>CM062579.1:20723302-21233302 GCA_031468815.1 Morus bassanus | reverse complement strand
GCAGATAAAAGGATAAACAGGAAAAAATGTGTTACACAGGCATATTATGGCTTCAGCTACATCATTCAATGGCGAAAAATAATTTCTCTGGCTGCTGATAGCAGCTAATTAAAATTTTCAGGGAGGTGCCAGTAACAAATAGTATTTTGCTTGAGGTATATTTGGAAATCCAGCACAGCGCATGTGGTGTTCCTGTGGCTAATGAATTCTAAAGCAAAGCCAGGAGCTGGAAATACGCAGAAACTCCCCACTGCAGGGATCTTTGGCACCATTGTGTGCCTCTGTGGCTGAGACAATAAGAACAATTTTATGCTAATCAGTGGAAATAAAATGCAACATTTTGGTACAAGAGAAATTAGCTGACACCAGCACTTGGACTTTTCTAAGCAGAAGTCTTGGTTTGTGGGTTATCAAAGTAGATAACACTGTGAGGCACTTCAAACTTAATGCAGGTTCTGGCAACTGGAACATGTGTAACTTCTTTATTCCCCCCACCCCCTTTTTTTTTGGCTACTAGAACATATGTAACTTCTTTATTTTCCCTACTTATTTTTTTTCTTTCTGGCTTTAGTATCTCAAGGGATATAAACTATGTCTTGCTTTTACAATAACTTATTTCTTCTTTGGATAGAAGGATCTGCTACTTTCACATGCCTAGGTTAAATGTCCTGCTTAAGGGTACTTAAAAGTGATTGATAATAGGTCCTCAGAAAACAAATACAAAATCAGAGGCAGTGGCAGAGAAAGGTCAAAGGCAAAGGGCCAGTGGGGGTGAATGTGGTCAAGTAATAGAAGGTGATAGGCAGAGGAGGCTGCGTGAATGTGTAGGGTGTATTCTGGGGAAAACTTTCTATTGGATTGCCTGAAAGTCTTTTCAGCCAGTTCTGCTGCCAGACTGGAGCTTTTCCTGGACTTTTATAGATCACCCCTGGGCAACACATGTGAAAATATGTTAAATGAATATTATACATCATGCCATGTTACACATTGAACATTGTAGACACACACACAAAATTATATAGACTTTTTTTTCCTTGCGATGAAATTCCTTCTGCTTAAAGAAATAGTGAAATAAATTATTACTTGTTACAATTTTTATAAGCATACTACTTTAATTGGGATTCATGATTTTGGGAGGCAAGACAAGCAGGACTCGTGGGCTCGATGCATTGGAATGGGAGCAGGAACGAAGTCAGATACAGCTGTTCAAATCACAAATCTGCTGCTAGAGAATGAGGATTCTGTGAAAGAAAGTTTTTGTCAAGAGAGAGCAGACCCTGAAGCCCAGACAGGCAGCTTCAGGGAAATTACCTGATGCACAGTGCTGCTTTTCAATATCAAGACACGTAAATTGAACTGTGGAGTTATTTAGGATGTAGAGGCAGAAATATGGAACGAAATAATATCTTTGATTAAAGAAGTTACCCACCTTCTGTGAAACCAATACTCCCAATGGGTCTGACTCTGTGGTAAATATGGTTTGTCTAACAAAGCCTTTCTCAGATAATTTGCATTAGCTTGTCTGAAGTGTTTACCACTAGTGATTTTTAGCAGCCCAAATACTGTAGAAGTGCTCTGATTACATGGTAATAAACTATCTGAATGTCCAAATGAATACAGATGTTCAGCCACTAGTGTTGCATCTCATCCAAGAAAAAAATTCAGAAATAGCTCCTAAAAATGAAAGCTTTTTATGGCAAAAGTAAAGGCTGTCTGAGAACACAACACAGACAGCGAGAGCGCAGTTTGCAATACCGGCATGAAAGAATATGATATCAAGGAGTTGGTTCAAAAAGAATCTTAAAATACATGGAGCGTTTGTGTGTGGTCCACAGGATTCAAAGGGCTTTTTTCATGACAGTAGTCACTATTCTTTTTATTGCTTTATCAATAAAATGGGAAACACTTAAATTGATAAGCAAAAGGGAAAAAAATATTGATACTACCCACAGTAAAAATGATTTTTTTAAAAGGCTATTTTATCAAAAACACGCCTTTCAAAGTACTTCTGACTAATTTGTACATGATGAAAAACACATTTTGTAGACACTAAAATTGAAACAAATTGGCTGCATTAACAAGTAAATACTCTTTAAATGAAAATTCTTGTTCCATGTGTTCAATAAACCATGAGTAGGAGAGGATTTATATCTCTATAGTCTAAGCTAACCTGGCTTTTGCAAGACTGCAGTTCTGATTGTGGGAAGATACATAGATGGATAAATAGATATTTAGATATATCTAACAGCAACTTTGGAAATGGTTTTAAAAATGTTTCTCCTAACTGCAGGCTGGGACAAGCGACAGTTTTCCTCTGACACTAGGACAGAGCCCATACTAGGCAGGGCTGTATTCTATACTGTTGCAGATGACATCTTTCAGATGAGAAATACTCAGGTTCCTACCTGTGGAGTTATTAAAGACCATGTCACACACTGCCCCCCCCCCCCCCCCTTAAATAAATGAATTGTGTCTACCTAATTACTTCTCAAGTAAAATCTTTATTTTGTTGATGCTTTGGTTGACTTGTTCAGGATTTTATCCTCTATGTGAGTAGCTCTAAGTTCTTTAAGTGAGAGACCCTCTGCAGATCAGATAGCCTCAGGTGCTGGTGTGGTAGACATATTATATGAAAAGTATTTCTCTCAATCCAACTGAGTTTAATAGAATCAGAAGTGACAGGCATGAAATATGTTCATGCTTACATTTTTATATTGTGAGATTAATATTATTGAAAAGTTCTTAAGCTTCCCATGCAGGTTAAGGACTAGACCTTCAGGATTAAACTTTCACGAATCACTTAAGAAAAAAAAAATTATGCACCAGTGAGTTGTTAGCAGTACATGCAAAATGCCTTTTAGAGCTTGGAGTTTTTTAGTATGGACATTTTAGTATTTATCGCTTCTCTTTAGAGAAATTGTTTCTTTTTTTTTTTCATTCACCTCACATGAAACTTAACTCCATAACCAGAACAATATTTATAAAATCAATCACATCCTCATTCTCCATTCTCCCCAAACTCACTGAAAGAAAAGAAAAACAAACCCTTATTTTAGCAAAAGTAGAAAAGAATCTGCAAGTCCTTGAAGTCCGCTAGGCATAACCTAGTGTTGCAAAGAGGGCAGAATGTGGCCTTTATATAAGCTGAACTGTGCAACTTTTGTGCTTGCCGCTGCACAGGAGTGTACAAAAAATATGCGTGTGAAGGGTGTAATGGTCTGAGGTTTCCCTTTGGGCATGGTGAGTTCAGTTGCCCCCATTTCTGTTCTATGATACAGCAAAAACTTTCTGGCCCAGACCTTGACATAAATTGACGTAAACCTACCTCTGCCTTCCTAAGGGTTGAATTTTGCCCTACAGTCCACATTTTCTAAATATAGAAGGAACAGAGCAAGAAGAGGTACAAGAAAAGGGCAAGGTCAGGAAGGGAAAGGAATAGGGATAAACACGTAGCTTCCACATTGCTTCAGTTTTCAGTTAAACTCAGAAATCCTTGCTTTCTTACCCTTAAGTCTTCCATCTCACTCCCAAGGCAAGTTTATTTGAATCTAGTCCATCACATAAATAAAGACAGCCCTCGTATTTTAAAGAGGTGTCAAGTAACTACTTCTCCTAACCGCCTGCTAGTGAAGGGGAACTGGGCTCCACTGGGCCTCCTTCCCCCTGGAAGAAAAAGCGATGAATGTGGGTACACAAACAAACGCGTGCATGCCTTCTGCATCCTGCTTTGTTAGCACTTGGCACGCAGTACAGCTCCTGGCGACCTCAGCATCCTTCAGTCAAGACCAAGGAAAGCTGTGAAATACAGATCTGAAAGTTTTTTTTACTTGTGCATGCTGTAATGCAGGAGAAGTTACGGGTACAACAACAGAGACTAGATACAAACTTTGTTGTACTGGTTCATTATGCTATTACAAATTTTTAAAAAAAAATGAACTGCAGAAAATAGATAAAGAATCTTTGTATCTTATCTGTGATTGATTTTGTGATACTGAGAAACTGCAAGAGCAATAGTTGACGCTTAGAGAAGAATCTCTTTTGACTTAGATATCAAAATACATTGTGTTCAGTATCATTCTTTTCGGGGCCATTCCAAGCCTTAGAAGAATTGCTACTTTTGCAGTCAAATCCAAGTAACATCTGCTCTATGCAACCAGTCAATATTGTGGAAAAGTTCAAAGAATGAAGATCATTAGTAGTGTCAGCTTTACAACCAGAAGGTAATGGCATTAAAGTGAGCAAGTATAATACCCAACAATACCAGGCTCATTAACCAGTGATTTATCATGATGAAAAGACCTGTTTAACCTTTAGTCTTCACATGCTTTCTGTTTTTAACAAAAAGACCTATTATTTCTAGTTGTCAAGTGATAATTTGTGGGTTGTTAAAGGGATGTATTAAATTATACTTTAAACGATTATACACAATTACACAAATATTGCATTTGCAATGGGATAAGTTGAAGCTAATATGATTTTTCCCCCCACTCCTCTTTTAATTTTGGTCATCCATTTGGAAAGTAAAATGAAGACATTATATATATGAAGGATATCAGTATGTGACTTTTAAGCAAGTTAAATCAACTTTGATGTGTGCAGCAAGTGACAACGTTGTTTCACAGAAAAAGCAAAATTCACATAAAATATTTTGAGGGTTGTATACACCAGTGCAGAAAGCTTGTTCTTGCCTCTGAATAAACAGGTGCATGTAGCTGACTGTCCTGTAAAACTGTGTTTCTTTCATAATTATGCTGGGATGTTTCATTAATCTAATTAAATTTTTCTTGGAAAGGAAGCACTATTGATTCTGGACAGCTTTTGACAGTTGCCATCTAACCTTGTGTACAGCAGATCAGCTAATACAATTTGTTCTGACCTACAATATTAGTGCCTTGCCAGCAATAAGCCTGTCTGAAAATGTCAGTTCTGTCAAATTGTGCCAAACTGTATGGTGGCTTTTGTGATGTAGACAAACATCCATTGAGGATCCGAAGGACCACGAGACTCATTTCAGATCTAGTTAGATCCTTTGTGATCCAATTCAGATTTACACTGCAGGTCACTATGGGGAGTGTGTCATCTCCTGTCTAGTTTCACATTCTTTCTCTCTAGCTAGTTGGTTCTCTGTCTATCCTTAGTATAATATAAGGACAAATTTATAAATTATTCGGTAATTCTCCAAGTATTTCTGTAGACAAAGAGATTCTAAACACACAAACTAACCTGCACAAGTGGATAAAATAGGATGCTTGTGGACTTCACACCTGTTTTTACACCTACCTTTTGAATGTCATACATTCAAATGTGTTGACCTTTCATATACAAATTTGAGAAAAGCTAGTCAGCATTTAAGAAGTTAATAGGAACAAAATGATATTGTTAAACATGGTAGTAGAGAGATCATATATAATATTCAAAATTAACAATATGGAAGGATTTTCTAATCTATGAGTAGATTTTATGATTTTACAGTTGGAAGGCAGTTTGATAATTTACAGATAATGCGGTATTTGTGACAGAGTTCTTCGAAGTAGGTATGTAACTGTAATACCTTTGAGATGAACAGGCATGTAAGATGTTTTCTTTCCCTCAAGCTTTATTAACAGCAGATTTTAATCTATTATTGAGGAAATGTCTAGGTACACTTTTCAAATTACAGACACTCTAGAGCTATAAATCTCTGTAGATATCCTCTGTACAGATATCTGTAGATATTCTCTTTCTCTGCTTACCTACAACACTAAAATATTTATCTCTGTTTCCTGCTGTGAAAGCATTATATAAATTTGGGGATAAAACACTGGGAATGTTTCATTCTTGGTGATGCTTATCTTCATCTCCTTGGTGATCACTTCTAGGTCTGGATGAACTTTTGGGGATGTACTACTATCCTCCAATAGTTCTGTCTTCATTGTCAAGAAAGTATTTTCTTGCCATGTTTAAGAAAAAGTTTGGACAGAAAATAAGCCATAGTAATTCCTTTTTATCCAATGTTGTAGTAATAGCATATTTTTTTCATATTTTTGGAGTGCTAGTTTCAGTATCCTCCTCAATCCAGGTAAAATGAAATCTCTGACTCCCTTCTGCAGGGTTGACTGCCCTAATCACCATGGCATAAAACAGTGGAGATGGTGAGGTGATCTTCCCTTCTTTCTTGTAGGTGGTGCTTCACTATGTATCGAGTAAATATTCAGTGAGATAGGAAATGTAAAATAAGACTTGAAGAACTTCATGATTAGGACACCAGTGTCAGAGAAAAGATACTTCTGATGCTGGCTTCAAAGATCATTGACTTTTTATGCACAGTGGAATTGCACTAATATGAGAGACTAGCAATCATATAACATCCATGCCACCATATATCCTGGTGGTTTTAGTGCTTTCCATAGAAGCCCTTCACGATCTTTCAATGAAGGGAAGGATTGAAACCAACTCTTCTGAGTGAGTGACCTAACCACTAGGTTTCTGAATGGACATAATGACAGTCAGGATTTCTCTGAACATACTCTTTCCTGTTTTCATTCTTTTTTTAAACATATGCTTCATTTCAAAGCATTTCATTTTAGCTCTGAATGGTTTTTGATATTTTTACGCTTTATTTTTGATCAGGAAGCTAAACACCCCCACCCCACCCCAGATGTGAACTGTACTCTTTATATCAGTTGAACTGAAAAGTAAATTACTTGCGTATTCGAGAGGATCGGGCTCCTAACAGAAAACAGTGCTTGTGGTAGGATTAATTCTCAGTACTTTCTTAATGATCTAGTAAAAATATGGTTCTTTCCTTCTTTAGGCAACAGCCACTGATTTCTGTGGTTGCTGCAGGACTCGGCAGTTTGGATGAAATTCAGGCTTCATAGAAATTTTGCCATTGACTACTATAGGAGCAGGGTCTCAGCTTTTGTCTTTCCACTGCAGCCTGATGGTGAGGGGGAGGGTGGGAAGACAGACAAGTCTCTGGAGGAAAGAAAAGAGAAGCCAACTTTTACATATTTTTTTTTTCCTGTACAGTTATAAGATTTGAGCGTTTGACTGCAATATCTTTAAAAAAGGAAAATGAACCCTGTCTCTTGGTTTGTAATTTTGCCTGAAAGAGAACTTTCAATACATTTTTGCCTGTGGGAAAAAAAGTTAAGGTGCAAAATGTGAATATGCATAAACTTGTCATTTTCCTTTGAAAATGTGGAAAACACCCAAATCTTGTGTTTGGCTTTGAAAAATTGGTGACTGATCTAGTTTGTGAATTCTCGCAGGGAGGAGGAAACACAGCAAATGAGAAGAATTTGGTAGGTTCAGTTTTTGTATGCAACTATTTGTAGCAATCTGGTGGTGATACCAGATTAGTTTCAAAGCTGTAACAAATATTTGCTCTTTCTGGGTTCCCTTTTGTGAGTTCCCGAATGTTCTGTCTCTTATGGAGCAGACCATTTCAGGGCATGTTATCTCAGAGATAACCCATGTGTACAAGTGCTTTCCTACATCTGGGTTGAAATACACACCACTGAATGCTGTGAGGAAATACGGTGGATGAGATCAGAAGCAGCGTGGTGCCTGTAGTAGGATTGCTTGGAAACTGGAATGTGGTTGAAACAACATCTGGACTTTTCTTTGGGGATGTCTATCCAGTTAGATGGATTTCTAATAATTTTGCAACACTGAAAAATGGATATTCTATTCTTATTGAGAAAAAAACATATGTTATAAAAGTTGATTTTTATTTGGCTGTTTTCAGTCTCAATTGCTCTAATAAACCAAAATTGTACCATAAACAGTAGTAAAGGAAAATGACTAAAAGACCCCAAGAAAATGAAAAAGATGGATGTATTTGAAAGATACTTTGTGCAAGTGCTTTCAAAGAGAGCTTAAAAGCAGCACAGAAATAGAGAGAGCGAGAGCTCAGCGGCTTGGCACATTGCATAGTGTATATCTACATACACATTAAAATGCACTTGGTCTCAGAACGGGCTTTCTCCACTCCCTCTACCCCGCTCCCCCCCCTTCCCCCCCCATTCTGCACTGCCTAACAAAAGATTTTCAACAAAAGAAATTCTTCCTGGTTTGTAAAACAGTTGTGTAAAACTTGGACTGTAAAGCCACAGTTGACTGCTTTAATGTGGAACAGTTGGGAGGGTGGGGAATCGCTGGCAGGTTGGGACAGGACACAGCAATGGTGCCCCTATTCTGTCGAGGGTCTACTTAGTCACACCACCTGCTCCCCCTATTCTTTCAAAGGCAAACCAGTCATGACAGTATGAACAGACGGATGTTTAGCCTCAATACCTTGGACACACGGCACCAGACGGAGCAAGGGGAGTTAAGAAAAGATAAATTAAGTGATCAATAAAGATAAGGGACCTGTTTAGCAGTAAATGGTGGGGACAGAGCAGACAGAACAAGGGGTGAACGTGTGTTAAATAATGCAAGTGTGTGTTCAGCTAAACTCAAACTTTTCAAATCCATGTATTGTTCCCCAAAAAGCCTTTTTTCCCCCCAGTGTTGGTTAATTGTGTTTTAGGTAGATATAAAGTGTCTGTAGGCACATACGGGCTCCCCAATATAAGTCTCTTTAGAGTCAGCTGTGCTGTTTGGTACTTGGCTGCAGTGGGAGGAAGGGGAAAAGAAAGGGTTCTGTGTCCAGAGTGGAGTCAATGACCTATTTGCACCTCCCACCTTTGCGATATAAGGGAAAGTATAGTAAGGAGCAATGAAGTTCTCATAGAGAATAAGTAACGGTGCTTTGACAGCTGATTGACAGTTACATGATCCTAAACTGTGGCCTTATTTTAACTGCCTATCACACTCCTCGTCTCAAGGACACTCTTCTCGTTCTGTCCTTCTGCCTAGCATAGCAAAGGTCTTGACTTTAGGCTTAGACTTCTAACCCTACTGTAATTTAATAAGAAGATATAAAAATCAACCTATGTTCTTGCTTCATCTTCAGTGTAAAAAACCTCGCAGCTGAGTAGGTGCAGAAAAAGTGTGTAGTTTTATGTACCAGTAGTCTGCACCACAAAAAAGGTTCTTCCACCTGTTGATGGTTACAAAAGAAGGTACCGATGTAAACAATCACGCGCAGCCCAAACGAGAGTTGTTTTTTAATATGCGTATGTCTCTTGCTCTCCTCTAATGCCCAAAAAAGGAGGTACTTTTCTCTCTGGAAGTTTCAGGGTTGAGGGCATTAAACCCATTACTGTGATATAAGTGATGCTGTGTCTTACTGTGCCTCAACTACTGCGTGGTAGCAGCATACAAGGGAGAAGCTACTTGACGTTCAGCTCCAGCTACCCTGGAGTAAGTGTAGGCACAGAGGAAGGTGATATGATGCATTGTAAGTTTATAACTTTGCTTGCCTTAAGGCGCCTTGTTCTTGCGCTTAGGCCACTAGTATTACCCACTCATTTGGGAAATTGCACCTTAAGTGCTACTAATCTTAGAATAGAATAGTTCAGTTGGAAAGGACCTACAAAAATCATGTAGTCCAACTGTCTAAGTGTCAGCAAGCCATAAGTTCAGTGGACTAGGACCTTGTGGCGCTCTCAGCTCTCACATTATGGTTCAAAAACCAAATAATAAAATGATTTACCTGTTCCAGTCCATTAAGTTGATTAACCTTCTTTTCCACTTGTTGTTGTCCCAATATGATTAAAGACAGTGTAATTCTGTTTAAATGGATAATTGCCAGACCACATTAAATAGGCTCTCCTGATTGCACTTCATCTAGTAGATCATACAGGTCCCGTGGCCTCAGCTCCCATCCTTTCCATTATTTTATTTGTGTACTTGTTGTGTAATGCTAAAGCAATGATGCTGTACAATGAATAGTAAAGTGCTGTGAGTTTTTAAGGTGTCACCCACCAAAATATCCCAGCATGTGAAAACTGAATTGTAGTGGTGCGATGGAGCATAAAATCTATTACCATGTTATAAAGGTACATAAAAGTCTATTCCTTTTCACTAGGCAGAAGGAAACAGACCCCTAGAAGTCACTGGTAGGTAGACTAAGGGGACAGGGAGAAAGAGTTGACTCAAAAAGAAGAATTTAATCAGCCTTGGTGACTTGGTGTTGACTTGTAAGTGCAGCTGAGCCTCAGCTGTTCTCTCTAGTGTCATCCTGAACTGACGCTTTGATTTTCCTTTTAGAGCTGAAATGGTTCTCACTGAGTGTCCTCCACAGCTGATCCTGCACAGCTGTGGGGACTCGGGGCAGTGGGAACCCATTTCCTGAGGGGAGAAGGGCCAGCACAGCTGCATGGAAACAGCTGTTATGGTCGGGTGGTTCTCATCACTGTGAAGATGGAGGTGCCCTCCACAAATTGTCCCAGCATTTCACATTGCAACATACGTCTCCAGCCACCCTGCCTGCTCCACAGCAAACCATGCATGAAAAAACCCGCAAAGGCTGTGGCAGTACTGGCTAGCTCAGATTGGGAAGCTTCCTATGCTCCAGGTGGTGCTTTTGCAGCCTTTCTCTGATGGCCACATCAGGCGGTATAGGCTCCCATGAGAGCTCGCTGTTTAAAGGCCCTGCATGGTGCAGGATCCCTTTATTTTTGCCATACATGGGTTTTATTGATTATGAGAATTCCAGGATAAGGATGCAAAATGAGGGTAACCTGGAGAATGAGCCTTCTGCCCATTTTAGATGTGAGCCACAGGACACTGTAGGGATACCTGGTTATATCCAATAGTGATGGCAAGCTGGATAAATGCTTGGAATTACTTCAACACCTGTGGGAGTTAATGGTTCTGGACCAATGTTCTTGGTGCCGGTCCTTTGCCCTTACACAGCTAAACTTTTTTTTCCCCCCTTAATGAGACAGTGGAGCTTTCTTCCAATGTGTGTTTCTTGGCTGCCTAGAATCCCAGGGCTCAGCTGTGCTTTGGAGACCTGCCGAGGCTGGAGTTTGTAATGGTATTTTCACACTTTTAATGTGGGGTTTTTTGGGGGGGAGTGGTGGTGGTAAAGGAGAAGAAGGTATGAAAAAGTGGGGAGTGAGGGGTATGAATGGCTTCTGGCAGTGATGTTAAACTCCAGTGCCATGTCACATTAGCGCTTGAAAATGGGATGGTGATGCCAACTAGAAACAAAAATTGCCAAAGCTGGCAGAAATTACAAATATTAGCAAATATCTAAATGCAAAATTCTTCCACTTTAAAAAGTGATTCCAGTCTTCACACACAAAGGTTTGAAGTGAGCAGAAATACAACCCCCATCCTCATTCTGTACTTTATTCTGTCATTATTTGCAAGGAACATAATCTGTGGCAAAACCCAGGATCAGAAATTTCTAAAACAAGGTTTCTTTTGCGCTGTTGGGATGAATTAAATGGACAAATAAACAACAGCTCTCTGTGAGTCACGATCTTCTCCTGGTTTCAGAACTGGGCCTTGTTAAGTATAAGCATGCGATGAGGATTTTTTCGGTTCTCTTTCAGACCAGCAGCAACGTTGAGATGTCTGCACATATGCTAAATAAAAGTGACGGGAAAATGTTCTGTGGAGGTGGTATGTCGACAGTGCTGTAATGAACATGGGTTGGCTGAACACTGTTGTTTTATTAGGACCTGATCCTTGTGGGTACAGAGTGATTCCAGCAGCAGGCAACTGCTGTCTGCTTTGTGCAAAAAGAACGTAATCTAACCACATACCCACAAACTCCATAAAACAGATCCCTGGTTTGGTAATTACCTTGATACATTCTGTGATTAATGATTTGCAACTGTGGGATTATCATTCATGAGCCTGGTAATAAAGCTGTTTATTTTTATGAGATATTTTATAATTCTAGCTCCAAGAATGGCACGGTACATTAGTGTTGGTACATCAGCTAAATGTGCGTGCAGCATCATAAGATGATTCAAACAAACAACTGGAAGCATTATTATGTGCTCTAGAATTTACCACAGTGCAGCCACAGCATGATTCATTTGGCAGCCTTCTCCTACAGCTTACTGCAGCCATTTCAGAGGACTCTGGGTCTTTTTCCACATAAAGTCAGCTTGAGAGTAAGATGTATCCCGTGAATAAAGTGTGTGATCCTTAATAATAGTAGTAGTAGTAGTAGTAGTAGCAGTAGTAGTAGTAGTAGTAGTAGTAGTAATAATAATAATAATAATAATAATAATAGTAATAATAAGCTACTCCGAAGTCATTGTGCATTCTTAACAAAAAATGTTGGGTTGAAGAGGGGCTGAACTCCCTTCACTTTGGGACAAAAAGAACACCCTTGTTTTCCCCAGAGTAATTTCATTATTTTAAATAGTTTGTTTTCCTGAACTCCATGAAGTGTGCATTCTGGATTTCAGTTTTTATTTTCTGGAAAGGCACAGCCATAGGGGGGCCTGAGGGCTCTCTTCCAGCGAGAGGACTATGGGACCCCTTGCTGTCTGTCCTCTACAGACAGTGCCCTGTTCCTTAGGCTATTTCTGAAGCTATGAAGTATTTTTATATTAAACTCTTGCTAGAGCTATCTATATCTCTCACAGCCTGATGATTTAATTCTTCTACTCTCTACTACCTGACATAGAAACATAGAAGAGCCCAGGTTGGAAGGGACCTTAAAAGATCCTCTGGTCCAACCTTTCATGGAAAAGGAAGCCTAGATGAGATTATCTAGCACCCTCTCCAAACGCATCTTGAAAACCTCCAGTGTTGGGGACTCTACCATGTCCCTGGGGAGGTTGTTCCAGTGAATGATTGTTCTTACTGTAAAAAATTTCTTAAGTCAGCATGAAACCTCTCCTGGTGCAGCTTGTGCCCATTGTCCCTTGTCTTCCCCCGTGGCTCCTTGTGAAGAGACCACAAGTGCTCCTGTGCCCTTAGTGAGTTGGATCAAGGCACTGATCCATGGGAATCTAAACAAACCCCAGCCCTCAAATCCCCAGATTTCCTTGGAGCTGGATCGGTTCTTCGATCCAGCTGGACATGTAAGTACAAGTGCCAGAAGCTGGAGGAGTGCAATTCAAGGAGTGAATTGGTGTGAGAGCTAAAGTGAACTGCAATTAGTTGGTTTGTCTGTGGTGAGCTCTGCTGGCTCTCTGCGGTTACTTGTGAGCTCAGCTGTAACGGTTGAGCTTTTTCTCTTGTCCAAATCCAAATTCTCAGAAGACATTTCATCTAAGCTGCATCTTTGTCTGAAGGTGGATCCACTGGAATAGAAATCTCATGATCCAAGCCTGGAGGAGCCTGGGCCACAGGACCTGGAGGCACAGAAGTGGAGGCCAGGAGAGTAGAGTTCTCATGAGGAAGAGGCTCTGAGACCAGAGGCTGTGGAATGTGATCCCACAGGAGCCAAAGCCATGGGGATAGAAGCTTAGGGACCAGAGGCCACAGGAGTAGAGGCCATGGGACTGAGTGCCACAGGATCAGAGGCCATGGAATCCAAGGCCATGGAGATGGAGAACATGTAAGTTGAGGTACTGGGAGTGGAGACCATGGGATAGGTGGCCACAGAACCAAATTCCACAGGAGTGGAGGGCGTGAGACCAGAGGCCACGGAATGGGAGAACACGGGACTGGAGGTTATGAGAGTGGAGGCCATGGAAGCTGAGGCCATGGTACATCTACTCCATGTTTCATATTCTGCAGTATAATCAGCTATAATTTAAGAGGTTACATTACATCACTAAGAGCTATGTAACAATACCAGGTGGGATTTTGCAGGCAACACTTTCTAAAAACATGGATGTTTAGTTTGTGCTCTCTTTTGTCTAATCTAATAAGACATATTACCAGGCTAATGTTCTGACTGGCTTGTTTAGAACGTCATTTCTCTTGCGCTGAGATGTTTAGACAGTAATTTTTGGTAAATGGTGAAGATGTTCCTTGGTGTTTGCTCTTTTATGAAGAAATAAGATGGGTATTTTAATTGAAAAGCCCCAAATGAATTCTATGAATTCCTAAATTGATTCCTACTTCAATACAGGAACATCAATCTGGAAGCGCTAACTCAAACCACAGGATCTGGTTGTCATAGGAAACCCTGTTTTGTCATTTCTTCTGGTTTTGCAGCAGACACACGATGTGTCTGACTCTCCAGCATTGCAAGGGCTGGCACTCACAGCCCAGTTGGCTTAAGAAGTATTTACCTTTTCAGTGTCCACTCTGTTCTGGCAGTGAATCTGTTTGTTGGGGCTATGTTATAAAGCCAAACACTGAAATAATCTGAATTAAAAGGAGAGTTTGCTTGGGGGAATGAGAGGTAGCATGGGAACTTCTGATGCCCCCTTTCCTTTTGAAGCTGGGACCTTACAGGATTTCACCAGGAGAGGCATAGAGTAGAGTGCATAAGGAGCTGTTGAAACACCTACAGCTCACCCCAGGACAGCCTCATTCCTCTTTGTAACTAGTCCTGGCTGAACCTGAGTTTCTGGAAACATAATCGTTAGACAAATGTGTGTTGTCCTTTCAGCAGTGGTTTGGCAACCAGTGCTGTTTCATTAATCATCCATACAGCATGGTAGTGACCTGATTTCTCACAGCCCTGAGGTTGGTTTGGGTGGTGTTATAGGTAGCATTACCCTGCAGACAAAACCGGCATTGTCAGAGCCACTGCAGAGCGCTCAGCTCCTGCAAGAAGGAGAGAAAGAAGAAAGCAAATGAAGGGCTTTATCGTCAAGAGAGGAAAGCAATTGCTTGCACAAGCTGGTGGTACCTTGTGTAGCTTCCTGAAATTCCCATGAGGTCAAACGTAGTAGTCTGCCTGAATTCTCCATTCTCAGCAGGGATGTGTGGCTTCCATAAGCGAGAAGTGAGTAAAGACATGGGAAATTTCTTGTTTCTAATGGCATATAGGGTTTACTTAAAACAGGGACTAGACAGAGCACTACTGTGATACCTTCTAGAGATACCTAGGTGCAGATACTTCTTTAAGGAGTGTAATTCCCAAATTTAATATTTTGTGGGAAAAATAGGAAAAGATTTTGGAGTTAGATTTTTATTTGGTCTCTTGGCTGCTATCAATGCTGTTTTAAATGAGAAATGGGCAGAGCAGGAGTCCTCGTTCATAGCTCAAGCCTGCAGCACATACAGAGAAGGAATATTGTACATGATGTGGTTGTCACCTGCTGGAGGCAGCTGAGGTCAGTGAGTGCAGAAACTCAACTCCTTGGACTCCAGGAATCTTCAGCTGTCAGCACTGCATCTCACACCATCCAGTTTAAGAGTGTCTGAATCCAAGCATTCAACTCAGCTGTAGGAATATGAGGACCCACAGTCTCTGTGTTGTGCTGTCACCCAAAGGTGACAAAGCCTATGCACTCCCAGTTTATGTTGCTTCCCAGAGAACCCTTCCAGTGCTTAGGGTTGGGTATATTCCTGGAGACAAAAGCTGTAGCTGGAGAGCTGCAGTTCCTGTCTGGATTTCAGGAGCTCCAGTCGCCAGGCAGGTTGATTGTGCCTGTCCTTGTCCTCTAATGGCTTGAGAGAAAGAAAACGCAAAGCTACTTTTGGTACATATCTTCTCAGACCCCTGAGCTTGCCTCGTTAGGTCAGCTCACAGCCTGCTGCAGGCATTAATCAGCCTGCTGCAGGCATTAATCAAGCCTATGTAATTCAGGTATGGAATTATGGAGTAAATGTCGGGCTGTCTCTAGTTTAAACATTCCCCTTTGCATCCAATTAGAAACACAGTATAGTCTTCTTCCTTTGTAAAATTCAGATGAAAGGCAATAAATGATCACAGCATCATTAAAACACATGTAACTATATTGACCGTACATGGAGTCAGTAATACAGATTCAATCACTGCTTAATAAATAGAGTCTGTGTCACTATGGTTTCATGCTGATAAAACTGTTCCAGTGAGGCAATCTTGGAGTAATACAAGGACAAATCACACATTATTCCTTAACATTGCACTGCCACTGCGCATCTGGTTTTTCTAAAATTTATTTATTCATAAAGACCAGAATATTTTCACTTTTCTCACATCTCTAACTAAAGAAACATTTAGTTTCTTTTATTTCACAAACAACTGCCATTGTTTAGGATAAAACCACAAAGAGGTGATATAAAACAAACAGAGATATTACTCCCAAAATTCAGGGAAGTGTAATTAAGCGAATGATGGTGTCAAGCTTTGGGGACAAAATAGTATTTAAAAAAAACCAGAAAAAATATGTTGCCTGTGAGTGTTGCTTCTGTTGTTGTAGTTGAATAGTCCCATCTTCTCTGTGCCCCACAGCTTCATTTACGTAGTCATTTTTCAAATGTTAAGCTACCCCGAACAGAAGAAAGCATTCTCCAAATTGTTGCTGAAATGATGTGGCCATGTTAGAATGTCTAAAATATTACCCCCAAAAAACACTGTGTCCCTAATCAATGTCTATTCTGTATAACCTGTGGCTTCACATCCTGCCCAAGCCTGTCTTTGGCATTGGGCTTTCCTGAACTGTTTAGTATGTTTTCTTCTTGCTGTCACTGAAGGTGCACTTTTGGCACTATGGGAGAGACAATCTTGCAAATTTTTTTTTACATCATCGGTCACACAGAGTGATTACTCCAGCTGTACAAATAATGTAGGAAATGGATTTTTTTTGCATTAGAATTATGCAAGCCCAGCAAATACTCTCAACAATTGCTCCTTAAGTCACTGAAATTTCAAGCCATTCAGTTTTGTTGTAAGGAGCTCACGGCTTCTTTGATGATGAGGTTTGTTAAGCCCAAATGTGGAGAACTAATAAAATAATAAAAAGGCTCCAGAGGTGTTTATAGATTTCAATTATCTCTTGCTTTCTCTCCCAGGATTGGGCTAGGCAGGATTGTGCTGCCCTCAAGTAGTACTTGAGTCCAGGCTGCATTTTATGCTGGCTGTCTCCGAGGTTTCTTCTTTGTGGCTGAATCGCCTTAGCGTGGGTAGTGTACAGAGGTGCTAAGGGCTCGCTTAGACAAAGCAGCCATGCTTCACAAAAGCAAAGGAGCAAAAGGAGGCAAAATTGAATCTCTAGCACCCAGCTCCTGGGCAAACAGACAAAACTAATGGATCCACTTTTGCTCCTCCCATCCAATTACTGTGATCCAGTAGAGAGAATATGGCAACATCGGTTCACACAAACTCTAATACTCTTAATCCCTTCCATACATATAAACCTCACATTCACCACCGTTACTTCATTATCGAGCCACCCAGGCAGCCGGAGCGTCGGAATGGACCCACCGGCTGCAAAAACCTGCCTCCTTCAGGTTTTAATCAGCTAATGAGGGATATGCAAATGACAAGCTTATGGGATTATGCCTTGTCTAACAGCAGTCCTCCCCACAGTGATACAGTACTAATACAGGTGTTAGTAAACTGGTTATTAGGCACTGGCTAATTTAGGCCCATTCACGCTGGGATTGTGCTGGCAGCCTTGCATTTTGTACTGGTGTTTGTGGCCCAGTAGGAGATCTATTAGGGCTGTGGTGGGTCTGACACAAACTCCTCGCCGCTAGATATGAAGTTAATAAATCCGGTTGGTTTAGTCTTTAGCCATACACAACAACCCATGACTGAAATGGGGATTTCCCCCTCCACCCCAGCTGCCTGGGAAATTGCCACCGGAGAGCAAAGGGGGAGTTTAATTAACAGTTACCTAACATTTATATGAACTTCTCACATACTTTTGCGTAAAATGTAAAGCACGGCAATATGATTAACCTATATTTTCTCTTGGTCACAACTACCCAACGCTCTCTTCCATGAAGGAACATGCAGCCCAAAAGTATGCTGCGAGAACAAAATATGCTGCTTCTGGGGATAAGCAATCTCTCTGGGGCTTTGGTTGTTTCAACGGTTCAGTACAACTTTCTGCTTTTTCGTTTTTCTTCTTTGGTGATATTTCTTTAAAAAGTTCCTTTATCACGCAAGCAATTCTACATTGCAATGCATTTACTCGACGTGTCAGTGGTGAAAAGTGGAGTAACATCAGTGAGGTATTCATAGACTAGAGCATGTGTTGTGAACAATTTGTTAGCTCATACCCCTGCTGTTTGGTTGTCTAAAATTTCCTTAAGTATACTCATTTCATAAACAGCAAATATTCCATACACATAAATATATGACGCCAAGTCTACAGTAGTTTTCAGTATTTCCCTGAAGGACTTTGGTGCCAGCTTATCCAAGCCTACAGTAGAAATTATTAGGATTAGCAAATCATTTTAAAGATCTCTGCTTTATGAGATATAGAAGCACAGCTGTTTCCATGTATGGGGGACCCAGAATATAGTAGAAATGCACAAGTACATCATCTCAGAAGTGCCAAAATTAAACAGAAGATGAACAATGAATGACAGCTTCTCTCTTCTCCAGTCAGCAGAGGGAAGGAGGTATTTTAAAGTAAATCTTAGTTTAAGGCCCACTTGGGGATTTTGCCAAAAAAGATGTGATGTTGTGTGGTTTTGTTTTTATTACAATAGTAATGCCTCCAATTACTCTTTCCCTCATTTAAATATTACTCAAAATGTAAGGGCCTCACTAGGCTGTTGTCCTAGGACAAGCCAGAAATGGGGGGGCTCAGGTAGCCTTTAATGAGTTCAAAGCTTTGATTTCATCTTCAAAATGACAGGGTTGGAATTGTCATCATTATATGTGGGGATATTGAGACAAAGGTTTAAAGGGTAAAGTGTTCGAAAGTGGGTCCACAAATGTAAATACGCAAAGCCTTTTAGATTTAATGCGTACGTATCTATTGTTCATCTGTTTGCTCTGACTGACCCTAACTAAACATATATCTTTAGAGGAAGGTTCTGCATCTGAACTTTTCTTGCACATTTCCACTTTAAGGCCTTTGAAAATCAAACACAGGTCCAAAATTTGCAAAGTCAGATCAATGACCAATCTCTTGAACCTGAGGATTCTGGATAAATGAGACTGGCTCATCCGCTTATATGGCACTTATATTAAGTTGCCTTGCTCTCCTGGTCTGTAAACTGGAACCTGAGGTGGCCCATGGACACTGTCTTTGTTCAGGTTGTGCTTGGGATAAACTTGCTATGTGCAATGAATTTAGAAATGATGCACTGGATCTTGTATAAGCTAAAAAGCACTGACTAAGGGATGGGGGAAAGCCAGACATAGTGGAAAGGTAGAGAATGTGTTTTTGGTTTCTTTACTGTTCTGTCATCCTTTGCTCACCTCTGAAATAACCTGGAGGAAATGATAAGAATTTGAATCGCATTGATTACAGCCCAGTGGAGTCCTGCCAGCACAATATTGTTGTGCTATTTGTAGATTACAAAGGAACCACTATCTATTTATCCTTGTGCTTTGTACCTGCATGTTGTTGCTTCAAATATTGAGAAGGTGAGGAAAGTTTATTGAGGTTGGACCTATTCAAAATCCCAGGAGCCAGAATCCCTGAATGTTCACAAAGAACATAAATCCCCAGAAAGATTAAGGAACTTTTTAGAACAAGGAAAAAAAAAATTTTCTTTTAATAGCTATTTCAGTGAAACAACATCTCTGAATGCTGATGACTCTGTTTTACTTGAGAGCTGAGATTGTGAAGGATACTGAATTTCTGAAATGCAGTTGACTTAAGTGAATGCAAAAGACATGGCAGGAAAAAAGCCTACCAGTACTTGGACGGACCAGATCAGAAATATTGTTAAAATTTTAAAGAAAAATAACTGATTCGATAACAGCATTGGTAACAGTTGCCTTAAGTGGCAGCAAAAGAATTGTTTCTAAGAGTGCAGTTACACAATAAATTTGCTGTGTGTGTTTCTTTTTTCTCTCTTTCTTTCTTCTTCTTTTTTTTTTTTTTTTTTTTAACACAAAGATAATTACTTCTGGCACTTTGAGGAGAGTGCATACTGCATCCAAGAAAAAGGTTACTCCTTGATTTGGTCGAGAAAGTATACCAATATAGTGTTCAAAAGTGAATGTGTGTGTGAAAAAGTGTCTATGCTCCAGCAGAGAGAAACACATGGGCTATAAGAACATATACATGTTGAGAGATGAAACTGTGACAGTAAATATTAAATCTAAATTAAATTAAAATAAATTAAATTAAGAACCAACCTATGCTGATTTCCACTGGATCACAAAACCAGGTGTGAGGTGATGTGCTGTCAGCAGTGCGCCGCTGGCAGAGACGGATGATCTGAGTTTGTGAGGTTCTGAGACTGGTACAAGCAAAAGCACCATTAGGCATGAAAGATGAAAGCAGGCCTCTGTGGAAGTCTTTTGCAAAAAAACCCTTTTGACTTAGCTGGGATCAGAATTTCACGCAAAGTCATTAATGGGCAAAATAATTACTGCCATGTAGTGTTTCTTGTTTCCTGAATATTTGTAGGTCTCTTCAGACGTTAGACTGAGACACTTTGTTATGCTAGATGTATGACTGAACTCCAGCTTTCTGCGCTATGTGTTCCTCAGCAGGGTCTGTTTTCCACTGTGATTCAGCCCTTCAGGTTTTCCCCACAGTCAGACTCCTCGGATCATCTTCATGATTCAACACACAGTGATCACTTGCAGCAAATAAGTCAGCAGTCGTACTTTGCAAACAAACCCAGTACTGGTACTAGGAACTTAGGCAGCTGCCAGTCTTGCACGCCAGAAGAGTTAAGTCTTAGAGGCTGGAAGAGAAAGGAGTATATGCCTCAGCTTCCATTCAGGGACTCTCATCAGTCTAGCAGCAGTTTAATTTGCCGGGTAATATTCATTTGTCTTTTGGAAACGAACCCCTCAAATGCTAAGCATCCTTGACTTACACATACACTGTAATCACAGGACCGGTGATACTGCAACTACAAGAATTTCATTTTATCCTGCTTTATTGCAAATGCTCTTTGAAATCTACTTCTCTGGCTCTAAACCAGAAATGGCACAATGATATAGCTAGGGTTCATAGCAGTTTTAGTTTAAACAGCATCCTCTTCTAGATTTCAGGAAAATAAGTTTTTCAGCCTGCTGTTTTACTTATGCTTTAGATAATAGGTGTCTCTTTGGTCACCCTTGAAGTAATATTTTTTGCCAATAGAAGGTGGGGGTTAGATGAATCATGCATCTATTTTCAGGAACTCACTGTAAAACATTTATTTCTCATATATGCAGAGTAAATAATAATAAAACACAAAACACAAACCACCCTCATAAACCAGACACATAGCTTTTTATGAATCAGACTCCCCAAGAGTTTCAGTGTGAGTTGCAGATGCTGGGATCTATCTACAGTTGCTGGCTTTACTGAGAGTAATTTTAAAATTACTTCATGGAAACAGACATATTCATAGAAAAGATAATCCATTTCTGACCTCCTTAACTTCAAAGATAGTCCTCTGCAGTGCTAAAGAGAATATATTATTCCCATGTTACCAGAGTATCTTTAAGAGCTTCTACTTTCTAGGACCATCAGCAAGATGGTCCTTAAAGAAATCTTACGTTCTGCTCACTAATGCAGTAAAATACTTCTGACAGAAAGAGGTGCCCAATCAGGAGATTGGTTAAGGTAACACTGGAGATCCAGATTATGAATCTAGCCTGAGCTAAATGACTTTCGTCCTGAACAGTCTCATGATGTGGCCTGTAAGCAGGTGGTAGAGGAAGGTCTGTGGAGCAGCTTACCTGTTCTGGCATCTTCTACGCTTCCAGCCACGCCGCTGTGCTTTGGCCTCACCCCATGTTCAGGCATGATTCCTTAGAGTCCCCACCGGGAAGGGGGGAAGCACCTGACATGTAGTTCTGACAGCAGAGACGCCGGGTTTTCTGTGCCTTTGCAGGGGATTCTATACTGCATGTGCAATGAACCCAGGCGTGCTGGGCATGCGATACAGTCCTGCCTCACTTCACATACGATCTAGTCCCCTAGACCTTTGTACGTGCACATACACTGCCCAGAACTGCCCAGACACTTCATACGGCCCTGCTTTGACCGTTCTCCACCCTGTCCTGTGTTCTCTGTATATTTTAAGTCAGCAAGGAGGTCTGTGTTCAACAGTTGTTGGTGTCTATTTATCACTGAAGCATTTCTATATGCAAAGGGAATTCTCCACTGAAATCAGGAGCTAAATTTCCAGTAATTTCAGTGAGGGCAAGATTTTGCTTGTGGTTTCAACAGAGTGGTTGGAGATACAGTTAAAGGGAAGGTGAGACCAAAATATATTGTAGTGTTGATGGTATTTTCTAAGAAGAAGTACAGAGGAAAGTTGTAACTCTGCATCATATGTTGTAACTTAGTTTATATACATCTCACAGCTCCTTTTCAGCACTCTTGCAACCTAGATGCAAGGTAAGTGATAAGTCTGACTTCTTTTCTTATTCAAAGAGAACTTCATGTGGTATGGTAGAACTGTAATTCCTTCTTTTTCAAGCAAGTTTCCTCATCTGTCTGCAACAGTTATATTCCGCATATTTGTTCTAGGTGGTCATCTTCTATTACACAAAAATATTAGGGCATCTGTCTGCATTACATGGGTTTCTTCCTAGTTACGTGCATAAGGCAGGTCTATACCTAGCTTTTCACCTTTCCTGGTGAATGATTTCTGGTCACTTGGGATAACTCTACTATCAGAAAGATCACTTGTCAAAGACAGCTTATGTCCCCCGTTCCAGGGAAAGTAAATACAGCTTCTTTCTTAGCTACTGCTGAATCCTAAATTGTTTGTAACTTTTTCTGGAAAGAATTCTCAGTTCCCTCACTGCTAAATGGGATCACAAAATGGAAAAAAAAAAAAAATGCACCTTGAAAAGTAAGTTTGTTTGGATTGTTCTTTAAGGATTTACTTGCAAATGCAAAAAGATGTGAGAAAATTACATCCAAAAGTTACCTTCAGAAAATCCTGAGGTCAAATAGCCTTAATGCTACTCCTTGTGTATCTTTACAATGAGAATTTTAAGCGGATTCCTCCTGCATAGCAGTACATAGGGTTAAAGGTTAACAACTGACCAATTCCTTGGACAAGGTGTTATTCAAAATCAGGTACTTAAGACATTTGCTAGAGGACTTAGCCATTATAGCTGTTTGGAATCAGTGCATTTTCCAGCAGGGAAAGTATTTAGGGGAACAAAAAGAGTGCAGAGACGGGGAATTCCAGAAAGCCTGTCGCCATATAAACTAAAAACCACCATTAGAAGCTGAGTTTTCTTTACAAAAATCTGACAGTGTCCAAATACGTTGTGTGGAAATCATCGTCGCTAGAAAGAGATGAGAGCATTCTCCGCAAATACTTTAGCTTGGCTCTATTTAAGCTCTGTTTTCAGTGTACACGAGTTTTCTCTTCCCATGTTGCTTTCCTTTCATGTAGTTATGCCTCTCAAGACCTATCTGACTTCTTTAGAGCTTGTAAGGTAAGTGGTAATTTTACAGTCAGATCTGAATCAAAGGAAAAAAGCTGTTGGAGGCTTCAGATCTTGCACTGTTTGAAGCAGCATCTCATCAGGGATTGGAGTTTACTCGGGGGAATCCTGAAATAACAAAAACTCTCCAGGTTATGTTGTCCTATTTTGAAGAAGAGTTTAAAATGTAGGTGGCCAGAAATATTCATATTGTTTAAGCAGTGAGTACAGCTGTTGGATCTACTTTCTGATCTGGGTTGCAGGGTTTCTTTTCCAGTTTTTGTTTTTGTTTTTGTTTCTTTTTGGTGTTCCTGGATCTTCTGGGTTTTGGAGTGGTTGGCTTTTATGGACAAAATGGCTATCTTCTTTGTTGGATATGAAAATGTCCACAGTGATTTTGAGCATGATTTAGAGAAGAAAAAACAGGGACTTCTACAGCCTTAAAGGACTAATATGGTTCTCACAACTAAAACTTTGTGTGTGCGTAAAGGTGAACATACTGGATTCCAGTAATATGTTTACAAAATACAAATATTGGATTCCACTGCTGTCATGGGGGGAAAGATGTTCATTCCACCTTCTGCTGAATCACTGGTTTGATTCAGGGAGATGAACATCTGGTGTCCTACTGGTTGCAGTTTGGATTTTCTGGGGCAGATCTATGCTGCCGCTTCCCGGTGTGTAAAATAGCTTTTAGCTACAAGGCAATTATAACACTTAAAGGCATCATGTTTGTAAGGAAAAATAGCAAGCGTTGTATTTAGATATATCTGGACAAAAAGCAGTACTAGATAGCAAGGTAACACATACATTTTGGAGAACTGAATTTAGAAGTACGTGGATTCTTTAATGTGCTTGCTTTAACGTATACTTTCGTACTTAGAGGAATTTTGAAACCCCAATCAAAACAGCTGTGTCTCTAAACAGAATATAATAAGAAGATTTGAGCTTAAGCATGACTCGGAGACTAATTAAACAATGATAGCCTTGTGTAGCTTTCAAAATATTTTAATCTTTTTTTTTGTCTCAGACTCTTCTCATTGTGGCAATAAAATTCTCAATATGCATGTCAATGAGACTCTTTTAACCTGCTTCTCTCTTCTGACTGCGGATGTGATAAAATTGATAGAATACCAGTCTTAGATATGACAGTTGGGAGCTGGTATTGTCCCACTGGACATCAGTCAGTAGCCTTTGGTTCCGTCCACTTTTGAAATGCGTGCTATCCATTTTAAAAAGAATAATACAAAAAAAGCTAGAGTGATTGTTTAAAAAAAAAAAAAGATTTATGGGAGCACTAGTAATAATATTTAGCTTCATTTGCCTAAAAGTATTTTGCAGAAGAGGACATTCAAACAAAGAAACAAATGGTAGAGATGCTATTTACCCAAAGTCATATATATATGTGTGTACCAATATGGTATATGGTATGCCATATGGCAATATGGTATGCATGGTATACCATATACCTATATATATGTATATATATAGCAAACCAGTGTTGGGGCCAGGAACAATAGTTGGATTTTCCAATCTGTAACTTACTCCTTGTCTAAACAGTTCTTAACGGTGTTGAATCAGCTCAGTGCGCCCGGTCTAACCAAACACAGCAGAACAAGTAGGGGGAATGTGTGTGGAGAAAAGATAAAAAGAAACTTAATCTAACAAGTATAAATGCTTTTAACCTATGAAATAGGACCCAGGTCTGGATATTCCAGCTCCCCAAACTTGAATGAAGATTGGGTTCTATCATATAAAAGCTTTTTATTTATACTGTTATAAAGACCTGTAATTTGGCAGAGGTTTATCTTGTTTTCTTATAGCTGAAGAATGACCGTCTGGAAGATGAGGAATCAAAAACAGGGGGTTTAAGTCTGTTTTTACTACTTGAGTTATGAAGATAGTTTGATGGGAATTGTGGCCTATAGTAAAGCCTGACAAGATCAGGTTAAGCAGAATTTCTGACAGAATGTAGCTAAGATTGTAAAAGGCCTGTTTTTCATCTAATGTAGCGGATAGATGCTCCTGCATTGATGGTTTTGCTGTTGACTTCAAAGGGCTAACGTGCATGAAATAATTTTTACTCAAGTGTTATTATTCCACCCTAACTGGGGTTTTAGATAAAACACGGGAATTACAACAATTGTGCCATCCTCCTAGAGGCAAAGAGATCACTCCAAGAGAAATCAGGATTGCACCACTCTTACTTGTCTTGCAATGTATTTCCTTTTCTTATGAGACAGCTAGTTGTCTAGCCTGAGATTGTGGTTGGAGAAAGGGAAGGCGGAACTGTGAATTTGCAGAGAGGAACACCTCCTGTTGCCAGCTGCAGGGAAGAGGGAGGTAACACATTCAGCCCCCAAATGTGTTAGATTATATGTATATCTATCATCTAAAAACCTATTCCACTGACGAAATAGATGCCTTCCCAGATGAACTGCTCTGTTCACTAAGGAATGCTCTTGCTGTTTTATGTTTATGTTAATAGACAGGTAAGATAGAAACAATTTCCTATGTGTAGAAGACAAACTAACAAAAAGTAAGAATTATGTCCCTGTTCTCATCTGAGTGAGATTCAGCTATCAATTCCTTCAACAGAAATCTCCGGGGCTTTAATTTGTGTGAATATCATCTATCATCATAGATTCAGGATTTAGCTCTCCTTCAGATCATCCATGGCACTCATATATTTATCTTTGAAAAGTGAACAGGAGAAAAACTCTGTGGTATACCAGCTCTGTCAGGAGCAGTTGTGTCCTCACCTCATTAAGATGCCTGTCATTATAAGGCACAGTGTCGCCTTTCTCTTATTCTGTCATTTCAATCTAAACAACAAACAAGAAGCCCTACATCCACTTGCAGGGATGATTTAGGCATTATTTGAGCGTATGGCTGTGGAGATAACACACTCGGCCCAAACTTCAACACCATGCAGATGGGCAACCTTGCTTGACATTCAGGTGCTCCTGTGATTTCTTCTAAGCTCCTGTTGATGTTTTAAAGTGCTTAAATACCTTATAAATTTGAGTAGGAGACCAGATCCTCCCGGTCCCAATCTTGTCGTCATTGACATCGGTTTCAAAAGACTGGTTGTGCGAATAAATGGGAGACGTTGTTTGTGGAGCTAGGGCCAAGTCCTGAAATGGTTGGGCCGGATAGCATGCAACCTGTGCAGGTTCTGTCTCTGAAGTCTAGTGGTGACCTCTTTGATCAGCCTGGGCTTCCCCCTGAGTCCTGTCCAGCCCTGAGCATATTATCTTTGCCCAGAAAATGAAGTATTTCGTATTGTGCTTATTATCGACGCTATAATAAAATGTTTCTTTAAGGCTATCCTTATGAGAAAGTGCCTTCATTTTGTATTAAAAACAGTGAAATTAATAAAGCAAAGTCAGTTTTCACCAGTTGGGTCTTGCAGGTATTTTGTCTGCTTTCTCCATTGTTCTTCCACATTATGAGAGGTATTAAAACAAGTTGGTGATTTTTCTTTCCTCCTTCAGCTCCCCTGTTCCCTGCCAGAGCTACTAAAATTATGTATTCTTTACTGCTTTCTAAGAAGATTACTAAGCCAGCTGACCCAAACAGCAGTGGCACCAATTAGACATCATTCAAAATTAATAACCACTATGATGATAACAAATCAAAAGATTGATTCTTCTGATGGGAGAATCATTTTAATTAATTTAATCCTTGTTGAAAGATCAGCTGTGCACAGTCCTGCTCACCAGTGGGGCCCATTTGTCCCTGTCTGTACCCCTCACCTAAAGCCAGTGGATATGATCAGTAGCCAGCACTTAGGGAACAATAAGAAACAGATTGTACTGTCAGGCTTCATTAAAGATCATCATTAGTATTCCAATTTGGAAACAGTCAATCTATCCTAACCTTTTACCAATTCTTTTCGGCTGCTTTTGTGAAGTTTGGTTCAGCTGCTAAATGTAAAAATGCTGCGCAGGCTTTTTTAAAAAAGCAAGCTGGATCTCGCTGATGCCTGTCAGGCTGCAGCTTAGGGACAAAGCTCGGGGGAAATACGTGTTATGCAACCGGGCTCTAAATGATATCATGTGCAGCTGCTTATGATCTGAGTATTTATGGGCAATGAAACTTTCTTAAACCTGAAGCTTAACAATGATGAATGGAAATGAAATTGATATGGCACTTTCTTTCATCCTGCTGTTGAGATTTTTTGTGGTCCCAAGGGTGTTTTTGCAGAGCTAGCTCGCTGGCTGGGCTCTCCCGCTCCTCTCCAGCGCAGGCTGCAGAGGGCATTTTGAGCATGTTGATGAGGGAGATGGAATTTTAGATTTGTTTGCAGTTCACTTTATCTTTTCTACTGAGGTCAGATTGCTTTGTTTGTTTGTTCTTGATTCTGGTGGCTGGAAATAGTTATGGACAAATGGATTATAGGATTTTGGGCTATATTTCTGTACGGTCATCCCTTTATCTCAGTCACAACCTCTGGCTGTGCAGGAGATGTATCTTGGATCTTAGTTTTCAAAACAGTTTGTCTGCCAGGCAATGATCTCATGATTTTAATATTCTTGACACTTATTTTTTGCTAACCCTCACAGTTGTCCAACCAGCTTCCTGAAGATGGTGGGAGGGCATGGATGTTTCAGGAATGCTCTGCCTGAAATACCAAAAGAAAAATCCTGTATTTTTGAATGATCTCTTATGAAAGTGCTTTAAAAACAAAAAAAAAGGCTCTACGTTTGGTTTTTTTCTGACATGTTCCTATGTATCAGGAGCGATTACACAGAGGGTGCAAATAAAGGCAGAATTACACCAGCGAAACAGGGAAGGAGTGAAAGATTAGTTTTCACATTTCTTTTTACAAAAAAAGAACAGCGCTTTCTCCAAATTTGATTAACAATTAAAAATGTTGTTATGATTACTGTAACAGAATGAAAAGAAACTAAAAAAAAAGATGAATTAATGTAGCTTCTCTGTAAAAGCTGAAATAATTTTCTGTAGTTTAGTACTACTTTATTTTCTGAATGTTTTATACAGTTCAGGAACCTACTTGGGCACGATTAGTTGCAACAACTGGTTGCTCGTTGCATCCTCATGAAGATTTCTCTTTAATGCTATGAATAAGTGGGTCTTTGTACACACAAAATTTGTCACAATAAAAGTAGAAACTTCGTAATAATGATCTAGCCCAAAATCTAGTCCTGCCATCTTTCAAGTTTTCCAAACCCAACCCAATAACAATGAAAATATTATTTTTTCACAGTCAGCTGTGTTAGTATGGAAGAAAAGAAAATCCTTTAGTAGATAATTGCAGCTGAAACCAATGTTAATGAAGATTCTGTGTGAACTTGATCAAATTTCCTTTTTTTTTATGCTTGCTGTCGGGGTGTGGGGGGGAGAAGCTCAGAGGCATCATTCTTTTTGTCTCTGACAAAATATGAAAACATGATTTGCTGAAAAAATACAATACTGAGGTAACCAAATTTCAAACGTTTTGCTGTATGCTTTTTGCTGTGATTAAGTCCTTGTATCATTTTTCTCTTTGACAAGATGACTTTAGTCAAAATTCAAAAGGAATTATAGATTTTATTGCTTAGTACTTATTAATTGCAATGCTATTGGCTATGTAAGTAGCTGCACATATTACATTAATTAGCAGCATATATTGCAGTGGTCAGGAACACGCATATTGATAGGAATGCAGATTAAAAAATTCTAGTATCCCACTGCAGAAGAGTCAGTCTTTCCAACTACTAATATCCTGCAGTTCCTTCCCTTTTAAAAGTTATCTACAATTTTCCAGTGATTGCTTTGATTATTTTGTTAGCTTTGCACATGACAAACCTGTTAGAAAAGGAAAGGCAGAGGGAGCTGTTCCGTATTTTTATACCAGTGCAACTGAGTTCCAAAGTATCGGCTCCATAAATGCTTTTTACTATTTCTTCTCGATGTGCACCTTCTCAATTTCAGTCATCTTTTTTTTTTCTTGATTTTTCTGTGATTTTTTCTTTTACTGCTTGACTTTTAGCTATTTCTTCTCTTTTTTGTAACATACACCTTCATTGGAAAAGTATGCCTTCAGAAGAAGGTATATACACTGTGTTATTACTTTTATATTTTCAAATTGTTTTTTTTTAGCAGACCTAGTATTTTTGGAAGGACTTTATAAGAAAGTGGCCCCCGCGAAAGGCCCTCAGAGCACTGTGATTCCCTTGAATTCAGTGGAAGTTGGTCTCAGGTTATGGTCTCAGGTTTACACCAGCCCAAATCGAAGATGCTGCTCCTAAGAGCAGTTCCTCCCTCCCTGCCTGCCCTTAGCAGCACCATCCCACCTCTCCTTTACCACAATGTTTTAGCCACATGTTGAGGAAGTGCAGAGACCAACCTGGCTGATCCATTTTTTTGTGGGTTTAGTTTTTAGATGAATTAGGTTTTCATTCTTATGGGAATGTCTCAGGGTGTGGTAGGAACCTGAAACCAGGAACAGAAGCAGGGTAACCTCTTCTTTTGTCAGAGACAAAATTATTATTACTATGATTTTATATCTTATGAGGTGTTTGTAAAGGTGATTATTCTATTAGTATGTCTTCTGTTTATTTTTTTGTACCTGACTGGAATAACTACTTGAAACTACTCGATTTATTTTTTTTTATCTGCCTTTAAAGAATCATAATGCTGCTTCATGCTGGAGATGAACCAAGGAGCCAAAATGAAATGTGCTACATGATCGTGTGATTTCTTGACACTTCAGTCTTAATACTTAGTAAGCTGAAATTTAAAATGCAGAAATATATATTAAGGTAGAATACAGCTCACTAAAACGTTAGCTAGAAATGCTCATAAAACAGCAGTATAAAATAATGGCTACAGAGATCATTAATGATTTCTACAGTCTCTGTATATCTCTCTGTGAGTATATACCCAAGGAACAAAATCACCCATGAAAAGGATCAAACAGAAAAAGACTAGGAAGTGCCACAAATGGATGACCTACAGAATTTAAGGAAAACATTTTCCTGATTAAGAACAATTTCAGCACAAAATCTTCTCTGCGGATGTGGCTGCAACAGATTCTGTGAGATCTTGTGTCATGCCACCGTATGCTGGGCATGCTATGTGGTACTGTTGATAAAATAGCCCCCATCTCGTGTAGCCATATGCTCGAAAGGTTTCTCAGCACTGTGGTATGTGATGGGATCCAGACCCTGAGCAGTGCTGGGGAGGTTTCAAAAACACCCTATTCCTCAGATTCTGCACAAGGTAAGAGCCTGGTTAAAGTCAATATCCTGCTAACAACAGACTTCTGTTCACACTAAATAGTTGACTTTGCCTCAACATGCTGGGGGAAAAAAATGTACTTAAAACCCCTAAATTATTGCACCAAACGGGGTAATCTTTATTGCCCCAAACTATTCATTTACTTCAGTGACTATTTTGTTTGGGTGGTATTAGTCATTTACTTTGCAAAATGCCTTTCCACAAAGGTATCTTGTTGGAAGAACCACTGTGAAGTGAATACACCAAAATAAACAGAATGTGACAGTGGAAATACATTTTACAGAGGAAACTTGAACGAGCAGGCTGACCTATTGGAAGGGATCAGAACAAACCTGCCAGAAGAGTTACTAGGAAAAAATAATCAGTAACCTTTTTCTTTTTTATTAAGTGGTACTTTCCTGTCCCTATTTCACACATTTTAAAATCTTGCAGCTACTCTTTCTCCCTCAAGTAAAATTTCTAAGATTTATTTAGAGGTGTACATGAGTTGGCATCCTGACTTGACTTTATTTGATGCCTTTGAGTCCAGCAGCCTGTTTACGTGCAGGGCAGAATAAGTACGATACACCGAATGAATAGGCTAGCACTTCCAGAGCGAGCAGGATCAATAAAGCCTGAAGAGATCATTACGGGGAGAAATCAAAAGCCTTCACTGATCGGAGAAACAAAATCTGTGAAACCAGAATTTGCCTGTGGAAATTGGCCCTCTTTTTCAGTTTAGTTTACAAGTTGCAGTTTTGGTATTTCGATCAATACCAGGATCTTTTAATTCCCTGTTGAAGATGACGTTAAATTGTGGGCAGAACTTTCAGTCTTCATTTCGAATAAGGAATTAATTCCATTAGCAATGAGGTTTTGCCCCCCAAAAAATTCAGCACACTGACATCCTCTAGCACTGCCTTTTTATCACAGACTTAAAGTCTCTTGACAGGCTCTGCCTATCCTGTGTTATACAGTTGTTTTTAAGATGTTGAAAACGACTGAGAGACACGTAAGAAAGCAGCTCGATTTATTTTATTTTAATCTCAAGCACAGGATGGGCTCCCTTCGCTACGGGTGAGAGGCTATCGCACTAACCCCTGCCTTGCTGAAATCGGTATTCAGCGTATTTGTCACACGTTCATACCGATTGCAGTCTGGAAGAAGTTTGAAGAGCTTTATCTCGCAGAGCCGTTACTCGGTGCCGTTGGAAAGATCGATTTCAGATACGCTTGGTCTGCTTTTGAGTTCAGGCCAGGGAGGCCTGAGCACTTACAAATGGTACAGGACTCCAGAGTGAATACAGGTGATCAGCACCTTCCAGGATTTGGTCCCCAGTAGCACTGACAGATCCACTTCCTTACACTTAGGGAATATTTGCTGCCTTATTTTTTCCCCCTTCCCCCCTCCCCTTTTCCTTCTCTTCCCCCCACTTTTTCCTCCCCCCTTCCCCTCCTTTTCCCCCTTCCCCCCTTCCCCTCCTTTCCCCCCTTCCCCCCTTCCCCTCCTTTTCCCCCTTTCCCCTGTCCCCACTTTTTCCCCTTTTTATCTCCTTTTTCCCGTTTTCCCCCTTCCCCCCCTCCTTTTTTTACCCTTTTTTCTTTTTTTTTTTTTTTCCTTTGGCAGTATAGGTATTTGCTGCACATGCAGAGGTTGAGGAAGATATATTTATGTTAAAAAGTGTAACTGCAGGTGGGTCGCCAAGTATAATAAGGAAAGAAAGAGTAGAAACTATCCTTTAACTGGAATGGAGGCTTTGCTTGGACTTGGGCTGAGCTTGCTTTATGTCGAAGACCATCTGCTTCACAGATGTTTGAATCCAAATTAGAACTGCACTGCCCTCCTGCGTCCACAGCAGAAAAATCATATGTGAAAAGGAAAAGGTTTTGGGAAACACGTCCCCCGTAGAGAGGAAGCGTCTAGTTTTTTACCATGAATGTTAAAAAGAACAAAATGATTCCTGCGCCTGGCTACTTAAAAAAGCATATAACCAAATTAATTTTGCCTGCCTCAGGGCAGATTTTGCTCTCAGTTTCACCCAAAACATACAGAAAAAGTGGATAGTCCAAACTGTTGGGAGTGTTTTTTCCAACTATGCTTTCATTGCCTAAACATTCTGGAAGTTTTGCAAGATGCTCTGCTTTTCCAGGCAGCCAGTTCAGGCTCGAGTGAAGCCTTGTGTAAAGACTTCAGGGATCCTGACTATTTTATAGGTTTGCATTCCAAAGGCATCACTGACAACACATCCAGTGGAAGAAATCTCCTAATGCAGATTTGAGGTTGCCCGGTCATTTCTTCTCACCATCCCAAATGCTGGGTTCAGCAAATTCAGAAATTTCTGAAAAGCAGAAAGGAAAGGCTCAGGCTGAAACCTCTGAAAAGCAGGATGTTCAATGCAGAGATGTACGGCAGCCTGCAGGGTTTAGCCATCGCACTCCAGTGGCAACGGCTCTGTCAGGTACAGCTGCGTTAAACAGCCCGGAGGCTAATTCGAAAGGCTTGGCAGAGCTGGCCGGGGACATGAAATGCTGGGTAGCAGAGTGTGTCCCCAGGTCACGGCTGGGTGGGCTGGCCTGCTGCTGGGTGTGCCAGCAGCTCCTTCTCCTAGCCCTGCTTGCAGCAGAGCAGGCTCGCAGGCTCCTGGAGCAGCATGAGCTGTGATCTGTCCTGCCCTCCCCGACTCTGTACCTGCACGGCAGCTCCATCCACCTGCTAGTTTAGAAATAAAAAAGTTCCTGAGCTTTAGAAAAATGAAGTCTAGAACAATCTTTTCATGAAAGGATAGGAATAAAAAGAGCAACTCATTTTAAAATGAGAGGTAGTACATTTAAAAGGAAACACAGTGGCCTGCAAGAATAACTAAGTAGTACAGGGAAAATCTATGTGAATATACAGAAAGCTGTTGCTTGTTATGGAGTGCACTCTGGTGCTGTATACAAATCAGGGGTTCACTGGAGGGTCACGCACTCTCTCCTTTAAGTAGCTGAAACCACATACTGAGTAGGGTTCTGCTCCCTCCATTATGCCAGTATATTTTAGTAACGTGTCTTCAAAATGAGTTGGTTCCTAGAAGGCAAGCACAGAGACCTCTACCTAACAGAAGAGAAATAAAGCATGCAGGCAATGAAAGCGGGAATAAGGAGAGTGAACACAGAACCTTCTCCAGTGTTGCTGATAAGGGATAAATGGGACAGCTGCTGGGGAGGGCAGATTTGGGATAAAATAGCCAAGTATTAGTTCAACAGAGTTGTACCAGGTTTACGGTAAGGGCAACATAAAAGTGGTAATTCTCATTGTTTGAAGTTTTTTGAAGACCGAATCTTTCATGTTTTTGCAATCACAGATTTCTTCTAGGGCACAAAAGTGAAAATAATATCAATAGAATTATTTACTGTCATATCAAAGCATGGAAGCTGAAAGCCAAAATAAGCCACTATATTTAAAGCCACTGAGACTCAATTTTAATTTTATTGAATTACTGTATATCCAGGTGAATCTGCTTGGGAATTACATTCCCTGGTGGCTCAAGTTCTACCCAGGATCTGGGTCTAGATTTGGTCTTGAGCTTCTCTGAGTCTCATGTTCTTCAGTTCTGGGGTTTTAAAGTTCAGAAGACAAAACTTCAGGATACAAATTATACGGCCATTAAAGAAACCAAGTCATATCTACCCAAACCCACAGTTAAGAAACAAAAATGCCTGATCAATTAATAGCAAAACTGCATAACTTCTGTCTCCAGTGTGCTCTGAATGTTGTCAAAGAAACGAACCAGTGGTTTGGAGAACTTGAGCAAAGCAGTAAATCTCCTTCCTGCTCATGGAACTTGGACAACAGCTGCTGAGCATCTGCCTGGGCTTCCAGCTGTATGACTTGGCTACCAGTCAAAGAGTTCCAGTAAACAAATTGGGTGACCTAAATTTTGTACCAGTGTGCAAGCATCAATGAACAATAACGCTCAGTTTGCTGAGGCAGGTGACCCCTAGCACCAAGTGAAACATTAGAGGAATTACTCTAAATTGTGACAATTTGTAATGATTCACAGGGATTATTCCTCTGGGGAAGAACTCTGGAATGATAGTGCGCTCAGCCTGGCAGCAAAAAATGTTATGTTTCCATTAGTCAGTGATTTCTTAGGAGCAGATCAATAAACAGAAGCACGAGATGCAGAAGCTCTTACATCTACACCATATTAAGTTCAGCCTTTCAATACTTAAAGGGGGCTTATAAGATGGGAACAGACTTTTTAGTAGGGCCTGTAGTGATAGGACAAGGGGTAATGGTTTTAAACTAAAGGAGGACAGATTCAGACTAGACACAAGGAAGAAATTTTTTTACAATGAGGGTGGTGAAACACTGGCACAGGTTTCCCAGGGAGGTGGTAGATGCCCCATCCCTGGAAACATTCAAGGTCGGGTTGGACGGGGCTCTGAGCAACCTGATCTAGTTGGAGATGTCCCTGCTCATTGCAGGGGGGTTGGACTAGATGACCTCTAAAGGTCCCCTCCAACCCAAACCATTCTGTGATTCTATGATTCTAAGTTCAAGAGGTTTATACGCCAGGTCAGATTTAGTCTAGTCCCCTGGATTCACTATCTGCACCACACCTGTGGTCTGAGCAAGCAGTCGTTGGTTCAGACCCTCAGTTTTGTTCTTGGAGCATATTTGGTGTGCACCTGGAGTGGAGACTCTGGTTTAGTGTCTTCTGAAAAGAATTGACTGTGTGTCCACCAAAACTGGTCTGCAGATCCAAATGATAAATCAGAAATGGGAATAACTTCAAAACCATAACACTGCTCCAACACAAACCAAAAGGCTTTAGTTGATGCAGCCACTGCAGTCTTGACATACAGTCGAGGCTGTTACCCAGCACTAAAATAGGGTAGACAAAAACAGTACTTGCAAATTTCTGTCTTCTGCTTTCCTGAATAAATTAATGAATTTATTATTTTTCCTGTAGAAAACATGGCATTAAAAGCAAAACATTACAGAACTTTTAAGACAAGTATTCTGAGCAAGAATTGAAAAGCTATCTGTCCATGGTGCATTAAGGTAAATTAAAGAGTGTAGACTTTTGTGCTGCTCTGGACAGGCTCCTTTCAATACCTGAGCTGGCTTGTACAGACTGCTGCAGTTTGGTGTGTGGGACATAACCAGACCTCACCGTGCAGCAAGAAATCTTTCCGATTTTCAGTCTTTAGCACCTCTTTATGACGATGATGGGTTTCTTACTGTGCTGTCAAGGAAAATCTTTCAGGTTTCATTCCCTATGTGTTCTTAGATATTCAAATATTCCTTACAGAATGACTAGATAAAAAGTTAAGCTATCAATGGCATTTTTTACCATTATTACATGAAAATTATTTTATGAAAAAACAGCAAATTCTTCTTCAGTTTCAAACAATGCACGCTGTTGCACAGTACAACATCCACAGATTTAATTATGATTTTTTTAAAAGAACTACATGATTGTTGCTGTGCAGAACAGCCAGCTTGAGAATACACTGAAACCTTGTAAAGAGCTTGACACAAATACATATTGCTTTATCCTAGAATTCAAGAGCAGTAAAGAGTTGTTCAAATCTTGAATCAGCAATCATTTTCTAAAGTTACTGTCATTGGCCTTAGAAAGAGAAGTTTTGGAGAGGAATTGTAAACTACAATAAGTACTTACTATAGTGAGTGAGTAAGTATAAGTTTTAATATTGTTTCTTATTAATTCTTATTGTTAAGAATACAAAACTGAAAAACATTCTTCAACATTTTAGGCTCATTTTTACCTCTGGCAAATTCAATAGGGTCATGCACAGTAGCCAAAGAAAGAGTAACAAAAAGTTGCTGCTTTATTCCGCTTGGCAGAAACTTGCATGTTCCACTTAAAATGCCTGAGATTTAAAATGTCAACATTTTTTTGAAAATTACGAGTAGGTGTATTCTTTGTCAGTATGTTCCAGTGTTTTGATGAACATTTTTCTCCTAAAAGAAAAATTTGTTGAAAGAGGAGTTTGAGATAAGCCCATAAAAGACCTGAGCTTATAGAAAAGAGCCATTTAAAACAGACACCGAACAGTCAAAGTTAGAGCTATTTTAACACTATGCTCCAAGCAGATACATTCACATTGATTGTGCCAAGATTGTGCCAACTTTTGGAAGTTAACTGATTTGAAATGCTGCCTCTGAAACTTTGCATTTACAGTCTGTTTCAGAACTGGTACTCCGCTCTCGAGGCTGACAACTTAGGAAATCCATGTTTTGTTTCAGTAGACATCCCAGAGGATTGTATCAGCTGAAATAACTTTTCCCCTTCCCCGCACAGAAAGCATAAAATATGTGGTTAGTCCATTTTGGGTTTTAGTTAACTTAGTTCAATAAGAACTTTTACTAGAGGTAACTTTTTTGTACTGAAGAGCAAAGACCATGCATTTCAAGATTTGTTTCAGGCGGAGTATGTGCAAACATTGCTGAGGGAGCATGTTCTACAGGAACAACGATTCAGCAGGGACATGCAGAGAATAACCCAGACTTGCAAAGTCAGCTCACCAGGCCTTGAAAGTCAGCGTCTTGTTTCTGGGAGCTTCATACGCTCAGCGCGCGCCTACCAGTACTGCCTGTCTGCCTTGACCTGGTGATTTATAGTACGTCATGTAAGTGAGCTCTCGTTATGTACTAGCTATCGTGATCAGCATCTCCAGGGCAAAGGCAGGCAGGCAGAAGGTGTAAGTGAGGATGGGTAAATCCAAGAGGAAGCGTGTTTGTAATGCCGTTCCCTTTGTGCCTTGACGGAAGATGTAGCCATGGCCCAACGCGCAAACAAAGGGATCATCAGAGTGTACCAGGCATGCCCAAGCGTTTTGTCTGTGGCTTGGACATGAATGGTACATCGTTCAGTAGCGCAACAGCTAGCTTTGCTAGCATTTTATATACTGTAAATCAAAGAAGCTTACTTCTCTTTTTCTCTCACTCCTTAGTCCCCCAGCCCACAGACTAAGCAAGAATTTACCATATTGCTGTAAAAGAAAAGGGAAAACTCAGAAGCTTTCCCATTCTTAAGCTTCAAACTGATGGATAGAAAGTGGAGGAGCAAGGAAATCTGCTGAGGGTTTGGTGGCATAGGTTTGATCATGTTTAAAGTGCAAAGCTTTGGCATTTGTAAATGTCCAGTTAGAGGCAACATTAAAGACAACAGAGCTCCTTTGCTTTTGTGGCTTTGCTTTCCAGCTACAATGTCCCATATCAGAGTGGGAGGGTTGGGAGGAGAGAAGAAAATCCATCTGAAATTTAGCAGCTTAAAAAAAAAAAAGCCAACAAACGTTTATAATCAGCTTGAGAGCTCAGTGGATTTGTGAAATCGTTTGGGATTAACAGGCTATTGATTGCTAATAAAACAATATTTAGCTTTGTCTGATGAACAGCAATGGAAAAAGGTGTGGGCACCTTGTCAAACAAGACCCATTGAGGGTGGATGATGGGTTAAGTGTGGGGGTCTGAGTGGCAGCGTGGGTGCCCGGTCCTCAAGGAGAACTTGTCAGTTGTTAGTAAGGCTGGTGAAAGGAAGGACGCCAGCGCCTGATGGCTGGGGTAGTATTGATGCAAGTTAGCTGACTAATCAGATTGAAAAAGTCCCATGGTATTTATGTCACTTTAATTTTCATCAAACAATTGGAGACGACAGCACTCTATTAAGAAGAGGTTGATCCAGAACTAAAGCTAAATAAATTAGGGTCTCAGTTTAATCAAATTATCCCTCTACTGGCCTTGGATTAACCGAGGGAGACAGCGTCGGTCTAGGCACTTTTCATAGGCTGATTTTTTTTTTTTTAAAGAAGCTGGTACAAAGAATGGGAGATTTAACACACATAGCTACTACTCATAATACCACAAACAAGCACCTTTTAAAGAAGTGGGAATTAATATTTATCAGGAGAATTTGCAGTTTTACTGAAGGATATTTCCATTTTTATGTTAGTTTTGTTCAGTGAAATGAACTGAAAATGAAGCAAAAATCTGTCAGGAGAAAAGCTAAACCAAGAGAGCTTGTAACAAGCTGGCACAAAAGTGGAAACACTAGCCTGATGCTACTTAATGACTTCTTAGATAGTTTAGTTCACCTGCTTTAAAAATTTTTTGATCACACATTTATATTTTGTTATTGTTTACTTACATTATTTGTGCAGGGCAAGTCATTCTTTCTTCCTCTTCATCTAATCAGTTTGCTGACTTCAAGTTCCTACATTCTTTAGACCTCTGGGAGAAGACCTTGGGGTAGCTAGACTGTCTCCGAGAAAATAATTTTCTCAAGCTGTCTGGTATCTTCTCCTGCAAAGTGTTCTCATTAGAAACATTTTCATTGCAGCAAGGGATAGTAACTATCTTTTCAATACTAAGAACATGAAGAAATCCTCTGTTTATAGATCCTCTACAAAGATTTAACTGAACTGTTGCAATAAATCTTTCAAAACCTTGAACTCCTGAAATATTCCTGTGTGTTGTCAAAATCATTGTATGTCTCTCCAGTTTTCTAGATACAGAAATGAAAGTAAAATAGTACGTTCTTTGCTGCAAGCAACTAACTGAATTCATCCCAGCTAGTTATGAAATTTATTTTTGAAAAATGCATTGTGATGGATCCTCCCTTCCATCTTTGCTGGAAAAGTAAAAATGATTTTGCAAGAAAGGCGCTGTCAATGGATGTGATCTTATCCATGATTCTACTTTTTATCTCTTTCTCTGACTTATCCTCACTTGCTTTTGTCTGCTTACGATCATCAACATTGTTCTTTATTCTACTGGGGCAGTCACAACTTAGTGAAAGTGGAGCTGAACACAGAAATGCTTGTATTTTTGTTACATCCATCAAAATGGAGAGACTGGTATGGGCTGTGACCTAATGCACACTAAGGTAAATCATTTACACTGCATATGTAATAGACATGAGAAGTATGACTGTCTTCCGTCAGTCCCTATTATCCTGTAATCTACAGAATTTCACACCCTTCCTCTACCTGCATTTCAGTTCTGCTCTTAAAGACATTCTTATCAAGCCCTTGGAAATCTAGACACTAAGCACCTTAAACAGCTATGAAAATATGTACTAATGCCCTTTTCATTTTTGATTTCTAAATTTTTCTTCAGCTATGGTATTGCTATTTCAGGCTCAAACAATTTGATCCTTTTTTTTCCGGCACACTTCAGGTTTCCACTGTCTTCGGTCTGTTACTCCTCATGAATGCAGACCAGAGCTGGTTCTGGTGGACTTGACGTTCTCAGATGCTCAGCCCCTCACAAGAAGGGCTTTAATTTCAGGTAACTCATCCAGGTATTTACATCTGGTTTGCTGAATGCTTAACATCCGCTGTTGTGACACTAAATGTCATGTAGATATTTTAAAAACATTATGTCCTAAATAGTTGTTTTTGAGGGTTCGTTTTTAATGCACAGCCCACCTAGTTCCACTAGTTTGACCTGCTAGCTGATCTGAATGCCACCGAATGCCTGTCCTCACTTGTTTTCTTACTGTGAATGAATAGAGATCATATATTTCCATGGTACAGATGTGGTCTAAGGTTATTACTTCATTTTACTTCAAAAGTGGATAGGATTTCTTTTGTAGTTTATCTTTACAGTCATTTACTCAAAGTCCAGATATTTCTTCCCTGTAGAAACACAGATATTAACAGACAGAAAAGTCTGAATTATTTAGGGAGGCTTTCTCCGTGAACACTGGTGTACCCTTAAGATGCTTACAAGTACTTTTATCTGCATTTACCTTTTGGACATCAACAGTGAAAGTAACTCTGAAGATCAGTGATTTTCTAAGCCTCTAAGTATTTTATTATTTTTTTTTAACATTATCTGACTGGAGTTATCTCAGTTGTATCCCAGTGGTCTGTAGCACCTGAAATCGTCCCAAGTTCCTTAAGCTGCTGCACAATGCACATTTTATGGAGGCACTTCTGTAGGTGCATAAATATATTTTATCTTGAGGTAGCAGCATTCCTTTTTCTACACTGCAGATTTGCCCTCATTGCAGAGACTGGTTTTGCTCAATCCTTCATTGAAAATGGTCTCTCGTGGTATTTGTACCAACAGTGCTACATTTCTGGCTGTACATTCCTGCTATTTGCCGTTCCTCAAAGCTGCTGACTGAGTAGTGCTGAAGTGCACTGGTTTAACTAGCCTGTCTGATAGGGACTAAACATTGGAGGAAAGAAAACAGCCCATCTAATCAGTTTGGTGATTTGATGCAAGAAAGTGGGGGAGGATGCAGTATTTGTATTTCCTTTGCCTTTCTGACAGGTTGAGAAATGCTGCTTTAATGTTAAAGCAGAGAGAACAGAGAAAGAAGGGAGGGGACTGAAAATTATCTGTGTAACATACTGAGTCCCATACTTTGTAATGTAACCCTAACCCTAGTTCCAGGTTGAGCTTTTGTTAAAAATAAAAGAAAACGCAAATCCCTAAACCAAACAAAACAAGAACCCCCAAATAAAAATTCCCAGCAAACCACAACCTGCCCCTGCCCAGATGAAAAAATTCTGGTTTACAGCCCATGCTTTCCTTTGGCAGCCCCTTCCAGGCTCACTTCAGCTGCAGATATAGGCTTGCTTTCTCTCTCAAGCTTAAACCTAATGCTGCCTTCAGGGTGAGCCCTACACAGGGTCCCCCAGGCTTTGCCCAGATGAAAAAGTTCTCAGTCAGTTATCTTAGTTCAGAATTATATTAAGTGGAATATGGACATCATTTTGTGAAACTTATAAACTGACCGAGCGTGTAAATCCAGATTAGCAATTCTGCTTTCAATATCACTCGTTTTTCCTGATGATAGGAATAAAAAATATTTTTTGACTACAGCTTGTTCCCTCTGTATACTAACTGGCACTCAAATTTTCTGATTTCTGTTTCTTTTAGATCTTTCCAAGTTCTTAATTATTTTAACAGAGTCTAAATTCACCCTTCAGCTGAGAGGGTAATAAAGGTGTAAAGAGGTCACGGGCATTAGTGATGTTTTACTTGCAGTGCTGCTTCTCTGCAAAATGTGAGGTTTCTGTACCTCTTTCTGTTGCACCTATCACTGCTGCAGCTATGCTTTCCATTGCTGTGTGATGTTGGGAAGTGACAGCTTTGTGAGAACCTCCTCATTGCTCTCATCTTAAAGACATAATGAAAAAGCCACTATCTGCTTTTAGACTGCTTGCTACAAAGAGTTTGCATCATTAATTTAATAAAAAAATGCAACAAACTGGGATGGGAGAACTGAGCACGAGAGTATTTGCAATCATATTCTGTGCTTTTGGGAGTCGTTCTTGGCACTTACACGTAGCGGGATGGGTTTAGTATTCAAGGAGTGTTGTGTAAAATTTCAGGCAGTTTGGACTTTCTAGATAGAAAATGCTTTTGAAAAATTGTCTTTGGTCTTGATTTTCATTGTTCTGTGCAGTTGACTGTTCTGTTGGAGACCTTGAGTGGTTAAAATAGAAAAAAATATAACTCTGCACAACTGACCAAGAAGTAATTTGGTTTCCTAATATTAATTTTTAAACACTTTCCATCTCTTTTTTCTAATAAATTTTACACAGGGTAAAGTCATAGCCATTTAATAATAGTTTGCTCAAAAACTTTTCATTTCCTACGCAATTTCTATTGACACGCTTTCTTTGCTTTTGAATAACAACAAGCACTGTGGTCACAAAAGAATGACGCAGGTAGAGAATAAAGTTACACGTACTTGGAAATCCAGATGAAACAAAGCCCACAAGCGACATGTTGAAACCATATTTTGTGTGCGAACGCTCTCTAACAGCCTCCCCAGTGATGTGCTTCCAGATCTGGAAAAAAGTTTGAAATGCAGTAAAAAAACTGTAAATATTTCAAGTTTCTTCCCCTTGGCCCGGATTATGAAATAGTAATCCATTACATTGTAAATCTTCCTGTACCATGCAAATCCCTTTACAAGGATTAGGAGATTGTAACAAAGATGATCATATTTCAAGAGGTACCGGTGTTGTTATACACTTCTGCAGCAGAATTTCATACAGTCTTCACCCAACATGTTATATACACCGACCCAAATGAACAGGTGCTTTACATTTATTGAGAATCTTAATTCAAGCAATAATAAAAAAGAAGAGTCGGTTACAAGGCTGTGTGGCACATTCAGTCTGTTGCTCTCCGAGTGGACTCAACAATAGCCGAGGGCGTGCAACGGAGCAAAGACTATGCAATCAGTGACCCCTTGCCCCTTCGGTGGGGGAAAATTTCAGTAAAAAACAAAGAGGCTGCTGTTTCTGCTTTTGCTGCTATCAGCCCGGGCAGTACTTACAGAGCAGTGGCTGTTAAATCTATTTCTGCGATTAGCTGCTTGAGCAAGGGTAGTGGAAAAGTACATTTTATCATTCTGCATCACTTCTGTGTCTTTCATTAGATCACACCCTATGTTGGGAGAAAGAGGTGGAAGCATCTGACTTGCCTAGAATTCTTCTGTACATTAAGGGTATACAGAATTTTGCCGGTATTTTGCACATTCAATGAGTAGTACTGAGTCGCTATGTAAGGAAAAAAAAAATCCATGAGAAGCATCAGTTTACACCACTAAGTAGTGTTTGCAGAATTGGTGTTATCTTGTCATACTTATGGAAGTAATTCTGAATGGATATGGAATTTAAAAACAAAACACAAAACGGAATTTGTGGAGGAGTTGGATTTAGTAGCTCTTAGATCCTTTTTCAAACCTGTCATTCTAGTCTTATCTAAAACCAGTCTCCGTATTTAGATTTTTCATATCCCTTTGGATTGCCTATAACTAGGCAAGCCTAATCTGTTTAATTAGTACTGTACTTAAAAGCCTTCTTTGTTAGCTTTGAGAGATAAGAGGGTAAGTGAAAGGCAAGATTAAGCTACATGGGACAGATTTACAAGTACAGATTAGAAATCAGAGATTGTGATCCAGACAAGTAAATTCAGACTTTCACGTTTCCTTCTTGAATTCTGCATCCCCCTCCTTTTTTTTTCTTACCGATCAATTCAAATCTCTATATTTTTGTATTCAGCAAAAACCACTGAATTTGCACTCTAAAAATGAGACTAGAATACGACCCTTGGTTCCACCCCTCTAGAAAAGACCAAAAACTGCAGTGAGAATGATAATGCCGGTGGTCCCTCTGTTGAGCGACGATTAACTATCACGTACTAACCAGCACTCAGCACCTCCGCTTATGCCGAGTGCTACGTATCGAGTGCTGTTGCAGATAAGCCTTTGTAAAATAAATATAATGTAGAACTGCTTCTTATGAGAAACAAGATTGGAGATGAAAAGGGAGGAGACTATTGCCATGTCTGGCCTGGCAAGTGGCATGATATAGCAAGTGTAGCAAAACAGGTGGCGCTGAAAACCCAGTACCTGGATGCTTCAAGATTTTAACTGTGGGCTAGCAGCTGTGGTTGTGTCCTGTGGCCTGCAGTCCTGGAGCAGTCTGGTAGCTTCATTTGGAAAAGGAACCCATCTGATGCGTTGTGAGATCACGCTGTGCCGTGGACCGAAGCACGGGAAGTGGGGGAGTTTGGCAAATTAGCTTTTAAAGGACACATTGGATGTCCTGAAGTGCTTTGCTAACTGAATGGGCGAAGAAAAAAGGATTATTTTTAACCCACTCACAGATATCTGATTTGATCAAGAAGTACAAGATGTTATTTAAAAAATGACAATAACTCTTTGCAAGGCTGGATTGTTTGTTTTATTAATTTGACATACATAAATCCATGTATGATGCCGAAGAAGGTGCAGTTGTCTTAGAGCAGTGATGAGATGTGGGAGATTTCTTAAGTATGTCATATTGGGAAATAGACTGTACCCTTGTTCAGTTATAAGATGCCGCACAAATACCGTATTTAGCCATCTGATTCAGACCAGTGCTGATAGGATGCACAGCATACCTCTGTTCTTGCAATTACTAGTCATATAAAGTAGTCAGGTTTAAAGGGAAACAGTAATTTCATTATTTTCGGAAATATTTGTAGTAGCACAGGTGTGAATTTATACATGTTGAGGGTACAAATTGGAAAAATCCTAGCTTTAACATTTCCTCCACATGCTACTTAGGAGCACCACACAAACTAGTGGAAAGGCATTGTTTGGTTCTGAAGAGATGTATGTTTCTGTCACAGGTACAAAATTTTGTGAGAAAATGAAGGAGAGTCAGTAACCTACCTAGAATGTCAAATGTTATCTTCTTCGGATGATGAGCCTCAAGCTTTGTTTTTCAATGTAATTTTTTAAAACACTTTTAACTAATGCATTTGAATGAGGCCCTCAGTTCTAAGTGTGTTGCTAAACTTTGTTTAAAAGCCAATATGCATGCACTATTTCCTTTAACTCTCCTATCGCAGCCACACCGTTTGTAAGAAACACAAATGCACCTGCCAGCCACCTGTCAAGTGCACCGAGTACGATTCCCTCTCCGAACAGAAATAATCTCTTATATTTTAGGCTGTCTGAGGGTGTGACCCTCTATCCACCTGCCTGGTTTTCCCTTCTGTGAGGCTGCCAGGCATTAACAGCTGCGCCCGCCTCGGTGAGGGACGCGCAGGCTGGTGCCGAGCTGGCGGGGAAGCCACCGCCCCGCCCCGCCCCAGGGCTCGGCCCCCACAAGATGGCGCCGCCCCGCCCCGCCCCAGGGCTCGGCCCCCACAAGATGGCGCCGCCCCCGGCCCCGCTCCCGCGCCTTTGGAAAATAACGGTCGGTCACGCCGTTCCCCGCGACCGGCGGGCCCCGCCAGGGGGCGCACTAACCCCCTTAGGCCCGCCCCTCCGCGCTGACGTAAGCGGGGTGGGGCGGGGCGGCCGCCCGGAAGCGGCTGCACGTGGGGCGGCAGGGCCATGGGTTCGCGGGCGGCGGGTGCGGGTGGGTGTCTGTCTGTCTGGGCGCGCGCCGCTCCTCCTCCTCCTCCTCCTCCTTTTCCTTTTCATTTTCCCCCACCCCCCACCGGTCAGTAATGGTCCCCTGCTTTGGGTTCTACAGGGGCCGGCGGGCCGCCCGCCGAGGAGGAGATGCCCGAGCTGTCCGATGGCGAGGAGGCCTGGGAGGAGGAGGAGGAGGAGGAGGAGGAAGGCGCCGCCGCCGAGGGCCTGCGGACCCGCTGTCTCTTCTGCGAGAGGTGGGTGGGCGAGGGGAGCCCCGCGGAGCGCTTCCCTTGTTCCTGTCCCCGTCCCCCCCCCGCCCGTCCGAGGGACCCCCTGAGGCACGGTCGTACCCGCCGAGCCCCTTGGAGAGGGGGACTGGGGGCGGGCGGCCGCGCTCCGCCTGAGGGAGGCAGCCGCGGCAGAAAACTAAGTAATATGTAGTTTGCAACAGCGCTCTGTAGCTTGTTGGTCTTATATACGGCCTCTCTAGAGCCAACGGTCTGTTAAGTCGGGACTAAACGAGGCGTAAGTAACGTGGAAAGCAGGTAATTCCCCTCTCCGCAGCCTGAAGCGGTACGGAAGCTTCTCTCTTGAATTCTTCCCGTTATCTTTTCCTATCGTCGGTAAATAGATGAGGATTTTTATTTTGATGGAGCATATCTAGGTGGCCAGCTCACCTCGTGTGTCTGTGGTTCTTAGATTTCGTGTTTAATGCTGCCTTTGCTCTCAAAGAGTTATTGAAAGCTAACAGGGATTGTGGTTTTGTCAAACAGAATTTTTGCGTTTATTACCTTTTGTTGCAAAATGCCTTGCAAGCAAGGTAAAAGCTTCTTTGTGAGGTAGGTGAGTAAACAGGTGCCTGTTCATCCTTTCCTAAAGGCAAAAATGGTGTGGTCTGAACACATTGCCTGGCAGGTCAGAACAGAGCAGAGCATATAAAACTTATGAGTGTTACAGCTTCTAAACATGTTAATTCTGCATATTTAACAATTTGTTATTTATAGGTTGTTTAGTTCTGCTGAGGATGTATTCTCTCACTGCAAAACAGAGCATCAGTTTAATGTTTGTGATGTGATCAATAAACACGGTAAGTTTTTTTGTGACTTGTGATTTCCTCCTGCATATCAACATCTCGTTTGAAATAAATCGTGAAGATTTTGCTTATCTCTAACTGATTTCCTGATAGTAGCTGAAGATTCCAAGATTGAACGACATAAGCTATTCTAGAAAAATGCTTATGTTATCTTTATGTTGGCTGTTTCCCGTATGCTTTATCTACTGGTGAAGCTCTCGACTAGCAACAAAAGTAAGATTGATCTCTGCTGTCTTGTGCTGAGTCCCCACTGCCTGCTTGATCGACCTGAGCCAGCCCACTGCGTGCTGGAGTAAGAGCTATTCACCTGATCTAATGGGAGCTCTTGCCTGACTAGCAATGCTGTTTTTGGACTCAGTAGCTTAGCAGAGACTAAAGTGGATGTATCTACTAAGAGGTCAGGTGACTGGGCTGTACTGCTGGTGTCTTTTAAGCGCTGTTTGCAGTCTTGGCTTATGTTCCTTATGTTCAGGTGATCACAGGAAGGCATACTCTCCACTGTCTGTTTCATTCTTTCCAAGTGAAGTTTAAGGTTGGATTTCACTTGAAGCTGTTATGTATTTAGGCCAAGGTGACTGAAGGAAGTTACGTATAGGAGGATGTATGTGGGGTGGGGGTGGCTTTGGAAGAGTTAGGTAAGTGATGAACTACTGAGCCTGGAATCCATATCTTACTGCATATAGAAGGAAAACGGGAAAGCAGGAGAAACAGTATTTTAAGAGCATGCACTAAAAAGGAGAGAGAGATAAGGGGATGGGAACCACACGAAGCATTTAGAAATCTGCTTGTAAAATTGTAAGATCTGGTCTGTTTTCTATATAAAATCTAAAGGAAAGTAGTTTGAGTTTAGGCAGTATCCTCGCCGCTCTTGAGGAGAGTATATAATTGCGTTTAAACTACTATTATTTTTGAGCAAGGTGGCAGTTTTAAATCAATATTGGTGTATATTCTTGATAAGTAGGATCAGTTTAGATTTTATTAAGGAGAAAGCTAAAATTACGAACAAAGGAGCGCAACAGCCCAAAGCATCAGCAAGGTAGCTAGTAGGAGATAAATGTGGCTGTCCTGATGTAGCTTGCCAAATGAATGAAATCCCTGTTTAGAAGTATGTGTTCCATTCTTAATTTGCAGCAAATATATTTGTCCTGAGGGTGAGAATTTCCTGGTTTGGTCCTAAAGAGAAGAAAAATGTAGATGGCAAACTTAAGATGGGAAGGCTGCCCTAAATAATGATGTACACCCTAAGGGGAAGCTGGTCAATTGAGCAAGTAATTAGTATTTATATTATTGTAAAATGTATGTGGATTTTCTGTAATGCAAGCTCTCTGTTTTTTTCTTCTCTCCTTTCTTTTCAGGACTTGATTTTTATGGATACATTAAACTAATAAACTTTGTTAGATTAAAGGTAGGTGCACCACATATTAAGCTCATAATCTGTGTCTGGAGAATGGGAAATCAAGACGCTGTGCTTTCGTTTTGCTTTTTTTTAATAGTTGCATGGAATTTTGTGTTCTTTTTCTGGAAATAAGAAATCACAGGAGTTAAAATAGCTATTGATTGGTTTATTTAGATGTGAAGTTGTTTTCATTTTAAATATATTTGAGTTTTATTGTTTCTAGAAGAGGAAGTTCAGACTTGCAAAAAGTCCACGCTGTGTAGTATCATGTTGTTTTGTTAATTTATCTTGGCCTTTGACTCTGCTGTCTCTCTCCAGCAATGGGTTTGCTTCTTGATAACTGAAGTTTCTCAGTCCTCGCATGTGTGTTGGCATAAAAGAGTCTTTCCTGGGATGTGAGCTGGCCAGACCCCTACTGCGCTGTTAGTAAGGACAGCCCCTCATACCTTAGGTCACAGAACCAAAAAATAATATCTGCTAAAATGATAGCAGAATCAGGAAAGCTCATGGGAGCCTGGAGTTTTAAGTTAGACCTGGATATATTTTGTGTGTTGTGTGACTTTGACGTATGGTCTTTGGTTGTTCCCTAAAAGTTTAGGTTTAGACTTAATACCATCTTACGTAATTGTTTTTCACTTAAATCTTCAAATCTTAAATCCTCAAATAGTTATTTAAGGCATAACTAGCTATGCAGAGTAAACACAGAAATGGAAAAACTGAAGTCCAGAATCTGACCTCTCCTTTCCTGACGAAGTATTAACTGGCCGGATGCAAAGAGGAGAGAATATAGCATTTCTGAAATACGTCCCTACAGCGCTGTTCATGTAAAAAGCACTTAGCGTGATTAGTATCTTGGCATTATTGACTACCCCTGTTTTAATCTATGGGTCTGACAGTCAAACACCTGAGTAAACTTGGTTCCCGGTAGCAGTGTAATCCTACAAGTATCCTTCAGTGTCTGTCAATCTGCTGTGCTTTGCTGCTTGTACTGAATTCCTTGATCCTGTAGCTTCCTGGGCTTTGGGACCCAGACTAGCTCATAGGTGTAATTTTATGTTATTCTCTGGTCACCATGGTTGTAGTGTCAGTATGCTGAGGTGAGTACTTGTTGTCAGAGCCAGAATGGAAGCCAGAAATTCATTTCTTCACTGTTTTCGCTAGTCATGCTTTAAAGTAGTATCTTTCTCAGCCTTTGCCACAAAACTACTTTTAATAATACCCTATTTATTTTAACAGGTGGAAGAACAGATTTTTGCCTTATTTTCTTGAATGAAATTGAAGGGCTGGTGTTTTCAAAGAAACTTAGCTTACATGCCATTCTCCTTCTGTCTAGAAACCAACAGCAGCATATTTGAGTTCAATCACCAGCCCACTGCCTTGGGAAGGAGAGGAATATTTGAAACCAGAGCTAGAAGATGATCTCTTACTTCAGTTTGGTAAGTAAATATGTTTCAGTATGACTATGCTGTGTTGTGGGGTAAATGGGGTAGTGGCAGAGTTCCTGCCATATGAAGCATCATCACTATTATTCAGTTGACTTAGGTACATGAGGAGGTCCGTGTAATAGCTGAAGTCATGCCATTAAGTCAAGCTGTGAAATTTTTACTACATGTTATGCGTTGGTTTTTAGTCGCTGAGATTTCCATAGCCCTGTTTCATTATCTGCGTTCACTTCTTGTAGATATGATGTTCATAGCGGAGATGCTGTAGGTAGTGATTAAGCAGGTCAAAGAGGCACTCCACCCAAGCTTCATTGGGAGATTTATGAAGCCTTTAAAGCTTCTAAATGTAGGTATTTACAATCAGATGCATTCATTCAAAAATGTATGCTGTAAGTAAGGAACAAGTAATTTGCCTTGTTGAAAATATTTTCACCTTTTATAGGGGTTCAATTTTGGACCAATTCAGTGTAAGATACTCCAGTTGCATAGAAGAGTTCCGCTTCTTTAGCGGTTCTAGCGATCAGTACGAGCAGCCTTAGTTTCTCTCATGACAGTTCATCAGATAATATCGAGAGAATTCAGTTTGACTTTTGAACTTATATTTGCTGCCCATGATCCTCCTACTGTCTTCTTATTTTACACTTGATTGTACGTCTTTCTTTCACCTAAACCGTAAGGTACTTGGGGCTTGTGGATTTTTTCTTTTCCGTACAGTCTGGAATGTAGTTTTGCCCTTTTCTAAGCGAGCCCTGCTGCATGATAGCAGAGGTAATGCATGGCAGAGGACATTGGCTGATTACTTCAGGGATTTCACATTTCCCTGTATCAGCTCCTGCCAAATGTGTGCTCTTTGCCCAAACTATAGGCTTCTGAGATGCTTTGAGGTGCTGTTTCAGTTGCTAAAGGGTTATGGGGGTGATCTGAAACTCTTAAATCTTAAGTTTCTGTGTTTTATTGCAGTCCTGCGGGCCAAATAGTCAGTCTTCCATGATTAAAAGGAATAAATACGTTTTTTTAAATTAAGTCTTTTGCCCAGTAAGCTGGCAGTAATCTCTTGCTATATCCAAAAACACAGTAGCACCATTTTTTTATCCACTGACATCTGTTGAAATCCCTAGCTGAATTTAGCAAGAGGTGAATGGGACCTAGTGCTGAGTCTGAGTTTTGGTAGTTAAAAAGTGATGTTTCATCTAGATCTGTTCTCCTTATGCTCTTTTGAGTTTTGTGTCTTCATAAGCTTTATAAAAGCCTAAGGAATTGGTTTGAAAATTAAGAGTTACTGTCTAATTATTAAGAAATTTTAAATTTCAAAATCTTCTTACCTTTTACCATTACCAGCCCTTTTGGCCTCAGAATAACATAACTAGAAAAATACAGGATAGAACTGTAACTTGATTACAGCCTAAACCTAATGTCTCTTTTATCAATAATCACACGCTGGTATTTAAAGAAGCCTGAATTCTGGATTTATTTGCTTTGTTAATTCAGAGCTTGCTTCTAGCATACTTGCTTTTACTGAGTAGTATTGTGTTCTGCAGTTAGTCCTGTCAAATTCAGTGGTGCTTCTTGTAAAACAGACTACTTTAACAAATCATCCAAAGACAAAACTAGCAACACTGGAAACATCATATGTTTATGAGCTGCTGTGAAGCAACACGTGACTGATAGCTGGGTGTTTTTCCTCCCAATTTCATCAGATATAGAAGATCTTTGTGAACCTGCAAATGTTTTGCCTTCTAATGGTTTAAATGATACCATGGTGCTCCTTGAACAATTAAAACATGCAGAACACAGAGCAAGACTGGCAGAAGCAGCGTTGGCTAGAGCACAAGATGATCTTCAAAAAATGAAGTAAGTGTTTGAACTGAAGTTTAGGGGTTTTTTTATTTGATGTGTTATAGGTGAGAGGAGATATTCATGTGTAAAGACCAACAGAAATTCAAATAAGTGATAGAATGTAACTCTGGAATATAAGTCACGACTTGTGTTGGGACTGTAGGTTTGACTTTAATCTTGTAGATGACTAGTAAGTGTCTTGCAGTTGATTAGTAAAAACTGCACAAAACCTGCACAAATTCAAAGAGCAAAGTATGCTTAGGAAAGCTAAATAAGTGCAAGGCCCAGAAACATGTATTTTATTTCAGACCACTCTTTATTAGACACTTGCCTGTTAGTCCTGTAGATATGAATTTAAACATTGAAGATGTACACAGTGGAGAAGAGGGAGTTATGGACAAATTTAATATGGGACTCTAAACGTTTTCAGAGATGGCTCCAAACTATGATTGCTAGTAGTAGAATCCCATTATGGTTTGGAGAAACTCTCAGTTAAATTAATAAACCAGCTTTTCAGCTACTTCTATTTTCAGTCTCGGGTGTGGGTTCTGTTAGTGAGAATATTCACTGCGTCACAATCAGGATTCAGGACATCTCCGTAGTTGTATGTGGTATTTCTAAATCTTGAGGTCTTCAAAATATGGATTGGTGATGCTCATGAATGGAATGGGAATATAAAATTCTTTTTGGGTCACATGGGATTAAGTCCTGTGCAAACATGTCATTTCAAGATCACACTAATTGGGCACTGAAGACCTGAAATTGTATTTAGGAGGCTTGTAAAAATAATTTAAGTGGAAAAGTAAAGCAGCAAAAACCTTGTTTTGTAAAATAGATTTGAGGGGTGGTTGTATGTTTTGAGAGTACATGCTTGATGTTATTAGTAACTAAGTATACCAAAATAAATTCATGTATTCAAATCCTATCAGCTGTGAACAGTTATACATGTCAATAATGAACAGTTTTGCCTTCAGCTGGGTTTGACTTTTGCAAATTGTGCTTTATAGCATACTTTTTGGATATCTGTGTGCATTATGCATTAATTCATCATAAACAATAAGAATGAAAGAAATTTGTCACAGTACTTGGAAAACTTGTTTGTTTTTTTCCTGTGTGTCTTGTCTTACTCTTGTTCCCTTCTTTTTTATTTAAAAGAAAGCAAAACCTTTTCAGGTCATCAGTTGCAATTTCTTTTCAGCTCTCTAAACTTCAGTCAGGCTTTTGTATAGATTTCTTTCTGAGGTTAGTATGTCAAATTATCTGCTGCTGTAAAAGGGAGCCTTTAATTTTTCTTTGTCAATGCAGACTCTTCAATTCAGCAGGGAGTGCCTGGCAGCAAAAATAGCCAGTTGTAGATCTGATGAAGCAGCACAGGTCTAAATTGTAAACAGATGAACCAGTTGCATTGTAGTAGCCTAAGTGCTGTAATTCATAGTAATACTGATTCACGCTGGAGGTTATTCCACTGAAAGAGACCATCTACAGATGTTTCCTTTTGGGTCAACCTTTGCGAAATCAAGATAGCTTGGAAGTCTGATGTGGAGCCAGAATAGCATACAGGACCTTACTCTACAGTAACTTGGTTTTCTATTATTTTCTGTAGTGGAGATAAGTTTATACTGGTATTTAGCAGGTTGGTCGGCTGATTTCAACTTGGAGTAAAAAAAGCTAGATCCATGAGCTTTCTCATGCTATACATATCTGCAGAGACTTCTTGGGACGCTAAGCAGCTGTAACTTCTTTCGGTTGCAACATGATTGTATTACTCAGGTCTTGCTGTCTAAGATGTGGAAAAAATATTTTAGGATTTTTAATGACTGCCTGTTCAGGATCAGTCATGCAGCTCCCTAGACGTTGTTGCCTTCTGAGTCTGGGAATAGTATAAGGACACTCACTAGTTGAGTATGAAATAATTTCTGCGGAAATGTTTTTCTAAGTTTGCTCAAAAACCTAAGACTTGTAGAATTAGGAGAATTGAAAGGGGTACAAAGCAAAGACAGGGAGCTGGATGCCTAGTGACCTCTTGTCTTCCGCCCCCAAAAGGTAGCAGAGGTGACATCAGGTCACCTCTAGCATTTGATGTAACTTAAAGATTTAAGAACATGGCTCATATATCCTGAATTTTTTTAATCTGTCCCCTGTTTAGAGGTGACAGCTTTTGTTTTTACTTATCTTTTTTTCTTGATTAAAAAGACAGGAGGGCTGCTCTGTCTCTAGAGTTTGTTTGCTATTTGTCACATGCATAGGCTGGAGAAGCTATTGGCTGAATCAGTTTTGAATAATTTTAAATTTAATATTGGGTTTAAATCATATAAAACGCTAATTATACTTAATTGTATGTCACAGAATCTATTTTTTTCTAAGTTTCAATTTTTATCATTTTGATATTTATCTAACAGTAAGAAAAAAGCAAACTGCCGTGGTAAAGAGCAATATTAAAAGTAAGATCCAGACCTTACCTGTATGTTAGCAAGTATACGAAGTTTCTGAATTTGACAAACGTCTAATGTGAATTCCCTTACCACCTTCTCTTCCACATCCAAACTAATTAAGCAGAAGAGTATTTGATATGTCAGAACTGAAGTGATAGTTTTGGTTTTGTTGTTCTATAAGGATGGTATTGGTAATGAGAAGTTACCTACAGCTTCTATACGTTAAGTTCCTAGTCAAGAAAGTATGACAACTGTTGAAGGGGAGCTTTGGCTGCTTTGGCGTGGTCTAGGATGCAAGTTTTGTTCATGTTGGACTGTAGACCTTGCAGGAATATTGTCTGGCTGAAGCATGTTTGCTTTTTCACTTCATTGGGGGTATAGTATGAGCTGTTTGCGTGTCTACTTTTAATAGTGTTTTCATGATAAAAGCCTTGATTTGTGTATTTTGTCATCAAAACTCCTTTGAGAAAAGGGATAAGAATGTGTGTATTAAGAATGGAAGCCCATGGAGGAGGGAAAAAAAAAGTAGCAGCATGTGAACAAAAGTGAAATTAAAATAAATTTAATTGTAAGCTCTTACTGTTTTCCACCCAAATGCTTCAGTTTTAAAGTACTTTCTTCAACCTTCCATTAGTCGTGCAGTGATGTATGATTTACAGTTCCCAAGTGGTGTTCGTTGTGTTGAGTCCGTATCTGTGTCACATGGCTTAAAATGCATGTTATCCCCCTGTAGACTTGGACCACCGTGGTACTAGCTTTTGTATTAGCGAGTGCAAAATACGTAATTCCTCCTTAAAAATAGAAATGAAGTCCGAATGTTTCACTGCTGCTAGTTGCTGGTTGAAAGCAGAAAGTAGTCATTGCAGGAGGGTGATGGAGAATGGTGGTGCAGCAGCCTGGAGGAGCCGGCAGAGGGAGGTTGTGCACACTTAAAACCGGTTCTATTGTTGTAAAAGCCCTTGTGCAGTCTGGACTCCTTACCTCTTTCAAGCCCCTTCTTCCCCCCCTACCCCCGCCTCCTTTTCATGGTCCCATAAACATGTCTCAAGGGTATATTTCAAATTGATTACAGACAATTTGCACAGGATTTTGTGATGAACGCAGATGTCAGGAGCAGCTCGTCATCCAGCGCCATTGCAGACCTTCAGGAGGATGAGGATGGTGTTTACTTCAGCTCCTATGGGCATTATGGGATACACGAAGAGATGCTAAAGGTTAGAAAGTCATCTCAGCTGCATCTTAGTAGGACTAAAGAGGAAAGATGGAATGAAGTGGGCTGTGTGCCCATAAATATACTGCAGAGCAGCTGCATTTTTAACCCTTCCTATACATGATAGTTTTCCTGGGAGTTGGGTTGAGAGATGTTTTTCCAGTTTTATTTCCTTTGTATAAATTCTGTTTACTCAATGGGAAGCATGAGGAACATAAAATAATTTATTCTACAGATATGCTTGAAGATATATTACAGTATCTATACCACAACCTTACCTTACCAAAAGCAGCTTTTTCCTGGGTCCTTAAAAGATAAAGGATAAATATGCTACAGATAGTGAATATTTTCCTTTAGTTTATATTTTCCTATCAATTGAAATTTGTCAGGCAAAACCACTTCTCAAATATTTTGGTTTCCTATTGCATTAGGTAAACAGAAATTGTTGGTGTTTGTGTGCAGTTCAGTGTATTGATAACATGAAATTGAACAGCTGGAAAAACTGTATGCTCCTTTTACATGATAAAGATGAAATGATTAAGGCTTAAAACTCTTCAAAGGTAAACCTCTGTGTGCCCTTTTAACTGTAAAAACAAACAAACAAAAACCAAAACAAAAAACACCACTACAAAACCCGACAATTTATAGTTAATGTGAAAATAAAAATCTCTTAAAGCTTCCTTTCAGAGAAAGTGTCATAGTTGTGAAAGTCATAAACAGTTTTATCATTTTAAGACAGAAATAAATCAAAATGCTGCCTAATGTAGAGACAGGATATGGAGTTGTGAAGTGGCTTTGTCCATACAGGTAGCATATAAAGTTTTCTGCTTTGTGTATCATTTAGTGGCCCCAACGTAGAAATGCACATGAGTCTGTGTTAGGAGTAGTATAAGCATGAGGTTGATTTTTGGCTGGGGGGGTGGGGTGGGGGGATTTTACAGAAGCACAGAGAGGTCTGCAGAGGTAGAAGAATGTTTTCCAAAATGTATAGTCTAGAGAAGTATATTTAAAGTTGTGAAGATAAATAAAAATGGTAGCATTTTGGTATTGAAGTTATATAAAAGTGTCATTTGAGATGCTGTGTGTTATGGGATGAGGAAGCCTTTCTGTTTGCTAATAAAGTTTATAATACTACTGCATTTCTGAACAAGGAAATTGGTACAAAATCATATTTTATTGGTTTCAAGGAGTGTTTGTCAGAAGGCTTTCAAGGATACTTTTTGACTGTACTAAACGTAGGAAAGCAACTGATTTTTATCATGTTCATTGAATTTTTTCCTATATGGTTGGCATTCGCTTTGATTTTTTTATGTATGTCTACCTTATAAATATAGTGGCTTGCTACATTAATATTTTTAAGAAAGGAGTCTTGCTGTCTGAATTTTAAGTCTGTTTGACACTGTTCTGAAACCTTTTTTCTTCTTACACCTGGTAGTGGTAGGATGAAGTTTCAGTTTGGTTTTTTATTTTTGCAGGAAATACTTCAGAGATGGGGGCAGAGTGTTGTTATTTCACACTGGCCAAATGGCTAGTGTTTCCCTTGTTCTGTTTTTTTCTTGAATTTCTTTGCTCATCTTAATTTCCTTACCATTTTATTTAAAAACAGAATAAGCATTACATTGAAATGGTGAGTGAGAGAATGGAATTGATGAATAGAGAGGCCTGCAGTGAATGACTGTGGCTCAGTCGAGCAGCAGTGCATATAGTAGAGACAGCAGCTAGAATTGTATTGATTAAGTTGGGGCAGTGCAGGGGCAATGTCAGTGGGCAGGATGTAAGGCCGAAAGCTTTCCAGCTGACTGCTTTCTCAATTGATGCTGAACCTTCTGATTTTAATTTTTTTTAAACTTTTTTGGTCGTTTCAGCAAATCCTATTATATACTGCAATAGAGGTGAAGTACTAAAAATAGTTGCTCTGAATATAAGGTTATAGTAAATCAATATGATTTTAAAGGTTTGCAATTTTTTTAATTCACGTCAATTATGTGTAACTTTAAAGTACAATTTTAGTAAAATCATCCCTAACTGTTTCTTCGGGTTCTCTGTGTGTGTGATAATACTCCTAAACTTAAAACTGGAGTTCAGGATTTTCAAGCCTCAAAATAACTTGTTTGTCTCCAGAAATTTTATGAACATATCTTTTGTTCTCAGTCTCTGTTTTTTGATCTTGTTTTTCTAATAAGATAGACTTTGTTCTTTCTCACTAGAGAAAATTTCTTTAGTTTCTGTATTGTTTCTAAAAATTCTTACCTGCCATGGTAGAAAAATGTTAACTTAAATATAAGCAGTTGGATTTTATACTTCAGTATTATCTGTAGACTTGTCTTTACTAGATGAAAATTGCTTGAAATTTTTCTTTTATGTTGCTCTAACACTCAAACTGTAACAGCAATACCAAAACCTACACCTGGCTGTCAATTTGTGTACCTACTGATGCATATTAAGAGAATCAATGTTTTATTAGATTACTTCGCTGGTAGATTGAGCTATACTGCTAGCTTTCACATACTAAGATGCTATAAATGTTTAGTTTTATGCTTGAGAACATTCTAGCTTCTCAGGTCATGTTTAATTACAGTTAAGTTCATTATATTGGGCTTTCATAGAATGGGCTGTACAGCTTAATTACTAGCTTGTCTTCAGGTTTGCACATTTGCAGTTTGTTCAGAAATAGAAAAGGTTAATCTGGTCTTTAACTTTTTTAAGGAATCTGTGTCACAGGAGTGTCAGAAAATAAAATGATACAAAACATTTTCTGAGCTTGTGACTCAAATTTTTACCGTTGTATAGAAGGTTATTATGTAAAGCTGATGCAGTATTGCCACTCTATTACTGCCGTTCCTGGAAAGTGGTGAAGAGGTATTAAGAACTTAAAAACATCCAAAATCAAATGCAGCAGGTCAGAAGTCTTAAGCTAATTTCTTATTTTTCCTCAAGAGGCTCAGCTGGCTTCATTTGAAAAGACAGTAAAATCTGAAAGAATACGATATGGAAAGTGTTGTGATTGCAGAGCCCGTATAAGGACAGTAGCCACAAAACATCTTTAGGCCAAGTTCAAAAGCAAGTTTTTCCAGCATTTTTGAATGATATGTTGTACCTATGTAGAAAAAGCAAACATTGTTTTTTATTCTTTAAATCATAGGATAAAGTGCGTACAGAAAGCTATCGTGACTTCATCTATCAAAATCCACATATCTTCAAGGACAAGGTAGGTAAAACAGTTCAGAAAATACAATAATTTCTGCACTTCATTTTTTCTCAAGTGGTAGAAATCCTTCAGGTTGGCTACTTTGTAGCTTTGGGAGTGGAATATCGCACTGACAAGATTTGATTTAATGTATTCTGGCTTCATTAGGTGGTAGAGTGCTATTCAACTGCTGGAGGGTGCAAAGTGCTGATAACAGAAGTGCTGATGGCTGTTGTCATTGTTCTGTGTGCCATGTCGGGATGTTCATTAATTATGTTCATGGGGTTATGCTGAGCCTTTCTTGTCCAGTATATTACGTGGAATCTATCTTAGAGGGCCTCTTTACCAGAATTTAAATGAATTGCAATTTGTGCCTGATACAGTAAAAACAATACAGTAAAAACATTCTAGAAGCACTGTGTAATTAGAACTGGGCAAGAATTCATTTGCAACTGACTTATTGAATTAGTGTTGTTTAGTCTCTCCAGACTAGGTTTCTAGTAAGAGACTTAGAACCAGGAACTTGTATTTTACTTGCAGTGAGGAGAGATGGCACTGACTTGTGGTTATGATCCCTACACAGTTATGTCCCTTTTCTTGGCTTCTGTATTTGTGCTGGCTATTTCAGGTGAGTTTATTGTGTTCTGAGTTACGCTGTGCAGGCTTCTGTTCTGGATTAGCTTTCCTCTGCTTAGTGCTTACCATTCTTAAGCTGTGTGGATGTTTCTTAATGTGAAACCAGGATGTCTGGGTTTATGGAAGGCAAGCACTGTTGATTTTTATTTTGATTTTGATTGAGACTTTGTTAATAAGTGATAAATACAAGGCTTCAGAATAGTTGTGGAAGTAATAAGAGTGCACCCATCTGATAATTCCTCAGTTGGAAATTGTGCTAGATATGGTTTTGTCTTAGGCGGGAGGTGTTTCAAGGTAGATAGTGCATACTCTTTGTATATCTTGGCTCAGTTTTCTTTTGGCAACTACAGCAGAAAAATAGTAGGAAAATAATTTTCTTCCTTTTTGCTTCAATCCATGTCACAAGCCTGTTTCTACTAAACATTTCAAAGCTCTTGAGTTTTAATGAGAGAACAAGCGAAAGTGTTGTAGAAATGTTATGCTGCCACCTGCTTAAAGGATGTGGGTGACTGCGTAGCTGGGCAGCTCATCCAACAAAGCAGAAAGATCAGTAAAGGAAAGACAACTTTCTTAGGAGAAATTTAGTTTTACAGATGCCCCTAAAATTGATAACTACAGGTTTTCACAGGGTAAGACTTAAGTTACATGGAATGTATGTCCTAGTGGAATAGTAAATTTTCAGGATTGGTTGTATTTCTTCTCTGTTGTATGGACATACAGGTAACATTTGAAAGAAACCATAGGTGAACTGTTAAAGACAAGGTTGCTTCAGCCCGAGCTGTAGATGCGCTAGAAAATGCGTGTGCTTACTCTGTGTTTTTACTTCACGTGAAAGCATTCAACTCCTAAAGAAAAGCTTGTCTATTTTAGCAACATCTGCAAACTGTTTTCTGAACTCGGTGTTTTTACAGCAGTTTTTTGATCGAGATTACCTCAGATTCATAGTGTATCGAAACCCATTATAACATGTTGAGACTGAATGGAAAGAAAGATTGTCAAGTGCTTTGTGTTCCCAACACTTTCCATCCAGGTGACCAGTGCTCTGCTTAACTTCTGTGTCTGACTAAATGTTGATGTAGCTTTCACTCAGTATGCTGTTATGGACAATATATGGGATTTTTTTCAGAGATCTGGCTTTGAAGTGACATCTGTTACAGACTTCTGCTGAAAGAACTGTTAAGATGTTTTGCCTCATTTATGTATCATGTGATGCTTTCAGAACCATATTAACGAGTGAAACTTCTGACTTGAGGAAGTAGGCTTTTTTTCCCATAAAGTTCAATGACAGTTTAAAAAAGTGAGTAAAAGTCTGATACTGTATTTACTAGAACTCCCATAGGATATTCCTCCCTAGAAAATACATAATGATGCTTTTCGTTGTTTCTGGAAGGACACCTGTGTGGCGTGTTGGGAGGAGCTTGTTCAAAGAGCTTAATTGGTCGTACTAGCTTTTGATGCAAATCTGCAGTATCCCAAAGAGGTGTGATTGCACGGTAACAGATGACAACAGAATATCTAGGTTTGTTTATTATGTATACTTTATTCAGAACCAGCCAATTTGTTTGTTCTCTCTTGGCTTTCAAAAGAAATTATGAAAACTGGATTGAATCCTGCTTGCTGCCTTTATTTTCAACCTGTCAGATGTACTTGAGATGAGAATAGGACAATTTAGTTTACCTAGCGGGAGTAGTTAAGGTGGCCTCACTCAGTAAAAGGAAATGCGATCCATTTTACAGTGAGAGTATTTTTTGGTGGAAAATAATTGGTTATCAAAGTACTATTGCCATGCTTAGTTGTTGTTGTAGAATAGAAGTCTGAGGCAAGCATCAGTGCCACACTGAGGGGAAAAAAATGAGGTTTTAAACATTGTTCCTATTAAAAGTTCACTGATGGAATTAATTTAATTGGCCAAATTACCTGACCGCCTGTTTTTCTGAATTTGAAGTAATTTTTTTTCTCTTACTAGAAGTAGAATATCAGTTTTGATTAGACTGCAGAGAAGGATGTGATGCTGCAGTATATTATGGTATAGTCAAATCGCCAGTCCAGCTGCTCCAGATCTCTGGTGAGAGGCCATATGTGATCACTGCAAGAATGCGTTAGCTGTAGACCCTTGTCCTTAGGCTAATTGGTGATCATTCTCCTTGTCTTTCCGTTCCTCAGATGTGTTCCAGCTTGTATATTTTCTCTCCTGTGCCTTTTTCTCCACCCCCATCCCCTGCCTAAGGCTAGATGAGTTCCATCTGGGTTTTTAAGTGACCAGGGCAACTGTCCAAAGTGGTGTCTGTTTTGATTTTTTTCCAATTTGTGGTGATTGCTCTCTTTCACGCAACTGTACATCAAGATCATTCTTTCACAGAGGTTTATTTTTGGCTCTGACTTCCAGCTTTAATGGCTCAGGAATTTTGTTAACTACCCTGGGTAAAGTGTTAGAACAGATGATGTTAGGGGGCGTGAGATTTCAGCAGCTGCAAGAGCATTGATTTTTACTTTCTATTCCTGTCTCCAGAAGACTTCAGCCTAGGGATTTCTGTAGCTGTTACATACTTATATGGCACTTGTGAATGAGTTGTAGAATTGACTCCTATTGGAACATAGCTGCAAAGAGTTGCAAGTGGAACGGGTAACTCTTGTCTGCAGCTGCCGTGGCCAGCCTCTAAACAAGATGCTGTAAAAAATTAATCACACTAACGGCTTTTTTTTAGTCTGATTCCAGATTGTAAGTTGCTCTAGCAAGGCAGGTGGCAGTCAACTCTTCAGTCATTGCTTCGCAGTACACCGCAGCAGAAGCTCACTTAAGCTGTGCTGCTAAGGACAAATGGCTATTCTTATTCATGGTGGCTACGGAATCATTGTTCTGTATCCATCATCAGAATGTGTAGAATTGTATGCAAGGGAAGGCAAGCAAACCTAATGTGCAGAGCATTCAAGTATTTACTTTGGTACTATTTGTCAGGTGGAATTTAAAAGTGCACATGCAAGTTTTTGTTGTGCCAAAGCAAGAATGCTCAATAACTCATAAGCTAGAAAGTTAGTCAGTAGGGTGCATTATTGCCTTGAAATATTTTGTAAAATGGGGTTATTCTCAAGTGTGGGATTGATTACTGAGTGATTTGATGCTGCCTTCGGAAAATTTCATGTCATGAAAGCTGTGAGGATGGCTTTTAAAACACTGGGTGCTGTGCTAAGGAGAGACAGTGAAAGAAGTTAGTTTTTCTTTCTAATATGATTTTTATGACTAGTAATTCTGACTCAATGTTCTTATCGTAGAAGTGCTTTACTGAGTTGTGCTTTCTCTTGTTTCGGTCTCTTGTATGGGAAAGGAAGTCTGTCTTCACAGTTCTGATTCTGTTAATGCTTAAATGCTATGCATGATATGAGTGACTACATGTAGTGTTCAGGAAACTTTTTTGATTTTTCAGATTTCAGACCATTTTTTAGTTCAGTGCTTAGAATTTTTTAACACGATTAGTAAAACTGAACTATATTAAGTAGAAGTCTAACAATAAGACTGCTGATGATCTGGCCAATGCAACAGAATGCACCCTCAGCAAATTTGTGCATGACGCAAAACTGGGAAGAGTACTTGATAACACCACATGTTTGTGCTGCCATTCAGAAGGACCTCCATAGGCTGGAGAAATGGGCTAACAGAGGTCCTGTGCAAAGGGCTTGGGGCAATCTAAGGGCAGTCAAAATCCTGCAGAGGGGAGGGAAGAATAACCCCATGCACTACCAGAGGCTGGGGGCCTACTGGCTGGAAAGCAGCTTTACAGAGAAGAATTTGGGGGTCCTGGTCAACACCAAGTTGACCACAAGCCAGCAACACACACGTGTGTGGCAAAGGCAGCCAACTGGCCTCCTAGGCTGCCTTAGGAAGATGATCATCACCAGCAGGTCAAGTGAGGGAAACCTTCTCTTTTACCCCAGGGAGATGACTGTACCCCAGGGTGATGACTTCTGGAGTATGTGCCCAGTGCTAGGTTCCCCAGTGCAAGAGCGAGATGAGTGTCCTGGAGTAAGACCAGTGAAAGACCACAAAGGTGATGAAGGAACTGGAACATCTGTGATATAGGGAGAGGTTGAAAGAGCTGGGATTGTTTTGTCTGGAGAAGAGAAGGGTGAGGGGAGATCTTATCAGTGTGTGTAACTTGCCTTGCCTGGTGGTGGAGGGAGTGAAGGAAGTGGAGCCAGACTCTTCTCAGTGGTGCTCAGGGGCAGGACAAGAAGCAATGGACACAGATTGAACTCAGGCAGCTGCCTTTTAAAGATCAGGAAACGCTTTTCTACTGTGAGGGCAACTGAACTGTGGCACAGGTTGCCCAAAGAGGTTGTGGAGTCTCCATCTTTGGAGATATTCATAAGCTGTTTGGACCCGGTCCTGAGCAACCTGCTTTGGTTGACCCTGCTCAAAGCAGGGGGGTGGACCTTAGTGATTTCCAGAGGTCCCTTTCAACCTCAACAGTTCTGTGTTTCTGTGAAAATATCAAATGTGAAACTCATAGCTTAATCTACTGTAACACATTCAAGATTAAAAAGTGTTAGCTTTTAAGATGCTGAGAAGTTTCCAGCAGTTAGAAGAAATATACTGTTATGATATTGAGGCCTGAACAAGGCTACTTGGCGAAATCTCTGCTTTATGAAGTTGTACACTGCTGGCAGCTCAACTCTACTTATTAACGTATTTGGTACTATTTTCTTAGTTGCTTTGCATTTTTAAACTTTTCAGTCTTCCTACAGTAGCTAATGTGTGAGATGTCAAAAACAAGCATCTGCATGAGTTTTTGCTATGTTGAGTGTACTTTTTTCAAGTGTAGTGATGACGTTTATTGTTCTTTAATGAAAACATAGGGATCCCATCTTCCTGGATTTTTTTGGTCCTATTTTGATTATAAATAGTGTTAGACAGAAAATTTTTCCAGATGTTAAAACTGCCAGTTACCATTTTGAAATTTAGTCATCTTGAGCCATAGCTGTTTTGTGGCACTGTGGCCATTTCTAACAGAGGATCCCTAAATAAAGTTTCTGAACAGACTCTTAATGAGAAACTGCAGTTAGAATATGTTTTTTCAGCACCAGTAGTACATTCAGTTGTTAGTGATTCACTGATTAAAATTGCTCAGGCTATAATTTCCTGTTTCTCCTGTTGATGTAACTTTTTAGTTGTTGCCCAAGTAATTGCTTATGATTGTTTCCCATGTGACTGAGTTAATCTGCAGCTGGAGCTAGTCTGCTTCATTGTCTTATCTGTAAAAGGTAGCAAAGGGTGTGGAGTTAAAACTGCAGTTTGACTTGGATAGCTCTGAATGTAGCAGTAAGACTTGATGCTACCGTGTGTTCCTTCTGTTAGAACATGGTATCTCACTGATGTAGAATGATGTGTAGAAAAATCGTAGCAAGGGAAATAAGATGTTTGTTTTTACCTCCATTTATTCATTTCAGGTGGTTTTGGATGTTGGCTGTGGAACTGGAATACTCTCCATGTTTGCTGCCAAAGCAGGCGCAAAGAAAGTGATTGGAGTCGACCAATCTGAAATCGTCTATCAGGCCATGGACATCATTAGGTAGGAAAAGTTCCAAGAAAAGTATGGTAAATATTGCTGTAAAAAAATTATTAAAATCCTATTACTAGTTAATGATCACCTATCACTCAATATGTGTTTTATTGAAGTCCTTCCTTGTCCTAAGAATAAACACAGGTTTTGATGTGCAGTGAAGTTGTTTGCTCCTCTGGTAGGGGTAATTAAAACAGGGCTGTAGTTAAGGCAGGATGTTTCCCAGACCACCTTCCAAATGTCAGCACAGGGCCAGTGCTGCCTTGCTGCAGAGGCTCCAACTGACTGCTGCCAGTCCATTTTCCATTCTTAGGCTTTAAATGTTGCTACTGATAAAACTAGACTTTTAGCCAACAGGCATCAGAGTTGAGACATGTTCCTAAAGGATATGAGAAACTTTTCCTGACTGTGCTACTTTGAGTTAAATAAACAGTTCTGATTTAGATAAACCCATTAAAAGTTGTTTAAGAGTGTGTGTATATAGTTGTTTAATTTTCGATTTCTAGATAGAAATCTTAAATAATGATTTCTATAATTTAATTTTCTCTTATACAAAATTTTCTATAAATTAGAACTATAGAAATATGGACATGTTATTTTATAGAAAATTTATTTCTTCGTTGAAAATCAAACAACTTTTATTTGATTCATCTAAATGTATATAAATTTTAGATCATGTTGGAATGGATGTTTTAAGCAAAAGCTTGTCATGCATTAGTTAATTTTTACCAGTTTTAGCACATAAAAAGGAGACAGGTAACATAGCTTTCTTTGGCAAATGGATTTTATAATAAGATGGTATTTCAGTTTTAACTTCTGGCAAAACTTTCTCTAGTAACGTTCTCTGTATGCCAGTATATTTTGGGAACTGCCTGTGAGAATAGTAAATGTCTGTTACCCTGTGTTTTGTTTCTTTAGAAACCTACTGACCTCTGGTTTTCATGCTAGCTGGAAAGTAATTACGATTGCACTGTAATATTTTCTATAGGTTGGGGGGGAAGGCAAACCAACCAACCAATGGAAAAAAAAGACCCCAAACCATTAAGAGTATGTACACAGTCTGCAGAGTCACTGAGAAAAGTTGTTTCCAGGAGAACTACAAAGATGTTGCATGCCATGTAAACTGTCATGGAGTAGTACAGGGTGGAAGGGACCCCAGGGGAGTGTGGGGCGTGTGTGTGGTGCAGTCGTCCTCTGTCAGAGCAGGCTTGGCTCCCAACAGGTGGCTCAGGCCTCGGCTAGTAAAGTTCTGAACATTGCCACTTCAGTCTGAACTTCTCTGAAAATGCGTCGTCCTTGAGCAGCCTCACTCTCACTTTTGAAATACCAAATTGTAACTTGAGTTGTTTCAGTTTGTGTCTGTTGCCTGTCATCCAGTCCCTGTGATACAAGAGAAGAGCTTGGCTCTATTTTTCCTTCACCCTTCTGCTAGACAGAGGCAGGTGTCAGAAACTTGCCCCTTAACCATTCCTTCTTAAAGCTGAACAAACCCGGTTCTCTCAGCTTCTCCCTATATGTCATGTGCTCCAGCCCCCCATCATATTGGTGGCCCCTTCACTGGGTTTGCTCTGGTATGTCCATATCTGTCTTGTACTGGGGAGCCCAGAACTGGACACTCTTCCATATGCAGTTTTGCAAGTGTCAAATTGAAGTGTAAGATCACTTTCCTTGACCTGCTGCTACCCTCTTGTGTATACAACGCAGTAAACCATTGGCCACTTTTGCTACAAGGGCACACTGCTGACTTAAGTTCAACTTGTTCACCAAGCCCCTCGTCATGGCAGGGTGGGGAAGAGCAAGCAGAGCTGATTTCTGGACAGTAGGAACCTATCCGTACTGTTTCACGGGGTTATTCCAGCCAAGCTGCAGGTCTTCACCTTTGCCTTTGCTGGATCTCTGAGGTTCCTATCAGCCCATGTCTACAGTCTGAGGTCCCTCTAAGTAGCAGCCCTACCCTCTAGCATATCAACTGCTCCCCCATAATTCAGCATTATCCACAGACTTGCTGAGGGTGTATTCTGTCCCATCAGGTCGCTAATAAAGGTATTAATTAGTATCAGAACTAGCTTTGAACCCTGAGGGGCACCTCTGGTACCCGGCTACCAGTTAGACTTCGTACTTCTCTTGCTTCTTGAGTCTCATGATCTAGACAGCTTTCCACCCATCTGATGGTTCATTTATCCACTCCACGTTTCACTGTTTTACCTGTAGAGGATATTAAGGGAGACTGTGAGTGTGTGTGAAAATGAAGCAATGGCATCTGAAGACTTAAAAAGGATTTCCTAGCATGAGGCAGGAGAAATGTAGGTGTAAATGTGTACTGTTGATAGCTGAGGTGTGTAGGTTTTTTTGTTTTGGTTGTCCTTGTAAGAGCAGCTGTGGAAAAGAAAGTCCAGGTAGATACTGAGGAATTTGGGAGTGACAGCTGTTATGCAAGCTTAAGTTGTACAGAAATAAAGTTGTCTAGGTAGAATTTTTAGGTTGGGCTCCCATTTCACAAATGGAGATGCAATACTGCATGCTTGGATGCTGTAAAATTATTCTATTAAATAAGTGCCTGTTTAAGAAAAGTACCATGTTAAGCATTAGGTGCAACTCTGACTAAAATGCTTTTATGGCACAAGAACTCATTCTCGAAAGAGAGCTTTTCCCAGGAGTCCTTGACATCTTCTGAATGGCTACAAATGTGAGAGTGTTTTATTTCTAATGTACTAGATGACAAACTTAGGGTTGTTTGTATCTTGCAACAAGTGCACAAAAAATCCTTTATGTGTTATTTCTGCTTAGAGGAGGATAGAAGTATCAGCCGACGGGTATTACATTTGGTGAGGAGAAGGGCAGGTCTTTAAGAAAAGCAACAAATCAAAACTCTCAGACTCTTAAGAGTGAATTACCACTTGAAGTACACAGTGAACTACTGTGACTACTGGCTACACATTTACAGATACCTTCTGCTATGAAAGCTTCAATTCACATTGAAGTCTTCAGTTCACATCAAAACAATTCATATTTGTCATGTTAAACCTACTTTTCCTAAAGGAATAAAGCTGACTAACTTGTAACGGAGTAACAAATATTTATTGGAATACTAAACAACTCTGCATAGCTTAAAAATGACTACTGCAGTGGGCTTGCACCTGTGATTCAAGTATGTGCTCAAGAGCTTTTGTCCCTCCCAGATCTCAGGTTCATTTCTAGCATGCTAATTACTCAAAACAGTATAACGCGTGTGTGTAAGTGAACTGGAATAGGTGGCCTGAGTGCATGATTCTTTCCCAAGGTTACACAGTAAACTTATTTCAAACTAAATGCTTGCCGCCTTTTTCATGCTGTAAATAGCTGCCCATAAAATTTCTAGTGCAGTGAATGACTTGATTTTTGTCATTCATCACTGTTACACTAGAATAGAAAGGCGAAGTATACTTCCTAAATAGCATCTCAGCAGCTTTTCCTACAATGTGTAAACTACATTGGTTTGTTTAGGTTTTTCATACGTTACAATTGAAAACAAGTATGTAGTGAATGAGTTTCTTTCCTCTCTTTCGTTTTAAATCATGTCCTTGTATGTGGTGGTGTAGGAAGTTATCTTTAGATCTCTTTTTGTCCTTCTTAAACTATTGTTGTGGGTGATAGCTCTGTAGCATTTTATTTCTCGCTTTGAACTTCTGGTTTTACTTCTGTTTACAGCATCAAATACATTATTAGTGATGAACTGCTACTCTTCTAACAGAAGACTGTCTGTGTATAGAGTATTTAATTGATCTTTCCAACAGCCCACATGTTCAAGTAGCCCTTTGACCCTTTCCTTTCCTTCCCTTCATTCTGATTGTTCTCCCATTGTCTTTTTAGATTGAATTTGTGATGTGATTACTGGTCTGCATTGAAAGCTAGACAGAATGTAAGAGTAAGATATCAGGATAGGGAGGGAAAGGGCGGAGATAAGAACTGCAGTGGGAAGGATAAATTTCTTTGGTGGGAATACTTTTCTGCCCTCTCTAAGAACAGCTATCGTAATAATGGTATGTGCAAGAAAGACTTATATGATTTGCCAAGAAGAAAAATATTCAATTTCAAGCATTTACGTATTTAGTAATTTCACTGTCATGCAGTTTGTTTCAAAAACAGTAGTCACACCACAGTACCTTCCTCCTTACACAGGATGGTTGTACCCTTACTTGCATATGAGGTAATACCCGATTACTGCAGTTACTAAACATTGCAGATTATTTTGGCCGAAGTCACAGAGGGGAGGATGTCTTTATTGGGGAATAATTGTAATACTGATACAGAGGGAATGTTTGTTCTCAGTGACTTTGCAGCTAGTTTTGTTAAATAAAAAACCGAGTCGTGCACAGCAGCTTTGTAAGGAGGTTAATTTCCATTGCTATCTTGGTGCGATGAGTAGGCTCTAATCACAGTAGAGTTATGCCACAGGGGTCAAAGAAGGAGAACTGGGAACAAGCAGTTCTAAGAGGAGCATCATTTCAAATTGTCCTCTTTATTTTTCCAGTTTCCAAAGCTTACACATTTGCATGCACAGTACATTGGAGGTGTACAGATCTACTGTCTGCCATCTTTGCCCGGCACTTTATCTGCTGCAGTTTTTGGATGCTCGGAAACATTCCCTCTGAAATATAACTGACAAGAGGAATATTTTAGTGCTTTCTCGATTACTTTTAAAAAAAAAAAAAAAAAAAAAACAAGAACCCAAAAAAACACCCAAATTGTTATTGGGGGGGAGAAATGCAAAATACAGACATCAATGTATCTCTCCTGACAGCATAAATTGGAAATATAAACTGATTTGTTTGTTGTGACTTGCAGATTAAATAAACTTGAAAATATCATTACGTTAGTCAAAGGAAGAATCGAAGAAGTAGATCTGCCTTTTGAAAAAGTGGATGTAATTATCTCTGAATGGATGGTAAGGTGCCTAAATATTCTTTTCAAGACATAGTTATTTTCAAGAAAAAATGTGATGTTTTATTTCATTGGAAAAATTATTTTTTACGCGATGCCGTTTTTTTTTAACCAAAAACTTATCATGCTGGCAACAGTGTCTTTGACAATGTGGGAGATGGGGTGATGTTTCTGATTATGTGGTACTCGGATGCTATTCCTGATCCCTCTTGTTCACGTTCTGTCATGTCAAGGTTCATTAAGTACAGTTGAGCTGTTTTGGGTACAGCAGTAAGTTTCTGTTACGTAGTTAGTGTGCAAATCTACAGAAGTACTCTGTATTCCTGAATAATGCTGTTGTAGCTGCTCAGGTGAAAGTAATAGAGAAATTGTATTAGTCATCTAGCTAGATCATTCTGATGAGTAAAATACATTTAGTCTGCAAAGATAGCTAAAGACTATGCTGACAGTACGGGAAGGGTGGTAAGGAGGTGAGGAGCATAAGCACTGGGAAATCTGCAAATATATAGAGAGCTTGAAAACAGCGTTACTAGTCATTGCAGGTTTTTTAGCATAAGAATTAAATAACTTTTTAAAAGTACATAATAAAGATGACGGCCGACAGGAAATGCAGGATGCGGTATGTAAATGAGCCATTTCCTGTGATCCATGGGATTTCAGCTGTTGGCCCCATTACCTTTCTTTCATTTGCTGGCGGGTGACTGTTACACAGTTGTGCTTGCTACCTGTCGTTGATCCTAATAAAGAGATCTGTGTGACAAGACCAGTGCCAGGCTGAACTTCATAGCAACTGAGTAAGTCTGTTCCCTGTCAAAAACATGGTGGGAAGCACCCCTTGTGACTCTTCTTTTTGTGGACTTCTGCTCTTCAGTCTCCTCATAACGCAGACCTTCAAAAAGCAATTTGAAGTGCAGGTTTTCTTTGCTCATTCCCACTGTTTGGCCTTAAAGAAAAATTCTTTTGTCCTTCAAATTTAAGGTCCATAATGAAAACTTATACTCAAAGTTGGGTTTGGGGGTTTTTGTGGGGGCTTTTTGGTGTGGGGTTTGTTTTTGGGATTTTGGTTGTTTTTTTCTTTTACAAAGGGTGGCTGTTCTGTACACAAGGGCCTTTGGGAGGCAGGTCACATGTTCACGGTGGATCCATATGTATGAAATCAGTTTCCAGTTAAAGGTGGAGATAAATTGTTTGCTTTTGGTTTTTCTGTGGGGTTTTTTTATATTACATATTTCAGTGTGCTGGAAACCTGCAAAAGTTTTTCCTCCACTGCTATAATGAACGTTATTTGAAGCATGAGCTTAATTTAGTGTTGAGGCCATTAGTTTCAAGGAAGGTTTAAGCCAATGGCTTAAACTAGTGGCCTAAAAACAGTGCGATATGATTGGTGATTTCTGACAGTATAGTGACTTCACTAGAAATGTAATCATAGTTCTGTCAAGGAAACTTGTTCTGATCAGTTGCCTGATAAATGCACCAAGAATAATGTTCCCAAAATCACATATCTCATTCTGGAGCCCAGGATTTGGTTTTAAAAGCAACTTGGGCACTTAACAGCTTAAGTCATGTTATAAATCAGTGCCTCTAAGGCGAAGTAAAGGATTTTGAAAAGCAGCTCTTGCAAGAAATGAAGTACTGAATGTTCCATGTTTCCCATTTGTGTGCTGATTTACCTTTTAGTGTCATAATTACAGCCACGTGCATTTCACTTAATTAGGTATTCTAAATATTTAGGAATGTTAGCATTTTTATAGGTTGCTGCAATACAGAGATAAAGAGGACAATGCTGTGGAAGTAAGATTGATAGCCGGACAGTGTACACACTGTTCCAACACTGTCCAGAAAGGAACAATATGTTGCCTAGACGCAAATGAAGACTCCTGTTTGTCTGGCTCTGGTGTGTGAATTTGCTTTTTCTTTTCCTTCCCTATGTGATACTGACCAGTGTGAAATCTTTTGTTAATGTGTGAATGTCAGTGCTTGAAAATGTTGGAAACGTGAAGTGTGAGAGCAAAAAGGAGTCAATGTATGTCAGTTTTCAGCTCTTTAGAGAATCTGTATGGACTAGCAGGAGGATTCCAATGGGAATAGTATTTTTTTCTTTGTAACAAAAATATGAAAAGTTGCTATTCTGTTTAGAAAACAAACTGCCTTTAGGCTAGTAAACATCAAACCCATTTGTGGAGCCACACCTTTGTTTTGCTTGGCACAGAACAGTGCTTAAGACCAGTACACTATAAGCTTTTTTTAGAGCTATGTATGGAGCATCAGAAAATTAAAAACAAGTGCAAAGCAACAGAATGGGGGCTGGAGAGAGGAGAAGTACTGCATCCCCCCCGAATGTTTCTAGAACAGGCTTTCTGAGAAAGTTGGCACATAAAACAGTATATTGTAAAAGGTACAGTGTTGCATTATGAGCATGTCCAATATAATGGCTTGTGATGATCATTATCTTAATTGTCTAAGGGACCTGTGACCTCCACAAACTGCTTGCTATTCCTACTTCTCTTTCATTTTTAAAATTGTTCCCTTAAAAAATGCAAAATGGGAGAAACATCTTAAATATTACACAGTAGGTGGGGGGAGGTGTGTGTATACATATATATAGCGACATTATATTTCAAATATGTGTTTGCCATCTTTCAAAATAATATTTTCCAGTTTTGAATTCATCTGGATAGGGTTTTGTCATGTTCCAGGTTTAGAGGCTGAATGATGAGCAACTGATTCTTCAGTGGCTTTATTTAAGCCTATGAAAGAAGTAAGCAGTCATCTTGCTTTTAATGTAAAGACTAAATGCATTGTTTGAGGCATCTGAAGTATTAAAAACAGACCATATGCAGGGCATCTGTGTGATTTTGTTTGACTAAAACCAGTATGTAAACCGTTGAGAAAGACAGTGGAAGGTGTGATGATCTGTAAGCTGTTCTGTTGGTGTCCAAAAGGCAGATTGCTGAAGATTGGGGGCCTGTTGGACTACTGAAGACCCGGATTAAGCCATCAGTTTAGACTTTTTCGCTCAGAATACAGCTATGGGTTCCTCTTAGCAAAACACTGGTGAAGTATACAGCCTGACTGACACCAGGACTTCTTGTGTGCTGTGGGTCAGGAGCACAAGGCAGAGCAGGTGGACCAAAGAGCCACTTCACCCCATAAACCACGTTGCCTTAAGAAAGAACACAAGAATGGCCAAGTAATAGCCTGTTCTGCTAACCAAAGTGATTCTATAAGGAGAAGGTCTTCCAGTTCTTGGAGAAAGGTTATCTGAACGTAAGAATGGGTGAATTTTATATAAGATCTCACCGTCGGCCTTGTTTTTATAGATGTTTGCCTGTCCAGGATCGTTTGATGCTCTGTAGCAGGGCTCTAAGCTTCTGATCCACCATCCTGCTGGTTGCCTGGAACTCTGATATGTGAAACTTTTGAAAGCCTTAATTTGTGAAACTACAAATTGTTGTTAGTGGTTACAGGTACCAGTCTCTAACATTTTTTTTTACATGCCTGCTTGTACCATAGGACACCTACCAGCAAATCTTTTATCTTCTTACTCAATCTGTAGATGTACATGAATTAGGTTTCTAAGCAAAGGCACAAATAATTGAGTGTTCTTACACACTGCCTAGCGGCAATCTGATGCAAATGCATTTCTGAACGCACATCAGTGATTTGTTTACGCCTTGGTGCAATGAATGAAAACCCTTGTCAGTTAGTGACTTGACCTGAAAATGGTTGGCAAATGCTCAAATTTCATCAGAAGTTTAGAATTCTGACTTGAGTGTGCTGCTGTTTGTATGGGTGGTGGGAAAGTACTTATGAGGTGAGTACACCATAGACTTGCTCTCAGACAGGATCACATTTATATCCTCTCCCCAGAGATACTGAATTTTGAGAAACAATGACGTTTTCCTGTAATTAGAGTAATGTTGCCTACAGGATGTAAGTTTGAAATGAGAGATGCTGTGCGAAGTGCTGAAGCTCATTTTTGGTTAAATTGAATGCTGGACAGGAAGAGATTTGCTATCAATATCCAGAGGTCGCTGTGTTATTGCACATGTGGATTTTGGTAGTGTAATGGTAAACTTGGTAGGCTGCTTATTGAAAGCTGAGTGCAGAAAGAAACAAAATATATGTAATGTTTTTCTGGAATGTTCTTATCCAGCTGCCACCTGTGAGCAGATTTTTTTCTCTTGCTATGCTTTTATTTCCTTTCTCTAGCTAAGAATATGAAGCTGGAGGTTGAGAGTTGTATTAATTGGAAAAATATCTGCATTTCACTGTGAGAGACAATTGTCTGAGATGGTTGTCTCAAATACAGTGTTAGGGTGCAGTGCGTGCTCAAATTGCTGTTTTATGCAGTGCTTTATGATACTGAATATGCAATAGAGTTTCCCAGTTTTTCCTTGTGTAAAAGAGATGGACTCTCAAATTAAAATAAACCAAGGGTAGAATCCAGTATCTCGTCTCTTAATTGTATCATTGCTCAGGTAGCTAATATAGTTTTTCTTTTTTTTGTGTGCATTAGATAATTTTGAAGTGATATCGGGATGGGCTATGAATGGGAGGTATTCAGGATCTAGGGAAAAGGACTAGGAAGTGTGCATGTCTGAAACACTGGAAACCATCTTTTCTCTCCTTTCCCCTGTTTCTGTGGTGGACGTACAATGATGGCTCTTTTTTAACACTTACTAGTCTTTCTGTAGTCTTAATAGTATTTTATTTTTTCTGTTAGCATTTAGAGGTGCATTAATACAAGCATTCTATTTCTATAACACGGTAATAACTTATAATTTTACATAAGAATTGAGCTTTTCTTTTTTGTGTTTTTAATGACACTGTGTGAAGAGCATAGTAAGTAGCTGAATGCTTTAATTTCTTTACAGCAAAATGGTTTTTATGAAGAAATTGTATTTCCTTGCATGGATTTTTTTGTTTGCAAGCACCAATAACGGGTATCACTTTTCTGCTCTTCAGATCTTCCCATTTGGTGTTCTCACTCGTATTTGTTAAAGGACATGACAGGATGTGCATAGTAACAAAGTCTAGCTGTGGTTTTTGAAATGTGTGGGCTTGCTCTGTCAGTAATGAATTATTTCTTTTTTTTTTAAATTAAATAAATCATACATGAGAGATCAGCATGAAGGCTGACTTAGTGTCAGGGAGTTTACAGGGAGTGTAGAAGAGTTTTATATGTAGCTGCTTCGCGTGTAAATATGCCACAGGTTTTGGGGGGGTTTTGTCAAGTAAAAAGTAATTTCCCACAAAATGGAGTGGGCGGTATCAGTTTTGTGCATCTGTTAATGCAAGATTACATTTTATGTTGTAAATCAAAACCCGTTATCCAACCTGTTTTACATACCCTCTGTAGTTTGTTTTACTCTGTAGTCCAGTGGGAACCTTGGAGTTAGAAACTTCAGTTTAAGAAAATAATGCACTTTTTTATATGGATGGGGATTGGAAGAAAGAAGTTCACTCACTCAGCCTGTGATTTGATAGCTGCCTTTCATCTCATTAAATATTCAGCCTTGGGCCTTACTGAGTCTGGAGTACCAGACCAGGTTCAGTTATGTTACAGAAAACAATAATATGGGTCTTTGATAGAAGGCAGGGGGGAAACACAACACTCATTCAAGCAGTTAAGTATTTCTTCTCAATTCTATCCTTACATATGTTTTTCTGCTGTACTAAAAATTCTGCGAATTCTTGCTGTTGTAAACATGCTAATACCACTTTTTGAAATATATATGGCTTTCACCAATAAGTAGAGCATAAGTGAAGACAAAACCAAGTTCCGCTAAGGTATTTGGTAGGAACGGCTACGGGAAATGTAAATGAAGAGGCATTTTGAATCTGAAGTAATTTGTGTTTTAAACAAAGATTTTTCTTTAGTATTTTCTACACAATGAGGTATGCTTTAGAATTCAGTGTTGTTCTTGTGTCTTGATGCTTTTAAAGAGCTTAATCTCTCTTTCTCCATGAAGAATATGATGATGAATACTGAAGCACTAATGTTAAAAGAACTTCCTATATTTACATTTTGACTGATTGGTAAAATGTTTTTATGTAGCTTTGAATTAAAATAAATATTAGAGTGCTGTAGTGTATTTGAATAATAGAAGAAAATTTAACAATGCAGGATATTAAGCCATCAAAGTTTTATGAGCCTTTCATAATTCTATTACAAACACAAAATACAGGTATAAAGGATATATAAGAAATGTAGTGACATTCACGTTCTTCTGGGTTCAGATTTGTCAGTGGGCTCATGCATTTTTGATAGCTGACTTCTTGGACGGACACGGTGCAGGACAGATGTATGGGTAATTGAAGGGAGTAACTCCATAGTGCTGTGTATTTCTGTTCCTATCCAAATCTGTGTTTTTCTTGCTAGCTGGAGAGCAACCATTTTGTTTCAGCTTTGAAAATATAAAAATAAGGAACTTCACGTTCATTTTCAGAAAGAAATGGCCAGCGTTTTAGTAGGAAATGCAAAATATGACAGCATAACATTTAAGGTGTGCTCTGTGTTCCGTTTGTCTTGAACAGAGAACCTGTCACCTCTTATGTGTCTTAGTTTAGCCACTAGCAAGATGGAATTATTAATATTCGGCTCATAGATTTGTATCCTAGAGATCTCTTTGCAGTAATTAATTTTGAGGATGCTAATACAGGCTTAAGAAAAAACAAAACCCTGAACATTATTGGGGTGGAAGCAAGAGTGCCCCACAGCATCACGGGGGAAAAGATGTCAGGTATAATTCTCTTTCCAGATGGCACCCCTACAGGTGAGGCAGCAGCCTGTGAAATTACATTCTAAATTACACTACAGATGAGCACAGCACAGTGAGCAAAACGCTTTGGTATAAGTAATAAATGACTTGATTCAGTACCATTGACGGTTTATGTAACCTCCAGGAATGCTATAATAAAAGTGGGGGGCGGGGAGATAGAACTGGGAAGCAACGGGGAGAACCAATGGTGCCAGAGTGGAAAGGTCGGGAAAAGGACGGGGAGAATTTCACTGTATTTCTTACGAGAAGGTGTGTTTTCCAGCTGTACTTCTTGCACTTGTTTAGCAGGTATTGTAGGTGATGGGCATTTTAGGCAGGAGGAAATAAGGGAAGAGCTGATCCGTAAAAATGCCACTTTGTAACTTACAGACTCTTGCTGGTAACTAGTCTTTAGGTATGTCCTAGAGGTCACATTTAAAATACCGTGAAAACAACTGATTTTCAGTTGAAAGTATCTGAAAAGAATTTTTATGAACCAAACATATTCTATTTTTAAAACTGCAAGAATAAGAATGAAAAAAAGACAGCTCTGGTTCCATTCTGTGCTTTTGGCTGGCTGTAGGCATAAAATCATCTCTGCCTGATGCAATTGGAGCTCCTGGCTTTTTCAACCATTTTGCAAAGCTTACTAAAAATCATATTGCTCACAAAGCAGTCTTCATTCTGGGACTTTATTCTAAGGACTTCATAACAGTTAGGTAGTAATGTGGAAGAAAAGGCAACACTTGGAAGAAAAGTGTCCAGTAGAGCGCTGTCCTGTTACCAGAAGAAACAGGTTGAGAAAAGGCCATTTCCATTCTTTTCAGTCTATGGTCTTGTTGAATACAAATATGTCATGCTTCAGGTTTCTGGTGTTCTAGTTTGGTTGTAGTTCTGGAGGCTGCAGTATGGGTCGTGACATTTATAAGCAATTCTGAACTTGCAGCATTTTTTTGTTCTAAGAGCCGTTGGCAAAATAAGCATCCAAGATGGCGTATACTTCAAGTAAACTTGGTATCTTAGCAGTGCAGTTCCCATGCAATGCTGTCTGTCTTCAGTTGTGTGGCATGATGACTTCAAAAAATAAAATTTAAAAATCCCCGTGATTGTACAAATACGGGAGTGTAGGAAAGACGAAGACTAAAATCTTCTAGCTCTGCTTTGTTTGGTTACTGCTGACCGGGCTTGTAGGACTGCGGGTCCAAAGTCTGGACTTCTAATGGTCTTTTTTTGTTCTTTCCTACTGGCAACCGGTGTGTAAAACAAGCCAAACGGCTAAGCTGTGTTTTCAGCAAAATGAGAATCAGGATGCTAAGCAAAAATCCAAAATGTATGCTGGTATGGTTTGTCTTGATTGATTTGATGTCATAAGAATGTGTGTGTGGATGAAATTGTGTTTTAGTATTCAGCAAGAATAATGATCATACTCAAACTTGGGAGACAGGAAGGGTGTAAAATCAGTAAATCAGTTGGAAAACAAAGGGTTATATGTCTCAAATTTGCGTTTTACTTAAAAGTAGTAGAGAAACTGGATGTTATAGCAGTATTACATACAAGTAGCATTTTATGTGTTTTTTATATTTCAGAAATGTTTAAAGAAATGTTTTTTCTGTTTCAAAAAACATCTGACTCAATTAAGTTTACAATAAGTTATTCAAAACTAATCCCAACACCAAAAAAACCAGGCAAATCTAGTTCTAACCATTTTTTATCCTGAGAATGTTTTAAGTTCAGGTGCTGCTAAATGATGTAGAACATCCAGGGAACCCATGCCTTTGATTTATTTCCACCTGCCTTTGTGAGCATTGCCCAAGCTGGTACAGGGCACCATGAAGTCACAAATGTGAAGTAGCACAGACGCATGCTACTTGGTGTTTCTCTGACAATAATTCTCATGTTACTTGCGGTTCTAAGTGGGAAGGGATTTTTTGGGGGATTTTTTGTATGGTGCCTCAGAGTTACTACTAGACAATTAATATATATAACTTTTCACTTGGTTTGAGTTGAACTTGATTTCTTTTCATGCTGTAGGACTCTATCAGTAATTGTTGGTGTAGACTGGATATTTATTGCCTATAGTTTATTAATTTAGTAGGTGCTGGATACTTGCAGTTTGGGAAATGAAAGTTGATACTTGATATAGTTATATCTTAAATATTTAGATTTATTAATAATATATACTTAATATAGTTTTGAAGTGACAATGCTATTGTCTAGAATTTCACTGGGTTCTGGCTGTTATTGAGGTGTATGGGCATATAAAGTTCTTAAACTGTGTTGATAAAGTCTTATCTGTAGATAAATAGGCTATGTAAGAAGTATAATAATATCTAAATTTTTTCCCTTTTCTATAAACAGGGTTATTTCCTCCTCTTTGAGTCAATGCTGGATTCTGTCATCTATGCGAAGGACAAGTACCTGGCAGAGGGAGGCTCAGGTTGGTATGCGTAATTCTTTTAATAGATGTAGCGCTGGGGGGAAACTAAATGAACTCGGAGACTTAAAATAAGCTATGCATGATTGAGAAAGTTGCCAGTCTAAATGAAAAATGTTTCCATTAGTATGAGCTTCAAGGCATTAATTTACTGTATGGGTAATAGAAGAACACTAGATGGGGTAACCAAGGTCTCAGGCAATGGTGTTTTTAAGAGTAGAGGGGGTTATGCATTCTTAAGTACAGTCTAAATTTTTCCTCCCTACTTCTTCCCACGCATGTGGGCATTTGTTCTCCCCTCTTGAAATCCCAGTTTCTGCATAACGACGAACAGAGGAAAAAAAGTTTTATTCTGTAGGATATGATACTGTTTGAGGAAGCTGCGAGGAATTAGAGGAAAAGTCGATAGGATATTTTCCTGGAGGAGGGGAGTTGCGTGGGGAGGACGTAGTTTCAAACACAAGAAGCCACATGAAATAACAGTTTGAACCCATAAAATAGTTGTTTCAGTTTGGCATATTTATTCTATCCCGGTGGGAATATACCCTTTTTCTGCCTGGTTGGAGGGTAGGGAAGTAACAGAACAAAAAGGTTTTATGTTGAAATAGAATTCTTTTATCCTTTTAAGTAGCTTACATAGTGTCATCTTAAGCAGTGTTTAAATGCCTGTAAATATTTATTCCTCATGTGATGCAGTTTTCTGCATGAGTTCCACATATGCTTTATTCCTTGCGCTAAATTCCTTTGTCAGTATTGTATTTCATATTGACCTTTTCAATCGTAGTTATCAGTCTGGGTTTTTTTCCCCCTTTTGTGCTAACCATGCACATAGTTAGTTTCACTACACTGACTTAATGATTGGATTAATGACTATGTAACAGTGCTCACTGCAGTGCTTCCCTTTGATTGCAGTGAGCTTTTGTATGCTACAGAGTGCAGCAGGAAAAAAAAGGCGTTTATGCAATTGTTCACCATTTGGTCACAAAGCTGAATATACAAGCAAGAGATTCCTGTTCGTGTGTTAAAATATTTAGAAGCCACTTGAAAGAATAAGAGCTTTTTTTTTTCAGTAATGTAAAATTGTCCAGCCAGATCTGGAACAGAGTTGTGGTGTGCTCTGTATGGATATATGCTGATAATTTTACATAGCAATATAATTCAAATTGGGGACATCCCCTAAAATTGTAAGGAATCATTTTATGTTTAGCTGCTATTTCCAAAGCCTTCTGGAAAGGGCCAGAAATTTGTGGCTTCTATTGAAACTGCGGTAGTATTTTGTTCTCTGTTTGTATTGTTGGTAAGTTTGCTAGTGGCTTGTGCCTCCCAAAGTTGCCTTTGAGAAACGGTACGCTGCTTCTGCAGGACACTTATCCTTTGTGGTCTGAGAACGGTCTTGGGCCCTTACTTGACTCTTCACAAAGCATACAGTATTGTACAGTCGCCGACTGGTATGGCCAGATTTTAAATGGAATGCTGTTTCCTTAAGATGCTTACAATTACTACTCTTCTGCCAGCTTGTATAGCAGGTAAACGGCTGTGCCTAAGATTCTTGAGAAAGTCGCTCAGCGATCAGCGTAGCAAGACACACTTCTGCAGTGTAAATGAATAGCAGCAGAACTGTGGGCGTGTCCAAATTCAGATGAGCCAAAACTAAGAGCTCGTTCTGAGATGAAGTCTTACCAGAGAAACTCCTGAGTCTGCCATAAAGCTTAATTTTGTCTCAAGCCGCTTTGTACTATTGAGCCTGAGATCATTATTACAGGGACTGTTTGAAAGCTGAAAAAAGCAATAGAAGCAGCTGTGATTTGGTCAAATCTTTCAGTAATTGAGCTGGGAATAGAATCCAGATTTCTAGCTTTGTGTTCAGTCAGTCATATCGTCGTTACTTCAGTTTAGCCCGTTGGCATGCTGCAGTGGATTATGCCAAACTGTCTAGGGTAATATGTACAGTATATAATAGCTTTATTTGGGAACATAAAATTCTTGCTGCCCAAGACCCATCTGTTTGTTCTCTAGAGCTGTTACTTGCTTAGGTATAGATTTTTGCATACACTTGAGCACAGTGCATGTTGAGGGGTGACATAGGTAAGGAAGACATCATTCAAAACGTAATACTACTTGCTTGTTCACGTCAAAATCATGATGGCATTCACTTGGAATTATTTCCACGTATCCAGAGGATTGCTGCCTTACCCTTCAGCATCCTGAAGTTTGCGAGGCACTGCTAAGGGATAAAGGATTTCCCATCGTATTCTGTTCACCACGTGAGCTGTTTCTAGTGACAGATGACTTCTGGGCACTGAGTCGAGAAGGACACAGATGGTCAAAACGATGAATCTGTGAGAGCATTGAGGAGTATGTGCTTTTGTCCCATCAGCATTTTGTTCATTTCACCTATGAGAAGGAATAATTATTAAATTATAGGCTTAATCAGAAAAAAATTACAAGTCTGTCAGCATTGCACAGGAAAGTGTTACAGGGTTGCAGAAGGAGCAGAGGATTTCCAGGGGGATCGTGGATAGTGGGTGAAATGGCAAATGCAATTTTAAGCAGATGCTTTTAAACACTTAAAAAAAAATTCTATAGCGTTTAGGTGATTTAGGCTGATACTTAGATAACAGGCTTACATTTCCAGTCAAACTTCAGTATAGCACATGCTTCTGGACATGCGTGGGTTTGTAAATTTGGAAGTTAATGTATCATTGTAGTCTTTTGCTTGTGCCCTGTTGGTGGAACACAGATTTCTTTTTGTGAAGTCTGAACAGGCATTGTCTACCTTTTTGTTGCTATTGATAGGCTAAACTAATAATGCGGATTAGATTAGAGCATTAGTGTTTACATTTTTTCTTGTTCTTAAGCACTTTGTATAATCGATGGTGAGTTCCACTGATTTAAGGATTTGCTGTGTGGATGAAGAGATCTAATAAAAACTGATTGTGGTCGTACTCAAATATTTCACGCTTGATAGACGTGGTAAACTTTTTCCTGTTAACAGAACGTCCCAGAAATGTGGGCTAGTCCACGGCAGGAGGGTTATAAAGTAGTTAATCACTTTTTGCTGAGGTTTTAATTTTCATTTGCTAGTGTATTTTGTAACTAGGGACTTCCAGTCTCCTTTCACCCCTCTTCTCACCAAATCCCTTGCATCCTATGAAGAGCATTTCCCTGAAAAATATTCCCTCAAAGGCTGTAGTCGCTTGCTTTTGTTGACTGTTTCACACTGTCTTTTAATTTTTGGAGCATCAGTGGTGGCTCTTGAAGGTTTGAAATGCTGGGAGGTAAAGCTGAATATGATGCAGTTGTCACACTAGTAAACAGCAATATGAAAGCTTTGAGAAATGGATTTCCCTTATTGATGGCTCCAGAAACTAGTTGCAAATACTCCTACCACCAGATGTTGATATTTTTTTTTGTACCTGTGTGACAGCTGTCAGGTGTGCTGGAACCAAATGATTTGTTTCAGACAAAACATCTTGTATAAACTAGTCATTCCAAATGTAGAGGTGGTTGCTGACTTTAATGTCTTCATATGAGGGGGGGAAAAAAAAGCCTTTTTAGAGAAGACTCTTATTTATCATTAATATGTATATGATTATTTCCTTTAGGCTAAATCTACTCTCACTATATAAACGGTCTAATTTCAATTTGCTGTTTCTATCTTCAGTATTTTACAAGGCAAAAAATACTGCTTTTCTGACTTACTGTGCTATACCAATGATTTCTCCATACTCATTTTGATAAGCTACAATTTCAAGCAGAGCTGAAGACAAAATTGATTTTACAGTTCACCAGATTTTGGGGAGGAAAAGAGAAACTCAGCTTCCTTAACACTGCCACATTCATGTATCAATAAAAAATAAAATAAGGTGTTTATTAGTAGGCATTTTGCTCTAAAGCCGGATCAAGAATTCAGCGTATGTGGCTTAAAAGGCTTTAAAACTCTAGAGACAAAACATGGGAATTTCTTTGCAGAAAGACACCTAGCTAAATCTAAATTGAGCTTCTCTTACTATTTGATAGTGCTATAGACAGCCATCATAGCAGCTGTTCTTTGTGTCTTTTCCAATCAATAGTGGATAGAGTATTGCCAAGAGATTGACTGGCTTTGCTGTAGGCATCTGTTAAAAAGGCAAATGCCAGTCTTCCGCTACTATTTGGAAAAGCTGTAAATAGTACTTGTTCTGAAGATATTCTTGGAAGAAGAGAAAACACAAATGTGAAGATAGTGTAAGAATTATAGCTGTCGTCCTAAAACTGGCAGGGGAATCGATGAAGTTCTTTTCGGTCTGTTGGGTCAGTTCCATGCTCTTCAGATGCAGATAGAAGAGTGGCTATTCTTTTCCAGTACCCAGAAATAATTTTTTAGGTTGTAAGGCAAGTACCAGCCAGAGCTGATAAGAAACGGGAATAAAACTCTTGAGTAAGAATATTTGCTCTTTTTTGGGAGTAAGGTCTTTTCAGAGAGGTTTCTTGTTATTGCAGAGCCCTCACCTGAATTTTCCTTTGGGTGTCTGTCTACAGTTATTTAATACATTTTAGGTCAGTTTCTGTATTAGAAGCCAGAGTAGGATGTTGCAAATAATTTTCTCAGACATCAAGTTTCCAGTCATTTCCTGGCAGTGGGATTCAACTACAAACATAGCTTGTCAAGAACAGGAAATACTGTTACCAGAGTAGTGTGAGAAAATTAAATTCCAATGTCTAGTCTCTTCTGTGGACAAATGGGACTCCAGAAAATAAAGTAGCAGAAAAAGCATCTTGTCCAAGAGCTGAAAAAAGTTTAAGTGATTAACATAATAAAAGAACAAGTAAAAAGATGACTTTTTATTTCTTTTCTCTTTATGCATGTCTAAAATAAAATTTCACTAATCTGTTTCTGTGGTTACAGTTTATCCTGACATTTGCACCATTAGTCTAGTAGCTGTTGGGGATATGAATAAACATGTGGACAAGCTACTTTTCTGGGAAGATGTATATGGCTTTGACATGTCTTGCATGAAGAAGGCTGTAATTCCAGAAGCTGTTGTGGAGGTGCTGGATCCAAACACACTGATATCTACAGCCAGTGTCATTAAGGTACCATACTTCTTGAATTTTCAGTAGTCAGATTTGAAGTTGCTTTTTTTATGGAGGAGGGGAAAAAATGCACACACAAACTTTGGCATCTTCAGAATGATGAAATGCAATAAGGTTCCTGGTGTTAAGACTGTAAGAATTGTGTGAATTGCTGCTTTTTTACCGAGTTTTACCTCTTAATAAAGTAATCTTCCCATATTTAGATTTTTGTTCTACATTTTCTTCTACCCAAACCCAAATTTACCTGCATTTTAATAAGTTACCAGTTGGGTAACTGAAATTTAAACTGTAAAAAAAACCCCAACCCTGGAATATAGTCTTTTCTTCTTCTTTGCTTCCCTCTTCACCTCAGTCAGCGTACTGAGTTGCAGGGGGGCTTCTTATCTATTTCTGTGTCAAGCTAGCTGGCTTTAAAGATCTTTGATTGGAGGGTCACTCACTGTCACCCATAGCTTCGTCCAACAGAATGACCACGTCTGAAAAGGCAACAGTAGTCTCTGCAGTACTCACTGAATTAATTTTATGCGTACTTTTCTGTGTTGTCTTTTTTTATGGTAGCTTTGTGATGGGGAATAGCAGCAAAGTTGGTAGTGATTGATATGAGAGAACACCTGCATGACAAGATATAAGTCCAGAATGCTGACTAGTTTGAAATTCTGACAAGCTTTAGTAATGATTCTGATCAAATTGAGAAAAGGACTATTAAAACCAAGGGGTTTTTGTGACAATGGTATTCTGATTGTTGTTCATATAGTTACTTTTCTATTGTAGAACACTTAAGGCAGTAATATTACTGCCCTTCAGTGAGAATTGCCTGTTTAGAGGAGAGCTAATTTCTATTTAAATGCATTCCTATCCTATTTTATATAGAAGAAAATGGGATTACATAATTCATTGCTGAACTTGACACCATTACTGAGGGTAGTTCAGTCTCTTCCAGCATAGAAAGTACTTGCTGTGGGCAGTTGTCCTCCTGCCCGCAAAAGCAGGAACAGGTGAGGTACAGTTTTGTTGTAAGTATATCCTGCTGCAAGTTACTGTTTAAGCTTTTCTTGTCTATAATTTTATTACAGAGAAGATGGAGAAGTATTAAGTTTTTTAAATCGGGTATTCAAATGTAAGAAGTGCTGACACTGATATTTCTTTAACTTGAATAACTACTTTGGCCTTCTTGTGCATATCTACTTTTTTTTTTTTACTTCAGGAGTCTTTTATTTATAGATGATGAAGTCATTACAGATGTGTCTTACGTTTTATTCTCTGAGCTTGTTGACTAGACTTCCTCTAGAGTCAGTGAAATAAAATTCCTAAGGACACCTAAAGGTGTGTGACTTGAGGCTTACCAGTGTCTGTGTTCCTTGAGTGTAAGGAGAGGCTAGAGTGATCAACTCGGTTGTTGAAATATACTTAGTAGACCTGTCGTTTCAGGGAAGATAAATTCTACCCTTAGTGAATGAATGTGCACAAAACGGAGGTACTGAGATCAAGAATCTGAGGCCGTAATTGCTAGCTATCTGGCAGGTTTGATTGTGCAATGAGTGAGACATAGGTGCTTTTCTCACCTGGCATTTTTTTATAACATTTTGCATGTTCTGATTCAAGTGGAAGTGTAGCTGAATACTTCCTGCAGATAGGTCAAGTTTGGTTTACAGAAAATGAACACACAGCGTGCTCTAAATTAACAGCTGCATGGATAAGTTGAGCTCTATCAGTTAGGTGAACAAATAAATTAAAAAAACATCTGGCAAGTGTTGACAACAGTTGCTATGGTTAAATGTGCCCAATGCAGTCTATAACCTGTTGTCATTTTAGAAGCAAAATGCTTTACTGGTAATAGTACATGTCCCTTTCTAACATATACTGTCTTGAGGAGTCACTGCCCAGTTCAGGTATATGTGCATAGCAAATTTTGTCATCGTGCAGCATTTTGCATAATTGTTACGCTTAGTGGTTTCATGTGCATTTGTTCTCAGTAGCAATCACAGTTTTTAAAATAACCTAAAGTCAATGCATGAGATGCGTGAGCTCGTTTGCTGGAGTTACAGTACAAAGTAGTAAAATTAATGAGTTGGGCAACAGTGGCATTATAGGTAAATTGTTTTAATCAATAGCCATTCCACAAAACAAATAGATTATATTTTTGAGGGAAAGCTTAAAAACGTTCCAATTTGTCGTGTGATTATTACAGCAGATATTTTAGTGTGTTTGCTCAGATTAGCTGCGTCTTGTTTTGTATAGTTTATAATGTAACTTGTCAAGAAGCAAAACATTCCCTAAAGAAAGACAAGACACCATCAAGAAATATTGGTTAATAATGTATATGACACTTCAGCAGTATATGATGTTCTTGGATAAAGCGTTTTAACTGAATACATAAACTAAAGAACTTCATATAGTGAAAGAATGTGGTGGAATTTTTATGAACAACTGAAAACTGAAGCTAATTGCTCTTTAAAAACTCTGATTTTATATGTGTGTATATATAAATATAAAAAATTAGAATACTGAAATGCAAGTTGCAATTATAATTGACAATGTTATTGTTATCCTGGATGCTGTTTTTCTGTGTTATTTTTAAAATAGCGAAGCAGTTCTCTGCCCCATGTGCTCTTTCTCCTCTGTTGTGTCACTCTGTCTCACATACTGATACGCCACGTGGTTGTGCTGCCATTCAGAAGGGCCTCCACAGGCTGGAGAAATGGGCCAACGGGGCTCCCGTGCAAAGGGCTCGGGGCAACGCAGAATCCTGCGGCTGGGGACGGAGGAATAACCTCACGCACCACCGGAGGCTGGGGGCCTACTGGCTGGAAAGCAGCTTGGCAGAGAAGAATTTGGGGGTCCTGGTCAACACCAAGTAGACTAACTAGCAAATCAAAAAAGCCCCGTTTTAACTCATGTCGGTTTCATACTGTAGTTTACAAGGAGTAAAACAGGTGGAGATGCCTGTGAAAGCTACTTCATCTCAGTAATGGACAGCTGTCAAGAGCAACTTTGACCAGAGTGAGCTACTGTAGTAGCAGTGTGGAGCTAGATGGTTCAAGTGTGTGTTTATTTTGGCATTTGGGGAAGAGAGGTTTTAGTTGTTTTGTCAGTGTGCGGGTGGGACTAAGTAGTTTTTAAGTCTCTTCCCATTTTTGGAGAGCTGAATTGCTATTGCCCTAGAAAAGTTTTTTATTATGGGAGCAACCAAACAACCTCCATCCAAAGGAAGATCTTAATTTCAATTCAGCACTGTTACTGACACAATTGTATTATTCCTTTCGACAGCATATCAACTGTAATACTGCATCCACTCCAGACTTAGAATTCTCTTCAGATTTCACCCTGACCATTACAACAAGCACAAAGTGTACGGTAAGACCATTTCTTCATATATGGTCGGTATCGCATTGGACTAATAGACAGGGCATTAATTAAGCCTCATTTATCATCAGTCCTTACCTTGAAACGTTGGTTTCTGCAGTACAGAGGTGTCAAATGAGCCCTTTTTGTAAAGAGAGATGGATGTAAAACTCCAGTAATAGTGTTACAGTATAACACAGGTAGATGAGGAAAGGGAAGAATGAGGAGCCTTAGCATTGGGATGGTTCTGTTTTGTTCTCTAGCCCAGGTTCTGAAAGGAGAGTTTTCTGTTCAGGCATGTTATTACCACTGTGCTCAAGAATGACAGTCACTATTCTCAGAAGAGCTTTTCAGAGTTTAGTAAAAAGAGCGAAAACCAAAATAAATGTGGGAAAGGTAGACTGTAGCTCAGGTAATAAACATATAGCAGCTCACGGCAAACACGGTTTCTCAAACAGGGAAGCTCATGAACTTTACTTGTGAAGACTGAGGAGGAACAAATAGAGCATTAGCATCTGAATCTGATAACCGCGGGTTTTACTGCATCTGTTATTTATTGTGTGCAAGTTAGTATTTTTACTTTATGTCAGTTAATATGAGTTACATTCAAAAGAACGCTAGTTCTAGAAAGGCTGTGGAAGGTGATTGGAGGGGAGTTCGAATTACAACAAACACAAGCTTATTCGTCTTAGTGTTACAGACTATGCTGCATTAAATTGAGTGAAGAACCTCCAGCAAATCTGAGACTGATCTCACTCAACTGAGTATTATTCGTCGATCAAACACAAGTCAATATGAAAAGAAGAAAAAGTTTTCAGTCTGAGCTTTAGGATTAATGAAAACTCAGTACTAGGGCATCTTTCAAACTCTTCTTTGAAGTTGTACCTATATTGTTCAGTAAGAATTTAGATAAATACGCATTCATTTTGCGGCTTTTTTTCTTGGTTATTCAGTATCTAGTACTTGCGAGAAAATAGAAATGCTGATTTTTGGATTAATGAAAAATGTCCCCTATTTTTTTCTGCAAGGGCCCATGCAATTTATGTTGTGAGTTTCATGTTCCATTTTTGAAGTATAAGGAAGATACCTAAATATTTTTTAAATGTACTTCATGTAAGTGTGTGAGTGACTTCTGAAATAAAGATGTTATGAATGTGTTTAAATCTATAACAAATTAGGTATTACAACATGAATATTTAGAAGTGTTTAGATTGATACCTATGTGAGGATACCTTTTTTATTTGACTTATGATGCACAGCTTGCTTTCTTTGTTGGATAAGGGGAGAAAAGAATCAAAGGATTTTTGTAGTGTTGCCATGAGGTTGGGCAGTTGGGATAAAGATTAGGTACAGATGAGGAAGTCTGGTGGTGGCTTAGATTAATGCATTGAGTTTTTAAACACTAAGTGATAAGCAAAGGCAGGGTGACCTCATTTTTACAGATTTTGTGATTGCAGTAATATGCTTCTACATTCAACATCAATTACAAATGCTGTCTACCAATTTATTAAAATAGCCTCATCAAATTTGACAAAAGTTTGTATTAGGCTCTGAGATCTGTAGTAAAAACAAAAATTTTGTAGTCTAATGTGTTGTGATACTTCTGCTAGGAGTTTCATGCTTAGCTTTAAGTCACAGCACATCACAGAATCAGGTCCAAAGGGATAATTGGTAGCTAATTTTTAATATATTGTGATAAGTCTGCTACAACTGGTGTACTTGGCTTTCACGTGCCTATATGAAGAAGAGATGCAGGCTTCCTCCGATATGGATGCAGACAATAGTTGCTGTGTAATGGAAACACTTAAGCTGATAACAAAATCTTGGATGCCTGTGTCAAGCAATGTAATACCCGGGTTTGGATGGATCTGCATGTTAGTTCATGCTGCTGCATTTGCCACTACTTCTGCTGTATAACAGGAGGCATAACAATTTGTTGGTTTTATAAAGTGAAGTTTTCCCATGTATATAACTTAAAGCATGGTTATTAGCGTGAGTTAGTAGCTGTGTACAAATACTTCATAATTATTTGTCAATTATTTCCAAATTAATAACCTCTTGTTTTTTATTAAATGGAAATCTATATATTTTATTGTGCATTCACAAAAAAAACTATCCCACGTTTGCAGTTGTCATAGAATCATAGAATAATTCTAGTTGTCTCAGGGCAGGGTCAGCTTTGATTTCAGACCAAGCTCCAGTGCAGCCCTGGGTTAACTTCCTTCATGTGGCTACTTTTGAATAACTGATTAGTGAAACAGAAATCTTAATAAAATCTTGGCGGTCTTTTTGATGTTTATGTAGAGTGAAATAGCTTATTTTGTAAACATCCTTTTCCCTAGTGCTAGACCTTTACGAAAACTTACTTTCTGTTCTATGATTCTGTGCTATCATTGACATATAAATCAAGATGTACACCTGCATCTTATGACTTCCCGGGAGAAGGGGAGGGAAGTGGGGGAAGAGCAGTGTTTCTGAAATTTTGCAGTGAATGCAGGTTCTAAAAAATGATCAGAACTCTGTAAAGTATTTGGCACTTCATCATTTAGGTTTATTGACACTTTGAGTGAAATTTCTACTCTTCCTATGATGGATTGTAGAAGCTTAGTTGGAGGTTGACAGTTCATCCATCATATCAGGCTGCCTAACCTTGCAGTAAATGAACAATAAGAGTCCATTATTTATATTGAGAATTTTTGAGGAGATGCTTTAAGATTGCTATGTCCTTTGAAAATAACATTTGATGTTTTTCTTGTTTGCATCTGTGTGTTTTTTTGTTCTACTGGCTTTTCATTTTTTGCACAAAAAGAGAAAGCTGCTTATATTTCCCAGAATTCTAGCTTTTTGTATTTGTACTGATTTTTGCATTTCTTAAATATGAACATTTTAAAATATTTTTGCTTTATTTACAAAAAAAAATTCACAAAAATAACAGTTTGGAAATCCATCCTTATATGCTTATATATATCAGGGTTTTTTAGCTCACAACCTAAAGTTCATTTCAAAGCAGGTTTTTCTCACCCTTTTCTGTGCCGGAGAAGTGTGAAAGCAGATTTGGTTGTCTTATTCCTAGTGTTGCCATCAACAGCAAGGCTTACTTCAGACCAGTGTTACCATCAGAACGAAAACTCCCTCCGTTAAGTGGTCTGTCTTTAAAAACCAAATAAGTGGAAAGCTTAGGTGCATGGTGACATGTTAGTTTTGTGGATCCTACTACAGATCAGCTACTAGTTTGCGCTATGTTGTCGGGTGGTGGGGAATGGGTTTCCATGCTCCTGCTTTCCAAGGTGCTGCGTGGCTGCAAAGGAGTATAGAGTAGACATTCTTACATGGAAATGTGTCAGCAACATGGAAGGCATGGTTGCTGTTGCAGAACTTGTTTTTGCAGAAGCTTAGCATTGATGGGAAATAATTTAGCAAGTACTCAGAGAAAAGAGTTGTGGCCTTGTCTAGTTGGACTATGAAACAAAATATTAATTGTTGAAGAGCTAAACTTTCAGCTGACAACTCTGGAGGCATTAGCCATGTTGGGGTCTGTTGCTTCCTTCCATCAACCTGTTGGCATGTCTGTGGTAATGGGACTGTAACTTATAAAAGCTGACAGGAATCAGAGCCATAATGCAGTCTTTCTACCAACTCATTACCACATCTGCTTTGATTATGACTTGGAACACCCCCAGGACCCCTCAGGCAGGAGAGGCTGCACTCCTCATTTCTGTGGCAAGATGTTAAATTCTCTAAAATCTGACCTTAGTTTTTCCTCAGTCTCTGTTTTTTTCCCTTTAGTAGATACTCTTTGAAATTCTATGTTTTATTTTCAGCCTCAACAGAGAAGTTGACCTGTTCTTGATATTTTCCCATACTTTATTTCTGTTCTTACAAATTGTTGTGGTAAACGCTTCTGGGAGGATTTCATAAAGGCTGGTAAGAGCTTCACCTAGGAGAGAGTTAGGAACAGAGCTTTTTTTTCCTCTCCTTTGGCTGGAGGGAGCACAGGAAGATTAGCCTCTCAAGCCTAATGCTGACCTTTGGGACTTGCCACTCACCTCTTTCTCATTTTTTTTCTCGGTTTTGCTTTGTCACTACTTAGTACAAACCTTTTAATTCTTGAAAACTGATAATGCAAGTGCTGAAATAGATATTTCTCTTCTTTCTAGATATTAGCACTGTTGTTGCTCTTGGAAGGCCTTCTTGCTGACCTCTTGGCTAATTGTCTCGTTGTATGATAGTGCCACTTAATTGTACTAGAGGTTGTTTGAAAACCATGCAATTCAGTAGGCAGTAGGCTAACTTTTCTGTTTTTAGATAAATGGACTGAGGACACAAATGCCCAGACTTAGTGATGAGCTTATGTGAAATAGAAAAGCTATGCAGTTCCCAAAACCTAAGAGCATAGAATTGACACATACCTGATTTGTCTGTCCTTCCACCTGTAAATTATTTTAAATTACTCTCATATGACCAAAAAAAACCCCTAGCAGTGTATTAAGTCATGCTTGTAACAGATAAGCCTGATATCTCTCTGTAGGTGCATCCTAAGTGTATGGCAGATGATCCTGTAATGCATTTGAGTCATATCCCTAAAAAAATGCTGAATGCTCTAAACAGGTTTTTCTTCCAGGTGTTCAAGCAATTAAATAAGTAGAGTATTCAAGAAAAAATTCCTAATAAACCTGAGAAATATGGAAAGATTGAGCAAAAATAAACATATTAAATGTGACTGTATGTGGTGCTTAGTCTTTCAGAAGTTGTTGTGGGCAGGGGAGTCAAGATTTTTTTCAGAGCATGTATTCTTTCTGTTGATTTTTCTTTTAGTCCTCTTGTGATTTACCACAAAGTAGTATCTTTTGGCATTAAGTTTATTTATTGTTATTTTAGCTTTCAAAGGTTGAAGATTTTCAAAGCATGAAACGGTTGCATGGAATCATTATATTGAATTGTTTCAAAGCACTTTTACTGCAAGTTGACTTGATTTCAGTCTTACAAAGATAATGGCCAAAAGAAAATTTAATTAGCCTGCAAAAGTGCATTTTCCTAGTAAAGAGCCAGGGTTTGTCACTGCTGATTTTAATGAAACATCTGGCTAACATCAGTTAGTTAGATGCTGCTAGGAAAATACTCCATTAATTGTATTGTAAGCTGATCACAGTGTGAGCTTTTGAGATAAAATATAATGGTGATTACCCTCAGTGTAGAAATCAATTGACAAACTTTCTCTTTTGTTTGCGAGCATTTCCTCTCTGAGTCCATCAAGGTTGATCTTTCCTAGCTGAATAACAATATCCCCTGGGAGGAAAATGGCAGTATCTCTTCATTGCTCCCAGGAGATCTTGTCAAAGAGCAGGGGATGTGTATAAAAAGTGGGAGGGAGGAAGGGGGTGAAAGAAGGATAATGAACCAGAGGGATGTGACTGATATATTAAAACCTTTAGGAGGAAAAAGGAAGTTGACTTCACTGGAGAAAATTATTTTGACTAAGGAGAAATCTTTGCTTGTTAAAATCTTCTTAAATGTTACAGTTTCATTTCTTAATGTCCAGTCTTCCACTTGGGAGCCAACAATAAGTATTAGCATACAAGGCTTTAATTCCATGTAAGTCTTTAACTCCAACCTTAGGTGAGCAACTGAATTTTTTTAAGCTAAAAGTTGGAAACCTGGCTTTGGGTACCACGGTTAAACACACCTTGAATGCCTGATTTCTGTTTAAAGGAAAGAGTACTCTATCATGTTACAAAGCAGGATCTGTCCTTCTGATCTATTTAGCTATTCATAGCCTCCTCTGTGAATGTGGATTTCGCTGTAGTCTTTTTTTAAAACACAAAATTGTTGGGTTTTAATAGCGAGGGGTTTCTTTTCCCTGTGATAAAAACGCAGCAACTCTGCCGCGTGGATGACAAACATTCCATCTCCATGCTTGGATAAACTCCATCAAAAGCACATTATCTCCCACTTCTGTGGCCAGCTGTCTAATTGTATTTGTTGTAGCCACTCACTGTTGGAACATGATACTAGTGAAGAGCAAGAATGATAAATTACTCACTGTAGATGATGATAATTTTTAATTTCCTTGTTCCTAAGTGAATTGCCTTTACGAGTTCTCATAAGGAGTTGAGCAGTCTCATTTGTTTTATCCTGTTAAAATGCTGCACGTACAGCCAGCCATTTTCTTTAGAAAAAAGCCTTAGTATTCAGATATATTTGAATTAAAATTTAGACTGCCCTTCCCATTTTGGCGAAGGGCTTAAGTGGAAGAGCATAAATAATGTGTACTAATACATATCTATTACATAAGTTAAAGCTTTTTGTAATTTTAACATATTTGGTAATGTTACATGAAAAAATGAGGAAAAATAGGCTCAAAATAATCTAGGAGGGAAGAAAAATATGTTGAAGGCAAGTGAATCTTACTGGGAGGACGTGCTTCATTTACAGTTTTTTGTATGTTTGCATGAACATCTCAGAAACCCTCAATGATGGATGAAGACCTTAAGTTACTTTACATGAAGAATAATATTTCTGCAGTGTTTCTAATATTTAACATCCTTTGAGGCTAGAGCATGTCAGGCTAGAGGTGCAGTTATTTATTACCAGTTTAGAAGTCATTATTTTTGTTTTCCTCTTTCATGGTGCTCAAGAGGCTGGCACTTGAAAGATTCTTCCAGAGAAGGTTTAAGTTCTTGCTGATTAGTCGCTGGTGAAGTTGTAAATGAGCTGTCAAAGGTAGAGCAAAAAGATGAGGAAAACTGCAGTGGAAGAAATAACTGTTATTGTTATGCTTAAAAAAAAAAAACCACACACAACCAAAAAACAAAACCAAACAAACGGAAACCAAGGCAGTGGTTGTAAAAATCATCTGCGATTTATGGGGGTGTTATTTGCTTGTTCCTTTTCTTTAGTTTGACTACTTGTATAAAAGATGCCACCTCTAATAAAAATCTGGCCAGCCTTATATTCCATTTTAATATGCTTGTGTCTGTGATTACTTCTAGTATGCCATTTGTAAGTGATGTTTTTCCCTATATTTTGCTGCTTAGCTGCACGTGTTAAATTTTACAACAAGAAGGGAGGACTTAATCTTCCTTCAAGCTGTAAACACTGGAAATGTCTTTGTAGTATTGCATATTTAATAGAAGTTTGTGATTGACTGTTATAGCTGCTGCAATTTATGGTAGTGCTCAAAAGTGAAATGAGAGGAAAATGTTTTGAACTTCACTTTTACAGAATTATTTCACTGAAATGTACTTAAATACTAAAGGTACGTATTGTGCATTTCAGCATAAAACCTCCAACAAGTAATGAATAAAAAAAAAAGTTAAGATGTAAGGGAAGGTAGAAATTCCTAATAAGATAGTTACCAAACCCACAATTTTATACTTAGTTTTGTATTATCAGGTATTTTCATTTTTATTTGTGTAGGTTTTTAGATTTGTGAGATTTTGTTTTTAAATAGACAAGACTAGTAATTGCAGATAACATTGTAGAAAGCATCATCTGCGTGTACTTTACTTCAGACTTCTTTTTCTTTTCCCAAGACATTAATGTGAGGTACCAGATCATTTTTATAGTGGCGCAAGCTTACGCTAATACACCTTAAGGGGGGGCGGGGTGTTTTGGTTTAGGGTTTTTTTAGCACTTGCATTTGGGAGTATCGAAATAGGCTTCTGTAATGCAGTCAGATTTTAGTTTTCCATAGCTCTTTCAAGGAAGACTTCCCGCTGCTTCATGTAGATGCAGAAATTTTAATGTTTTGTGTAAAGCTTTTCACAAAACATTGAGAGGAGAAATAACTAGAACTGTGGTGCAGCTTTGAATCCTCCAATACTTTGCCAGTGACACATAATCATAGAATCATTTAGGTTAGAAAAGACCTTTAAGATCATTGAGTCCAACTGTTAACCTAGCACTGCCAAGTCCACCACTAAACCAGGGCCCTAAGCACCACATCTACATGTCTTCTAAATACCTCCAGGGATGGTGACTCAACCACCTCTCTGGGCAGCCTGTTCCAATCCCTGACAACCCTTTTAGTGATGTAGTATTTCCTAATATCCAATCTAAACCTTCCCTGATGCAACTTGAGGCCATTTTCTCTTGTCCTATTGCTTGTTACTTGGAAGGAGAGACCAACCCCCACCTCGCTACAACCTCCTTTCAGCAATTAGGTCTCCCCTCAGCCTGCTCTTCTCCAGACTAAACCACCCCAGTTCCCTCAGCCTTTGACATGGCAAAGAAAACTTTTTTCCTGTATTCAAGATGCAGAGTCACTGACTGGTTTTTGGAAAATTAAATGTTTTGCTGCTCCCTAGAATAGCTGACTTCTTTGAACATGAAAAGATTTATAAAAACGAGCTGTAACAAAAAAAGCTACGCTTGGATTTAAAATATTGTGGTAGGAATTAATTGTTGACATTTGTACTTATTCTGTGCTAGATGAATGAAACCAGACCATCCATCGTAGTAAGGCTGTAATGGTCTATTCTTTGTAAGAAGCTGTCAACTCCTTTTCTGGTATGAAGAAATCATTAAACTGGGTGTAAAGAACAAGGTTCCTCTTTGACATAGGCCCACCCACTCTTTAGACTAAGGTTTTCTAAATTAACTGCAAATTTGAGGCTTCCCTTTCTCTTGAGTTCCTTCCTTGCTTGCTTTCTACAGAAAAGACTTAGAGCAATGCTGAGATCCTGCACGCCCTCCCTGTATTTTAGCATAGAAGAAGCCGAGCCTGTTGCTTTTGATAAAACTTTCAATTGAACAATCAGTTTCATACACAGCTGTATGGGAATGGGTGGTATGGATTGTTTAAGGAAATAGAGAAAACAGTATCAGTAACTAACTACTTACCAGTTTAGACTTTAATATACTCCTGGGACCATCTCAGTCTTGAAACTCATTATGACTGTCTTTACTGATCACTTTTCTTGTTCTACAAAATTGTCTGGCAGGTTTTAGGAAGGCCAGGTGTGCTCGTTTTAATGAGTCTGTAGGTATCTCTGTAGCTGGCTTGAGATCACTTAGGCCTGGGGCAGATCAAATATGACAAAAGAGCGCAAAAGCAGAAAGATCTCAAAAAGGCAACAGTATATTTAAAAATTTAAGCACAGCATAGTGTTTGGATGAACATGTAAATGTACATATGCTTTAGAGGACCATATGGGTCAACCCTTTTCTTGAGAAGAGCTGGTGAATCTAATAGTTCCTGTAACATGTCTGTTCAGAAATAAAACTGAATTTACTTCATGAAAATAATGTATAAGTTGGATAAATTGTAATGCCTTTTAAAGTGTGATGTTGTTGGCAGGGGAACACGTGTGATCTAGCATGTGAAATCAAGAAGAAGAAAGGAATAAGGTAGTTAATTTAGGCTGGAGTTACCGGGAGGCTTTAGGATAGACTTGACCTTATGTTTCTTACCAAGGTATATGCAAATAACTGTACTTCTGTTGAATAGCAGGTTTAAACTTTTGTTTTGGCTTCTTGTTTTACAGGGTAAGCCACAGGCTGTGTGTGTCAAAGTGGGATATATTTACTCTGTGCATTTTCACTTTCTGTATTTCATCAACTGTAATTGGCTTGTAGAATAGCTGCTGGAGTGAATATTAATCAAATTTTGCAGCTGGTCAGTAACTACTGGGTTTGGTATTAGACTTTTTGTTTCCCCAAAGATTTAAAATACGAGGGGAGAGATTTCTATCTGGAGGTTAAACAGTGTTGGTAAATGATGGCAGGTTGCCTAAAAGTGTTTCTTAAAAACAAATTTCATGTTTGTAACCAATTTCAGAAAGAAAATTCATCAAACCATGTGTGTGTGTCTGGTTTTTTTGGTTGAAAAATGGGTTGGTTGTAAATGTATTAATACAAGATACCCATTAGATTTCTGAAGTGCTATATGTGGTCTTACAGGTACTTTTCAAACATCATTTAAACTCTCTCCTATATGTATTTAAGTATATAATTTCTATTTAGCTGTGCAGGACTGGGGTTGCCTGTTGGCATAGCTGACCAGGGAGTGTGTGTGTTCGTTTTGGGGTGCCGTGCTGCCCCCCTCCCCAGTTTTAACTGACCAAATGTTGAGTTTTGGGGAATGCCTGAAGCTGTTCACAGGAGCTTATTTGAGGAATTTATTTTTTTTCTTTTGGCTCAACAATTATTTCAGTGCCAATATTGAAGGACATATATCCATTTTAGAACAAAACAAAATTAATTTAGTGGATCAATGTAGAGCTCTTGTTCTCTGTAATCTCTTGAACTCTGTAATCCTTGGAGCTCTGTATAAGGTGGTCTTTGTGATGTGTAATAATTACTGTTACTACCTCTTGATGTAGATAGTCAAAGTCAGTGTTTCGGGTTGTTTCAGTTAGGGAAACCATTGATACTGTAAGGAGTAAGGTGGTTATTTATCCTAGTCATTTACCGAAGGTGTACAAATCCAGTTCCCGTGAGCAAATGAAGGAGCAATAGCAGAGTTTCTCTAACTGCAGTTTCCTTTCAGCCTGAACTTGATCCCCCCAAAAAAATGCGGACCTGCGCATGTTTTCTCAGGGTAGCATGTAGGGTGTTTCTGTTACTTCTTGCTACCATGTGTATAGATAACTGCAGCTACTTTAGCTATGGTATGTCTGCTTGGAGCTTTTAGCTTTCTGGTCCAAAATGTAGCGTGATTGTCTCATTTTCTCTGGAAGCCAATTTTTTTCCCAGCAGTTCTTGATGTTTTTTTGTTGCCTCAACCTTGTTTTCCTTTCTCCAGTAATTGTATCCTAGGTCTTATTTATAAGCATATCAACAGTATTGACCTGATGATTGAAAAATATTGTTATGACTTAGTAAATCTCTGACTAATGTCCAGAAGAGACTGTGTATCAATAAAGGTAGTCTGATCAGTCAGTAAAGCTTTGTCAAAACCTTCTCAGTCTTTACTCAAAAGGCGTATTGGAGACAAGGCTGTAATTCACTTGGGAATGAGAGTCTCAGCATTGAGTGATAGGACTTTACCTAAGGGATGGAAGAGTCACCATTTCCAGCATCTGGTGCTTATTTGTCACGAAGGTCCCTCAGTGTCTCCTTGGTTCATTTTTTTAACAATATTTGCCTGGATCAGAATTTGGAACTTGCCAGGCTTCTCTGGAGTGCCCTTAGTTGAAAAGCGAGCGCAGGTGCTTTTAGCGTAGGCTTACTTTTTTAACATATTGTATTCTCCACCATGTTGGTGAAATCTGTTCTGGATTTAGAGAGGAAAAATACCAGAATGGTTTAGCTGTCATTCAGACACATATTTCATAGTGATAAAGCCCTATGCCATTCAGTTTGTTACCTTAATTTTGTAAGCATGTTTGACTTTTTTCCTTCACAATCTATCTCTGAGTCAATATGAAGGGCTTGCTACAGAACTTGTCCTTCGTAACTACTCGGAACAACCAGTCTCTTAGAGGAGGAGGAAAACACTGGTGCTGTGAGAGGAAGGTTATGAGTCATTTGCAGTGACTTTTCATGCAATGGGCTTGCCATCACGGAATTGGTACGTATCCTGTTTGAACGTACTATAGCTAATATGGGGGGATCCCCTCCTGCTGTCACAGGGGTAGAGAGTCCCCAGCTGCTGTAGTTGAAGTTACTCAAAAGCTCTATTCTGGGTCATTTCTTCAGGCTGGCATACAATAAAAAAGCATAACTGCCTTGGGCCCACGGTCTGATTTCTTTAGCCTTTTTGTAGGAGGCAGTAGCAAGCAAATAACGGTGAGCGCAGACAGGATATCAGAGGTGAAACTGTGAAATGGATAGTCTTTTATTAGCATCTTCCACTTCTTTACTGGAATTTTTTTAATATTTGGGACTCTCACAAGGCTTTTTTTTTGTCAAAGAAGCAGGCCAGTATTAAAAGGCTGTGTAACTAATAGTGTTGGTATACTGTCTTGCGTGCTGACATTTTGTATTTCTTTTCAAGCTGGAAGAAAAAGTCCCACTAATGAATTACGCACTGAAGAGAGAGGCTCTTTGAGCTTAGGAGTAGGATGGTAGGAGGGACAGAAGAAGTGTTCCGAGGAATCCTATAGAGAGTTACTATTAGAAACTATTAACTGCTGAAAAGGCCAGCATGAGGCATTTGTGAATCTTTTTCCTTATCTGTGTGTGTAGCAGAGGAAGAAAAATATTCCCTGCCTGGTTATGCTCTGCCTCTGTTCACAGGGAGCTTTTGTGCAAAATAGTGTTAAGCTATGCAAAGAGCGAACACGTCATGCAGAATTCCTCGTAATGTGTGTGTATTTAGTGAGCATCGTGGGAGCCATAGAGGACAGGGACTGGATTTTATGCTTGTGGGTTTGTGCATCTGAAGGGCTGTTTTCTCATATGTAATTCTAGTTGCAGTTAGGGTGCACGGGTTATTTTGGAAACTCAGACTAATGTAATAAAATGCAGTTACAGTGGGCTGAATATTCTCAAGTAGAACAAAGGTATGATGACAACTTATTTTTTCGTCTTAAGATTTCTAGCATGCTTGAAAGCATAAACCTAAGCTTGTTCTTCTTATTAAAGGCTATATATATGTATATATTAATGATATACTTTTTTTGAGTGTCACTATTATTCCTTTATCATATTTGCATTTTCCTCTTGTTTATAGGCAGTTGCTGGTTATTTTGATATATTTTTTGAGAAGAACTGTCACAAAAAGGTGAGTATTTGGGGTTAAGCATTTAAAAAAAGTCTTTGAGAGGTAAGGGTGGTTTTGTACTTTATTCTGCCTCAAGGTGTTTGGCAATGAGTCTCTTGCTGTAGCAAACACTTCGTGTGCATATGTTTGGTAATTGATTGATGTGGTGTGATATCAAAAATGTTGTTCTTAATCAAACTCTTGAACTTTTCCATTGCAGGTCTGGTTTTCAACTGGTCCCCAGTGTACCAAAACACACTGGAAACAGACAGTTTTTCTCCTGGAGAAACCAATTCCTGTAGAAGCAGGTATATTTAAATTCAGTTGTGGTGCAACAATGGTAAAGTTACACTGCTCTTACCATTAAATTTAAATCATAAGTACTTTAAGAATTATGTAAGTGTTAAAAACTAGTAAATAAATCTTTCAGCTGCTGTTAAATGTTTTTTTTTGTCTAAGGAAAGCCCTGGGAAATACCTATCTATCTATAGAATACAAAATTCATGTAAAAATACATATAAATATCTGTATACATAAGTGAGCATATGCCTTATACTTAGCTGGGTACTGTAATTTTGATGAGAAAACTTGCATATCAAAAAATGTCTGAGGCAGAAAAATATAAGACCAGAACACTGCTATTAACAGTCTTTTTAATTTGAACATTACTAGTGTTCTTACGTATCATATTTGTCAAGTGATTGCACAGGATTTTTTGTAGCACTCCTTGAAAACAGTTTCAAAGATCTCACAGCCGTGTAGTTGAGCCATTGAAGTATGGAAAAGGTTATTCTGATACACTGAATTTTCATAAAATGGATAAGAACCATAATATGTTTCACCTTAAATTTGATGCAAGTCAAAGGCTTTTGTTGTCATCAGGGATAACCCGAAATTCAGATGATAAACTGTTGAAGTAAGGTTTTGAAGATTGAAGTGATGCTTGTTAGTGGTTTTAAGTAGTTCTATTTGATAAGTCTTGAAAATACATTTCTATGCAAGTAGTCAAATACTCCTTGCTTTATAGACACAGAAATAAGTCCATGACCATCACAGGGTAGTCATGCAAAAGGATGGACATAAACAGGGCAAGAATTATAAATCTTGCCCTCTTATTCCTGTGGAACTGCACTTACTTTCAGACTCTCCTAGTCTTTTTACAGTCAAAGGAGATAAAGTAGTTCTATTTTTATGCTGTTTTATTATTTTCTTAATTTTTGTTCACTTAACCAATAGATATTTACTCACCACTGTTGAACGCTTACCCAATGGTGAATTAGTTGTCTTTAAGGGCCATTTTTCTTTACAGACTAACAGGACCAAGGGAGGAACCTCAGAATGAGGCTCATTTCTGCTGGTTGGTTAATAAATTCATGGTAATACATGGCCCTGACCTGAACAGTTTATAAATAGACCAAGCATATGGGGGGAAGCATACAAAAACGTACGTGGATGCTGCAGAAGAAACTGAGGTCAGGAGGCATAGAGATGCTGTAGAGAAGTATTGATGTAGATGGAATATTGTCAGTTTTAACAGACCTAATTATGAATGTCAATGGTGAAGGCAACACCTGTGGTCAATTAAACCACTTTTGCAGTTGCCTCTTCCAGCTCTCAGCTGTGACTTTTTACCAAGAGCTCCTTTCCTAAAGGCACTATGGTCTGTTATCTGACAAATCATTTCTCTTTCATGCTTTGACTTGATATTCATAAGTAGTTTTTATCTGCATTTTCTTAGATCCTGTCACTTCTTGGGATGCACATATGCATTGGTGCATTTGTACTTGGCTTGCGTTCTGTTCAGTTTCTCTTTCTAGACAAGGCTGGCTAAGGTCTCCTTGCTGCAACTCATTAAATTTCAGTGTCATAGAGTGTGAAGTGAAATTTTAAGTGCAATGACATTTTTTAGAATATGCCCGTTATTTAATATTACATAGATCATTTGACATTTGGTAAATGTCTGAAATTACTGGGAGGTGTGCTTGGCTCTAGAGTTCTAGTCTAGGTGCGGTGACTTTCTGAAGACAACTGCAGAAACACTCTTCTTTGAAGCAGCGTACATAACCTAGTTGACCTTCAAGATCACTTTTGCTGCAGCTCCTTCCTTTCTCTTTATTAGCTCATATTGCTTAAAATTATCCCCATAAGAAATCTTCTTACAGCTATTCTTCTACTTCTTTCTACCTGTCCTTCTTCTCTTCGTAATTATTGAAGTTCCCCTTTCCCATCCTTTTACCCATTCTATCTGGTTTTATATCTTAGATAAAATTACTACTTCAGTCTAGGATTCTCTGCCTGTTATTTCTAGTGTTAGAGAAGGTTCTGAGAGAAGCTCTTGATGCAATTTTCTTTTTTCCTTTGTAATCCCAGTGTTCATTTCTGTGGGTTATTTGTTGATGGATGACATAAGCCCATCAGGGCAGAAGGTGTTTCCTGATACTTACATAGGAATGTTGCTTAACTTAGGTCATTTTTTTTTTTGGGGGGGGGGGGGAACCTCTGATTCTTCTCCTTCATTGTTACAAAAATCTTTTTTCCTCAAGACATGTTACTCTAAGTACAGATTTCCCTATCTTCCATTCTTTCGTATTGTTTTTCTTTCCTTTGTAAAAATAGTGACTTAAATATTCGTCTTGGTAATTTGTGGTTAATCATTTTCTTTGATTTCTTCAGTCTTTCACTTTCCATTTTACCAGCTAAACAAACTGCTCCTGTTGTCTTTTGCACTATATGTAAAGTTGCATTTCCAGCTGTTTCTCATCTGTCACTTGTTAATGAATTAGCACTGCTTGCCACCATTGTACCATGCATTGTGTCTGACTGGCATTTTGAACTGAACTCCACTCCAAGTGTATTTAGCTTTTGGGGAATTTTTTTTTGTCTTCAAATGAACTTTTCTCAATGCAAGTTAACTGAAAAAAAAAAAATTAGCTGTATTAGATTAAACACATCTGCAGCATTTGAAGGCATCAGCCTTTGTCTATCTCTGCATTTACCAGTAGTCATCAATCCTCTGTATAAATTCTAAGAATAAGGAATGTGTATATGGCACTGGGAGACACAACAAAGGAGACCCGCTTGTGACTAAATGTATTGTTTGAGTCAGGACAAGCTCTTAGTAAATATTGGAAAATAAATAGAAATAATGTGATTTGAGTCTTGCAATAATCTGACCAGTGTACCCATGGTGGCATTTGCTTTCAGTATTGTGATAGGTTGTAAAAGAGGAATTTGGCTGTATAAAATGCATTTTAATGTTTCCGTGTTTTCAATGCATCTTTCAGGCAGGGCAGTGGTTCCTCCCCCTACCCCCATAAAGAAGAATGGTTCCCTCAGACTTCTAATTCTGAGTAAGATAGTAAGGCTGACTTAAAGTCTCGATTGGATGCTTTATAGCTTTTGGGGATATGCCTAAAGTGGTTATAAAGTACTGACTATGTTTGGATTTGCTCTGTAAAAGAGGTTGAGCTTACAGGTATCTGAACCTGTTGGGTATTTAGCAGGGAAAGGCTGCTTTATGCCACGGCAAAATTCTGCAGTGTGAACTAGCTAACTTTCTCAGCTGTCTGATGCCAGGTTATTTGTTGTAGAAATAGATCTACTTTCTCAGCCAAAAAAAGACTGAACATTTTGATCTGTATTCTAATGATAACAAAATCAAGCCATGACAAGGTAAAGGATGGGACTTGAAACTAATCCTGCCTCCTTTGCCATTCCTGCCGCAGCCTGCGCTAGGTGTGCAACGTTTCCCATTTCACCTCAGAATTTGCAGAGGTTTAATCTAGGTCCAAAGATATGGAGAGTGAGGCAATAAAAGTTATACCTAATTAATACTTCTGATTTGTTACTGAATTTAGCTTGATGCCTGACTGTGGTAAACAGCTTTGTATATAGTTCTAGTGGATTTCTGTTGATTTGGTTAGATTTAGTGTGTGACTGGGGGAGAGTGTCTCACCACTATTATATTCTGAAAAGCTAGTTTTCCTCCTCACAGAGTGTGACGAGAGACTTGAAGCTGATGCACAATGAAGTAAAACAAAATAGCGTCAGCATGTTGAATATGCTTTAACTGCTTAGCATGCAGGAAAATTAAAGAAACTGGAGAAAGAAGCCAGATGATATTTTATTGCCAGAAAAACTGGGTTTTCTCAGACAAGACTATTGTATTGTGGACTCCCTACAGAGTACAAGACTTCACTTAGCAGCCCTTTTAATAGCTTGAAAATGTCTTTATTTTGAAAACTGGAATTGAGATGCCAAAGCAGTATCTTTTTCTTATTAATGATCCAAACATGAGTCTTTTCCTTTCATTGAAATACTCCTGCTAAGTTTCGTAACCAAAAAAATGTATACAGAATATCATTCTCATTTGGTTGTCTCAGGCATTTAGTAAATAAATAAAATGCCTGCAAAAATTATTTTAAAGGACCCACAGAATCTTTTCAGTAACAGTGCATTAAGTTAAAACCCAGATCTGTATGCAAGCAAATTCTATTAGCAATAAAACAGCATATTGTCGGCATTTTGTGTTCTTGATATTGCCTTGCAGTGGAAATAAAACCTTGATTTGTTTTTCTATGGTGCTAAAAGGGGCTAGCACAGCAAAACTGAAGTAGAACTGAATGACTAAGCCCCTGTAGAATCCTTGATTATCTTTCACTCCCCAGTTGCCATAATTTGGTAGCTGTTTGTAAATTTGCAAACTAAAAAGTGTTAATTTATCCACATTGAGAGTTTTGTTAAAAGTAGGAAAACAACACTGGCACAATTAATCTGTCTGAATGTTTTGATCTAATACTGAAATACTTCAATATTGTGCATCCCAGTTGGATAATTTGGTTCCCAGTTGAGATTTTAGTGTCTGTTTTGCCTGTCTACAGCTGCAATACGGTGTCTTTAGAATGGTGTCACTTGTTTATTTACAAGCGATACCTCCAAAAATTGTACTTGCTTTTATTAAAACCCAGTGATTGTTAAAACTTGAATTTTGAGGTCAGACTAAATCTTGCATGTCTTACATTGTATCTTTTGAAGTCTGCTGTTTAAAATAACCCTGCTGACTTTCAAAAACATCTGTAAATGTGTATTTTGGGCACTAAATGGAGAGAATCTCTTCCTGTGGCTTGTTTTATCTCTTTGAAAGATAATACAAGTTCTGTATCTAGGCAGGAGAACTAGGATGGATTTCTTGTGCCATTCTGTGTGGCCCCCTTTGCAAGTTCTGCGACTGCAAGGGGATGTGGCTCCTGCACCAACAATCTAGTTTTCTCAGAATTTTGTCACAAATGTTTAGAGAGGAAGATTGGGACAATTCTCTACAGCTTAGGATCTCTACTACAAAAAGTGGTGAATTAAGACTAGTTCTAGGTGAGTGAGTTTGGCTACTGCAGCTGTACGTTTTGGAGGACCATGTATCTGGCCTTCACAGTTCCCTGTGGCGACTATTTCTGGTACCTGAGCTGTCTTGGGAATCTTAATCATTTGCAGTGTGTGCATGTTATCTTAGGCAGCTATACAAGGCTGTCTTACCTTACTCAGCTGGCTGTGTAGACTTCTTTGCAGCAGCCTAATTCATGGTTTGTCTTGGGGAGTTGAAACATGCCAATTTGGTACAAAAACTCTTCAGAGAATATACTCAGGGCATGAAAGACCAAACCTCAACATAGTTTCAGAAGAGGCCAAACAGTGATGTAATAGAAAGGAGTTGGCAAACAGCTGCTTAGTTTATAAAAAAGTAACCAGCCGGTGGAAGAAGGGTGTCGCAGATCAGATGGATAATACCAAAAGGCAGTGATTATGGCTCACTACAGAAATTGCTCATTGGATCTCATTTGGTTGGGGATTCAGTGAGAGATGTGGCCAGGTGGGAAGGTGGCAGACTGTGTACAGCCGCAGGTGCCTGCAGTTTAAGAAAATGAATGGGAGGAGTAAGGATAAGTTACTGAGTTTAAGGGAAATGCTCTTGGTCCCTCCACAATTTATTTCTGTCTTTCATTGTTCTTTTTTGTTTTCGGACGATAAATGGTATATGGATACTACTTCCTAGCTGGGTCTTCCAGAGTAATGCTTTTGAGACTTGTTTTTTTTTTTTCAGTTGTCTGCTAGACCTCAGTGTTGCATAAGACAGTGGGTTCAGTTAGTCTAAACTGGAGTAGAAAACTGGATAATGTTTAAATTGTCAGCCTCAGGCAAGGACAACCTCATTGTGAAGAGGGGTGTGACAGGCTTACTGTTGTGAAGGCATGTATGACTACCACTCAGAAGCTTGTGGTTATTGGCAGTGTAGGTGATTTGTAAAGATATTTCTCCCCAGCAGTTTGGTAGTTAAGATGTCTTTAGCCCAAATCCACTGCAGTTTTCTAGCAGCTGTCTTTGAAAACAGTTCCAGTGAGATCTTTTGTAAGGTTCTTAAAATTTAATGGGGCTCAGAATAAAGAATGCTTTGAGTACCATGTTCTTACTTGTCTCACTGTTAGCTACATATAAAGCTCTTGCACAGGAAGAAAAGAAGGAAACCTGAAAGAACTTGATTGCTGACTACCTTCAGTAACTCTTTCAGCCTTTTTCGTAATCAGAGAGGGAGGGAACACCAAGTAGTATTGAAAGGCAGGGTAGTTCTTCCCTTTACAAGTTCATTGCCATGGATCATTTTGAGCTTTAAGTAGATGTTATGGATATGGATGCAGGAGACCGCATGGAATCTTTGGGTTCAGTCAAATCCTTTCAGATTAATCAAGTTATAGACTGAAAAAATATGGTTTGTTGGCATAAACATTCTTAGTGAGAGGGCTCTTGTAGTGAGAGGTGTCTTCACTCACAAATTGCAGGCTTGGCCGGGGTATGATTGTATTGCACAAACAGAAGCGCAAGATACAATTGCTTACGGTTTCACTGCTGGTAAAAGTCAGAACCAAAGTAGCTGCTTTTGGGCGTTCAGCCCACATGTATGGGGTGTACTGTAGAGCATGTAATCAGACGTGCATTATTTGGCAGTGGGTCAGTATGGATGTAGGGATGCATTTTTTTTTTTCTGGTGCTAGCAAGCTTGTGCAGCACTTCTGCTGAATTCGTTTGTGTTTTTCTTTTTGGGGACAAATTTCAGGACTCCCCAGGGGATAATAAAAATGCAGGAAGAGGATCGTAATGGATTCAGTTTTGTCCTAATCAAACTGCAGTGGCACTGTGTGGTTTACTTGCATTCAACTGAGCGTGATAAGAGCAAGGTGATGCAGCTGAGTCCCAGAGACAGCTTCCTCCAGGCAGCTCATAGGACAGCAGAATGGTGAAAAAACATCAGTCATTTTCTATCTACATGACATTGATTAATTGTTCAGAACTGCCTTTCTGTTACTTGGTTGCACTGCTGTTTGCTTCAGCCCTCAGAAAAGACTGTTTAGAAAGGCAGATTTAATGTGGTTACTGCATAAGAAATAGCTGAGAAAAATGGAGTGCTTCGTTTCATTAACTGCCTTTGCAAACAGAATCTGAGGGTTCTGTTCAACGAGGTCAGCTATAATATATGAAATTATATTTAGATTTTTACTTCATTTATTGTATTGCTTTGTATTAATGTTTTAAATGGTAAGATAGAAGTATGGATTAACTTAATTTGTGGAATTTTACTTCTCAGGCTCTTTAGTCTTACTGAAGGTTTTAAAAATTGTTATTATAGGAGGTTAAAATAGATCAAATAATTCATTTTGTAGCAGTTCTGAAAATACATATGTTCATACTAGGTTAAACTTCCTAGCTGGAGAGAAGCTATAATGCCCTTTTTTCTTTACCTTGTCCTTCTACCTGGCAAATCTGTCTCTGTTTATATAACCTGTGAAACCATTTTCGCAGTTCTTTGCAAATCGTGTTGTATTATGTCAGTCATTTGTGTTCTAATAATAAAGCTGCACAGGAATTGAAGTGGAATCTCCAACTAACTGTTAAATTATGAAGAAAATACAAAATTATCAAAAAATACGTGTAATTTTTGATCTCTTGTACAGAATTGATACCACGGTCATTCCTGTTGAAAAGCTTTCTTTGATGTTTATACTGCAGCCTTTGACAAAGTGTCCTGCATTTATTATTTATAATGTGGACCTTTGTGTCAGTTTACTGCTTGTGGATGCAACTGAGAATTGTGCCAAATGCATAATTCTAAAATTCTTAATGAATTTGAAACCAGCTTAGTTTTCAAATTGCTCTTTGTTTTCATTTTTGCAATAAGAATATTGAAAATTGCGGCTTTTTAACAGAACAGTGGCTTTTAAAATCACAGTAAGTAATGAACAGCTGGGAAATACTTTGGATCCAGTGAGATAGAAAAGTAGTAACAGTGGATGTGGCTGGTGTGAGGGATGAAGATGAATGGGGCAAGGGAGGCCTAATGGAAGAGTAGCAGAGAACTTACTGCTGTAGATGGAGATCATGCCGTCCTGTAACATGTTTAGGAGAATCATCTGCTGAGATGTAGTTCTTGTGGTTTTAAAATGGTGGTATGAAGTGGCTCAGCAATGGGCTTTGTAAATATTTACAAATATAACTTAAATTGCAGGTCTTACAAAGGACTGAAAATCAATTGAGATTAGGTTTTTTCTAGTAACTGCAAGCAGCAATCTTCACAAAAGCATAATGAAATTAAGAGATATCTGCTTGCTAAGCTCATTAAAAACAAGACTAAAAAGCCTGTGTAGGTAGTATTTCCTTGCAATATGAGGCAACATCTGTATTTGTGGATTTTTTCTTCAGGTATTAGAATATTCACTGACTGTGTAGTTTCCTAAAGATAAAAAGAATGTAATGTGTATGTTGGTCATCAAGCCACAGCCAGGCTATAGGAACAGAATTTGTCATTCCAGAGCTTTTGCAGTGCCATGTAAGTTGCATAAAAGTTTGAGCTGTAACTGACCTTTTGAGTATCTGACTGAAGGCCACCAAAGAAGACATCCCGATTCTTGTAGTCCCCTAATGTGTTATAGAAAGTGAAGGTCCTCCAGCTTCAAAACTAGTCTCCTGCTGGGGCATGTCATTTCTGATACCTTACTTGAAAACTTTAATGTTGTTGGCTTAAAGTTTTTTTTATGTTTTCTAACATAAATATGGTGTTATTTAAAAGCTTCACACATTGTCAGATTTAAAAATGAAAAATGCGTTCTGCGTCTCTTTAGTTCAGGCCGTTGAATTTCACTTGTTTGCAAATAAATAAAATATAAAATACTAGCCTGAAGGTATTTGGGTTCAGCTTCTGGGTTGTATCCTGAGCTCTTTTCAAATCTATGGCTTAGTTATTTTGTATATGACCAGTCTGAAAACATTCCTGTGCTAATCCAAGTTTGAAGCAATCTGTGATGCACAACATACTATAAGTATTTAGGTAGTTGAAAAATCATACAAATCTAGTCACTTCTACTTTAGAGGGATGTTGATACCTTCTGACTTCAGGCTTTTAGTCTAGATGACAAAATCAGGAAGCCATTCTTCACACATACATACTTGAAATTGCCATGTATATAAATATTTCAAACATGGAGATGTTTAAAAAGTAATCTTTTCATACATATGTAGCATTAATACATTCACTCATGTATGTCTATATCACCAAAGGAGTTGCATTTGCAAATAAGTCTGCAGTTCGCTTCCATTTCTTTACCTCTTGATTGTTTTTCTCTTTCTGTGAAACTAAAGACTTGAAGTTAAAGTCTTCAGGGTACTAGGTTTACAGCCACACTAATGTTTTTGAAACTTGTTAACATCTCTCCAGTATTTAGTGGGGATGAGGTAGCCCAAATGTTAGTTGTATATGGTTTCGGGAAATTTATGAAACCCTACCCCATACCTTTGCTCTGCAGAGATCTGAGGCTTTTCTTTTCCTTACCCCCCTGCTTCCCAGCCAGGCACACAAGTCTGGAAGAATCTTACAGCGCTGCCCAGGGAACATGGAATTTGCTGGCTTTTTGTTGGGGCATGGGATGGGGGTTGGGGGAAGCAGATGAAAGCTAGTAAGAAAGCTAAGTTCTCTTTCATGTCCTCCTGTACCACCTTCTCAGTAAATTTGTGCTTAATACTCAAAAACATGAACCTTGTTCATTAAAGTAGCTCCTTAAGTATCTGGAAATCAAGAACCTTGTTGAAAGCTTGGTCTCTCAAAACTGCTTTTTAAATAAAGCTTTCAAATAAGCAAATAGTAAACCTGATGACTAGTTGGAATTGGCTATGGATTTCAGTTTGTGTTACTTTCACGTGATGGATACAGACTTGTAAGTCTTGTTTTATACAGCATGAATCAGTTCGTGGAGCTCCTAATATCTGTAAATCTAGTTTTCTGCTATCTTCTTAAAAGGATCTTAGATGTGAGGAAAGAAAAAATTAAAAACAGCTGTGCCTATAGGGAAATGGGCTCATTGTCCCTTCATTTAGTCCTGTATAAAGTTTCAGGAAGTTGCACAGCTATGAAGGCTTTTCACATCCTGTCCACTGAGTATGTTTGCATGACGATAAAATGGGCTGTTAGATCATGAAATTGGACTTAGGAGATTATTTGTGGATCTCTATCTTGTGTGTGAAAAGTAAAACATCTCTTCTTAGGGAGTATACACGAGTTCTTAAGCTGGTACAGCAGGTTTAATTTTTCTCCTCATTTATTTCAGAATCTGAAAGTGCTTTTAAAAGCCAGAACAGACCTTTGAATTATGTAAAGAATACATGTCGAAGAACTTGATGTGCTCTGGAACTGTAGCTACTGTTGGGATGGAACCAGGCTTGATCAGCGCAGGCTAGGACAAAATGTTAAACAGAAACATCAAGGTCTGGAATTTCTTTAGGACAAAAGCTTTTACTTAAATTTAACACCAAAAGCGAGAGTTGTGCCCCACAAGATGTGTCTCAGCTCCTTCCTTCTGTGTCAAAGCGTTCTCTCTGGTTTTAGCTGAAGCACATATATGCCACGTGTTACGGTCAAGAAAGCCTGATAGTTTGTAAAACAAAGCTTGCTATTAATTTTGTGTATACTTGAAATGCTCTGAAGATTTCTGTGTTTAGTGTTTCCTGCCAGATAAAAACATTACCTAATCAGAGCTTAAATGAAATGCAGTGCAAATACAAACCACATGGCGTACACAGTAGGAAGTGGAATAGGTTCTTGTGGTTACTTGGTTTTACTCAAGGTTGATAGTACTGATGTGTTTAAATTGGGGAGCTCAGCAAAAGCATAATGCAATGTTAAATTTTGTGGACTAGCAATTTTGCTTTTTTATACTGTTTTATTACTCCTGATAACTTGCTTACTTCATGGATCGAAATCTATGTTCAAGAATTTAAAGATGCTATATATCATTTCATGAGAAAACGAGTTGATATTTGAAGCTTGGGGATGGGGGGAAATAGTACAATGGCACTTCGTACCTGTCCAGCTGAGACCTGTAGGTGCCTGGAAGTGCTAGGTAATGATGTGCAGATCCAATTCAACCAGTGTTGTGGTTTAACCCGGCAGGCAGCTAAACACTGCACAGCTGTTCGCTCAACGCCCCGCAGTGGGGTGGGGGAGGGAATCAGAGAAAAGGTAAAACATGGGCGTTGAGATAAAGGCAATTTAATAGGACAGAAAAGGAAGGGGAAATAATGATAAAAGAATATACAGAAGTAGTGATGCACAATACAATTGCTCAGTACCTGCTGACCGATGCCCAGCCAGTTCCCAAGCCGTGTCCCCCAGCCAACTCCTCCCAGGTTTTTTGTTCAGCGTGACATCATATGGTGTGGAATATCCCTTTGGCCAGTTGGGGTCAGCTGTGTCCCCTCCCAGCTTCTTGTGCACCTCCAGCCTCCTTGCTGGCAGGGCAGTATGAGAAGCTGAAAAGTCCTTGACTTAGTGCAAGCGCTGCTCAGCAACAACTAAAACATCAGTGTGTTATCAACATCATTCTCATCCTAAATCCACTCCTGGGAAGAAAATTAACTCTGTCCCAGCCGAAACCAGGACAACCAGATACAAAGGAAGGTTAATGTATCGAAGGAATACCGTGGTTTTCTCCCATCACAAGTAGAATAATTGGCATAGGGTGGGTCATCTGAGAAGTAAAGCATCAGATGTAACTCAGCACCTCACCAGGTTTAACTGCAGTTAGTTCGACTTAGGTTTCTTGTCAAGACTGTTGCTTAGAGCTTTGAAAACATGAAGGAAACTTGTTTAATTCTGTTTAATTGGGAACAGCTCCTCCTGCTACATAAGGGTATGTAGTGCATCTTTGCTGTTACTGTGCATGATTCAATAATGTAAGCATAGTAATTTCCTCTTTACTTTTGCAGGAGAGGCCCTGAGAGGGAAGATAACAGTCCGCAAAAACAGAAAGGATCCACGGTCCCTCTTCATAACTCTTTCGGTGAAGGACATGCAGCAGACCTACGGCCTTCAGTGAAAAATCTGTGCATGTAACTTCGGGAAATGTTAAATTTAAATGTAGATTTAACTGTTGATAACTTTCTAAATACCAAAATATGGTAAACTCTTGGATTTGTGTATGTATGTGCACACACAAGATTATCAAAGTTTAGCTAGGATTGAGACAGTACTGTTTGGATGCTTTTGCACTGGGTTATGGAGACTGACAATAAAATCGGATTCTGCTGTGTTTCACGTCATGTGGGGAAGGCAAGAAAGATGGGTTTGGGTTACTTGAGACTGGTGAGTGAGAAAAATCAGATTCAAGTCTTGCTGTGGGGAACAATAAATTATGATTTCTCAATATAGTTTTATTCTCCAACTGGCAAAATCCTTGTGCAATTTTTTTTTTTAGCAAAGAAGCTAAATCACGTGCCAGTGCACCTCAACAGTAGCTGGAAAATCCCAGGGGGGATAAGTTTGGAATTCCAACTGCAGGATTGCAGCAACAAAGACTTTATTACACTTCTATAATTAAAAAGTTGTATCACATTTCAGTTACATTTATCTAAATAAATGAACCGAGTATGTTATATAATGCAGTTGTCGGTTTCCTTGTTTTCTATGTAATTGGAAATTCTTCTATCTCTCCAGTGACGGCTCATTTATTTGTGACTACAGTTTTTTCTGTACTAGGCTACTGGAGCATAGGTGGATGGAAGTGTATATTTTAGCAGCTTTAGGAAAAATACTGTGAACAAATAGCAGCAGTTGCTGAAACGGTGGATTTGGTTTGGCTGCTTACAGAAACAGACTATGGACAATCAAGGATTGATGTGCGTGTTGTGATGTTTAAACACTTCAAACTGCAATAGAGTTGGAACCAAGTGTAACACCATGCAGTTGATGTACTTGTATTCTACGTGTGTATTTGTGTTGAAAGTGATTTCAGAAATCATTTCAAGAAGCAAAGATGGCAGTGTTTTGCTAGTGACCTCTGAACTGCTGTTAAAATGATGTTATGTCCTTTTTTTAAAGGACTAAGACAAGAAGGAAATTCTTTCCCTTGGAATTTGCTCAACAAAATTTGGTAATTGTATTTTTTATAATGGGGTGAAATATGTTTTTGCCTATAACTAAAGAAGAGTGTAACCAGTGGTAATGCCAATTTGGCAGAAAAGTGGAAACTTGTATTCCAAAAACTGAAATTCTCCTGCAACACAGCACTTGATTTCATACTATGAATTGGGCATTGAATAGGGAGTCAATATTGCTACAGTGCTATTGTATTTTCAACTGAAAACAGGCTTGTGGATTTGCATTTCATCTTACACTGCTTTTATCCTCTCTTATGAAAACATGTGGCTTACTAATTTGCATCCAAATGATTTCCTTGGCTTGGGGGGTGGGGTGGAGATTCTTTCCTGTGTGAAAACTACTGAATTACCTTCAAGACCCTTAAATGTCCTGACTGACACTAGATGTTCAAGAGCTCAGCTCAGCTCACCTGTGCAGCTTAATAGGAATGTTCAGGTGCTGAGTGCCTAGTCTGGTTAATTCATTTCAATGGTCTAAATGAGGGCTTGGCCACCCATATTAACACCTTGGCTATTATGTTCACCTAGTAATAGGTATGAAGTCATTGCTCTTTAGATCTGATTTTTAGATCCCTCGATTTTATGCAAGTGGGACTGCACACATTTTATAAATTCTACATATTTACAGAATTTTGTTTTCAGGATAGGCTTTACTACAAAAACTTAATAACAAATGAGACAATTGCGCACATAAAAAATCAGATGTGAGATTTTTGCACTAACTACAGCTTATTGCTGTGGAAAAGCAAACAGTATCATCCTTCTCTTGGGTATTTTTTCCTAGGGAGGGTGATGAGAATCATGCAGATCTGTCTGCATCGGGTGTTCATAGTCTCTGTGTGGCAGTGCTGGTCAGAGGTGCTGCTTGGTCATGTTGATGTGCACAGGCAGAGCTGTACTTCATCCCACGCGTTTCCAGCCCTTCTGCTAACCTGTCTGCAACTTCTCTTCTTCTTTGACCTGGAGTTACAATACCTTTAACCTACTTATGTACTGCCAAGGACATTTGCTCTCCCTACACGTCCTCTTTAAATTCCTTTTATGATAGGATACAGCCCAGTTGTAGAAACAGCCATTTGTCAGTCATTTGTGTATTGATTTTTAATTTTAACAGCTGGGATAGTCATAGTTTCAGACCTAGATGTATTACTTTAGTGTGTGTTCCTGTATTCAGAAAAGAAAGAAGTAAATACTTGTAGAGAGCCTGAATTTCACTTACTGTCTGCCAGTACTTGTCTGTTAGATCAGCTGGTATAAATGGAGTTGGCCTACCTCACAGTATTTATCTTCTCAATAGCAACTCCTATGTGACAAAATCTTTTTTTTTTCCCCCTAAGAAATATCAAATAGCTGTATCCTATGGCTTAAATCTCACTAGCTTTGAATTTCAAATTTGGCTTTTATTTACCTGCCTCTCTTTCTTTGAGATCTGTTTTCTCCTGTGTCGTCTTTTCCCTCTCCTTCCCGCATACTGGTATGTGCAGATGCAGTCTTTAATGCAGACAGCAGACCCCGCTGGCGGTTGGCTGTTGTCCTGTTTATACCACTCATTCTTCCCCTTGTGTTTCTTGTCTGACATGATGTGCAGAGCTGTTTGCTGTTGGCTGCATTTCAGAGCGTGGCTCTCTTGTCCCTGGCCTTTGGGGTTTTTTCCTGTTTTGGGGGTTTTCTTGGGTTTTGTTTTGTTTGAACTTCTAATGTGCCCTGACAGCATTCCTTAATTTCTGATGACTGGAGCTTCCTGTTAGCTGAAGGCTCTCACTCATCTGCCCCCAGTCCTAGACTGCTCCTCTTCTCCCTGCTCCTTTTTTCATTCCAAATGTTGAATGTGCAGGTTATTCTTGAGAGATGCAACAAACTGCGTACAAGTGTAAGCTTTGTTTCTGCAGTCAGCACTGCCCAGACTGTGCATGATTTGCAGGTGTGGCAGAAACGGGATGCAGATGCAGTAAGACAGGTACAGTCTGAGGGTTGTTACAGGTCTTAAAATGCATGAATTAGTTGTAGTTGCTAATGGAGAACTGCTAAAGCATGCTAAAAAAATCTGATTTGGTCTATGACGCATATCTAGGAAGATAAAAAGTAAAAAGACTTGTAAATTCGGGTCAGTGGTCAGATGCATGAAGTAATATGAAGTGATATTGTGATACCTTGCTTAAGGTGTGTGCAGTGTAATTTCACGTGCATAAAGAGAAAAGCTTTTCTTTGGCAACGGCAATGTTTAGGACCCTTAATTCACTTTATAAACTTGTTTTGTGAAACTTGCACACAGTGAAGGGCAAATGAATACATGGTGGTAACAGCACATCTGTTTTCCGAGAGGGGGAAAGTTTGCCTGCCCCAAATTGTAGGTGGCAACTGTACATTTAATGGGAAAGATTCTTCCTTTGCAAAACCAAGGAACCTGCATGGTAGATAGTGGCAGTGTCATGGAAGTGTGTATGCACGTGTATCTCCAGTATTTATACTCATATACACACCCATACTGGGGGCATACTGAAACTTTCCAGATTGCACCATGCATTTCCAAAATACCATATACTAATGATAGTGTTTATAAATGCTTATTGTACTCACTGAATGTGGTGCAGTTAAACTAACTTACTTTTTCTGTAAAAGTACACTTGTAGGTTAATTACTATGATTGTGACCCTATTGAATTATCTTTAATATCCCATAATTATTTCTACATTTACTCTATTGAATGGGAAATCATTTAGAAAGTATGCTGGCTTGGCTATAATTTTTTTTGGGGTGTGTTTTTTTGGGGTGTTTTTGGTTTGGTGGGTTTTTTTTGTTGGGAAAGTATATTTTTGTTTTGCTTAATAATGAAGTTAGGAGTTCTGAAGAACATGGAATGTACAGTAGTCTTTAACGTTTAATCCTTTTTTGCAATTTAATTTAATTTATTTTAATTTAATTTAATTTAATCCTTTTTCACCTTTTTTGCAAGGAATATTCTCAACTATCAATTATCAATCTTCATTCATGCTTAAGTAATTTACATTGTACTTAGCCCAAGTCAGAGGTGTTGAGATGGACTAGCAATTCATGAAAGTTCTTTTAATATTCACATAAAACTGAAGGTTGGCCTACCTTCTGCTTGCAAATCTGTGCCCAAAGTCTATGTACTTGAAGATAAATAACCCCACCTGAAAAGAGTATGGATGCTCACAGCTCCACTTCTTTTTTAGATGCTAAACTACAGGGGGTTTCCCCTTTTTATGATCTGTTGCTTGTTTAATCTTCCTTGTCTTCTGTAGTGCTTTTTAAATGTTTAGCTAGCTAAGCTGTAAAACTGTCTTCCTGGTTCTACCCATCAGAGAGCAGCTAAGCAAGAAAGACAAACTTGGAAGCTCCTGGTCCTTCATTACTGAATGTCTCTTCAGCGTGCATCATGCTGGGGTCTCTAATAGGATTTTTCTGTGTGTACCTTAGTTTGACCTTCTAAATTCTGTCCTATGGGGTGTGCTATAACGAGACAGATCCAGCTTCTGTGATCCAGATAAAAGCAAAGCCTCAACTTCAAATAGTTAAAGCTCTACAGAGCATTCGGAAAGCTGGTTTGGAAGATATAGCTGCTAACTGGAAAAAGGTAGGCTGCTAGTAAGTTTTTAAGACTTTTTTTTTTTTCAAGGGTGTTTCTCTGCTATCTGTTTAATAGTGCCTGAGGTTCTCTGTAGTAATGACGCTTAACATTTTCTGTCCCTGGTTTAAATTATTTGAAGAAAAAAATTGCAGAAATGCATATTTACCAGGGCTAGTAGAATGTCATAGCCTAGCTATGACTGATTTTCTGGAAGAAGCAGGAAGAGCCCACATCCTTGCTAGAAGGGGAGTTGGAAGATGAAGAGTTCGAACTAAAGGCTTGTATGAAGACTAAAGTGATGATGATTTTATTTTCAGAAACCAGGTTTGGGGGTACAATTTGCTACTGCTTTTAAAACACTGATTAACTGCATAATAATGACATTTAAGAGTTTTCAAAGGCAACCAAAACTAAAATCATGGGCATATCTCTTCATAAACAAACTTTGAAAGAAATACCAAAGAGATTTTATGCTATTCTGTTTATACAGGCATTGATAGATATTAATGCTGGTGAAACAGTGACATCCAGTTAAAAGACAAATATTGTATTACATGGGAAAACAAGGGAAAACAGAAAAGCTAGCATTTAATGTTATGACCACTGCAGGTAAATTTGCAGAAGGGCTTATGTGATTAAATAGGTTTAAAAAGCAAGTCAGTTTGAGTTACGTTTATATAGTTGGACTGGAACCTGGAGATGGTTTAGTAAGACCGTTCAAACGCATGCTGTTTGATACTTTTTTTTTTGACCTTGTCTAAAATTTGTAGGTAGATAATTAACTTCACAGTTAAAAGCAGTATTTTAATGGCATTGCTGAGTCGCAAAGTCGGAATGGGCAAGGAGAAACCTTACTGCTAGTGAGGTACTGCGCATGTAGTAATTAAGTTTTGTTAACAGAGTATTTCAGAGGCTTGTGCTTTCTCAGTACATGAATCTGTAAGTAACAGTCTGTTCCCTGATGTCTACCAACTGGTTCTGAATTTTTATCTACTTTGCTAATTCTCATATATCAAAATAGAGACAAACTTCCTTTAAATCCCTTGCTGAATGGGAAGAATGTTCCTCAGTTTCTTTGGCTTACTAATGCCTCTAGGTTCCAGCACTCTCTGGACTCCTCCGTGATACAGGAAAAAGACTCGCCCCATGGAAAAACTGTACCGTGAAACAGTCCAGTTACAAATTTATAACGTCTCTATTGCTGTTCATGTAACAATTAGCCAAAGTAAAATAAAAGACTCTTAATGACAGCAATAACAAATTAAAGAGGAATAAAGCTTACTCAGCATGTTAATTCTATTTTCCACTTGGGTACTACTCAAAACATCAGTGGAAACGGAGTGAGAACAAATATGTCCCATAGAAAACAAACTAACTGAAGTTAGCCTTCCACAAGTGAGAGCTACAATCCAAATGAAATTATTCTCCTTGGATTCAGTTGGCAGATGCTAAAATAATCCTGCTTTACATGGTGATTGAGAGGCTGTATTTTTTTTATTTTTTTTGTAAAGAGAGCCATGAAAGCTGGGGATGCCTGTTTTCTCATGGTTTTTGTTCTTATCACTCTAGCATCTTGAGGCACATTATGGTCTATACAAAATAAGGGATAGATTTTTCCAGAGCGACTTGCGTTAACTGAGAGAGATCACATCTGTACACAGTACTAATGTGCTGTGAGTAACAAGGATGTGGGCAATTCAACTACTTAAAAGATATCCACATTTGGGAAATTTCCACTGGTGAAAACCCATTTCACAGACGGAATGCCATGTTACCAGGATATAATCTGTAATATAATATGTATGCTTCTCTTGGTATCATCGCACCTGGCTTAAATTTTTTTCCACTTTAGCAGGTGATACTCACAGTATATATTTAATGACCTAGATTTAAAAAAAAAAAGGTGTAAAATGAACACAGTTCCTTCAGTACTATCCAAACAAATCAACACATGTTTGCTTAGCTCTTTTAGTACCATCAGTCTCCGGTACCGGTTTGCAGTAGTTTTCATTAAAAAGTCAATCTTGCTAAGAATTACCAACTTTTACTGCCTTATATATTTCCCTGAGCGTTGCAGTCTGCCTGGATGAAAGAAGGAGCTTGAGGGTGGCAGGAGAGAAAAGTAAGCTGATGGGAGACATGCCGGAGAACTACAGAGCCTGGGTGGCACGTACCACAAAGAGAGCTCCCTTGAAGGAGTCTTGATCCAGTTTGGGTAATGATGGTTTAGGTAATTAAGCCTGAAATACAAGTAGGATTCAGTAAGTAGAATTGAACTTTGATTAAACCTTCTGATGGGTTATGCAAAGAGAAGAGCACTGAAGAGAGGGAATTTCTTAATAATATTGACTTCTGTCACAACACTGGACATTCTTGAAACAAAGTCTACTCAACTGGAAAATTGGATGTGAGGAGGAGGACTTCTCTGCAACTCAGATGTTATAGCTCCGCTGTACTGCTTGCTTGTAAATTAATACAAAGCCTTACACTGAGAAGAGAAAGCAGTAGGAAACTCAGGTCTCTTCCTTCATGTTAATATATTAATTGCTGTTAATTTTGGAAGCATTGTGTGTTAAGAGCATTCATAGCTGTTCTATCTACATCGACCCCAAAATAGATTTAGCTTAGAGAAAAACAGATATTATGCAGTGTCCCTAGAGATAGACATAATGCTCTTGCAATTGGTTTGCATATGGTTTTGACCACCTTTATGGTACCAGATGACAATGACCCTGGACTGTGCAACCTAGCTGGAAATGGGTGGCCCCGATCACTTTTACCTGTCACCTAGAGCAAACCAACATCTCTTGCAAATGACAGCAAAGAGCAGCTGGGAACAGACTGCCATCCGAGGAAACTGGAAGGAGAGTGGTTTCCTGGAAATATGCATGTGCCAAGGAAGGTTAATGCTGTCAGACATAGAGGATGTTGAGGAAAAAATGGCAAGCTCCTTCTTTAACTATCAAACCATTCAGCTGTGATCAAAATTTTTTGAAGTGACTACTGATTTTAATTTTCTTTCTTTATTGCTCTGCTGAAACTGAAATTTATTTTCATAAGAGTTAGCCTTTTTTGAAAAGCCTATGTGAAGGGCCCCTTCATAGTGTCTTAAGTGAAAGATATTTTAAGATTGTTTTTTCTGAAACAGACTTCCTGAATATTTTTTCTTCATAGTAACTTGATCTGTGTTTTAATATTTAAAAGGTGTCATGCTTTTTCTCATCATCCTATATTAAAAAAAACCCACAGGCAAGATGACAGGCACTATAAGGGCGGTAGTAAAGTCTCAGTTTTTCATGGCTTTCAGATTGCCTTTTAATCCATGATTTTGGTCAACTCTTAAGTTAAAACCTAGGTACAACAATCTGGCTGAGGAATATACCATGGAGTTAGGGCTGTAGTTCAGCCCATCCCTTAATGGAATCTTGCGTTTTTCATACACAAGTATTCTTTTTAATCGGATATTTCATGCCTGACTTAGTCATCCATATGACAGTTAATTACTTTTGTGGTAATTGAGACACTGTTGAAGGAAGTGGGTAAGAGAGCTGTCAACAGGAAAACCTTAGCAAAATCAACACCATGAGATGATCTTGTAGTCAGCTTTTGTAGTTGCCATCTAAAACCCTTGCTTCAGTCAGTGGAATAAGCAAGTAATGGCTGAGCTGTTATGACAGTCTCACCGTTTCTCTGTGCACCTGGATTTATTCCTAGCAAGAAATTGTCTTGATAGTCTACAGAATTGGGAAAAGGCATTCAATAAACTTATAGGGGAGTTTAATGGGGTTTTGATAAAATAGTGCTTTTTCATATGTCTGCCAGAACATGGTTGTTTTGCCTGAGTTCTGCTGTTGTTCCTCTGGGACCACTCTGTGCTTGAATGTTTTCAATAACTTCACATGTTTTTACATCTTGCTATAATACTGCGAGCAAAATGGAAGCCATTCCCATTAGTCAATATGCCTGGCTAATATATTACCAGTACTGTAAACCTTGGGTTTAGTAGGTCATTGCTAGTCAATCTGTTTTTCAGCAAATTCTGCTATTGTAAGCCATATTTTTAAAACACTGGAGTGTACCAATCCTTTGGAAGAGGACAAATACATATTTTCAGATCACTTTCCCCATCTGCATTCACTTTATTTGATACGTGCAGCTTTCATTATTTGGGGGAGGAGGGGGAGTGGTCCAGAGTCAAGCTATTTGACATGTTTGTTTGGCATTTACTCTGCATTGAGCAATACTTAACCAGTCTGTTTGAAAAGGTGGTGGTGTGGAGAACCAGAGAGGGTGGGGGACTAGGTAGACCTATCGTGCTTTTTTTTACGTAAAATATTTTAAATACACAGTCTCTTTCCAGAGACCTCTACCTGTTCTTTCCTGCCTTCCATAAAAAATAAAATCTTAGATGGAGTTAGCCAAGTGTAATTTACCTTTTCTCTAGAACCGAAGCTGAATTAAGGAAAGGTATGCAGAAGCCTAGCTGGCAACAAGAGCGTAGATGGTAGGGAAAGTTAATAAAAGGCAATAAAATACCTATGTGGAACTTAATATAATAATTATCTCGACTTAGAACTTTGTGTCGTTTAAGAAAACATCACCAGATCCTATTATGTTTTCCTGTACTTCACAGAAGCCTCTTCAAGTCTAATTTCTTTTTCCTCTTCACTCCCTTGTTGCTGCTGACACTGTAAAGCTATTTTTCATGATCGGTAGCATGGAAACAGAAGGGAGACTATGAGCTATCACCTGGAGGATTTTTACAGGGTGTTATGCATGGGTCTGATAGAAGGCCAGCTGTAGATCGTGTAGATGACACTTAATCTTTTTGTAGTACATCCTCTGGACTGTGGCTTGCACTTGCTTGCTTCCCTCTGGTTGTGTGGGATTTGAAAGGGATATAAAAACTTGCCGTAGGTGTTAATAGTATTCTGTCTCCATATACAAGCTCGGTATGTTTGGTGGTAGTCGCACCAAAAGTAAATACTGAGCTTGCACATATCCCTTTCTTTTGCCTGGGAGGACTGTTCAAGGAGAAGCCATATGTCAGGTCCGCTTCCCTGTTGTAACTAAGTCTGAGTTTTGCAGCAGTTCTTGATGAACTTGCTAGGCTAAAGAAACAAATTAAGAGATCCTGGGTCAGCCCTGTTGGAACACTGCTGACTCTGTTAGCTGATATCATGAGCTGATGGTAGTTTCCAGACCATCTCTGCAGAAGAAACAGCTCTGTCTTGCAGATCTTTGTGCTACTCCTCCTGAGGCTGTATGTTCATTTCCAGTCTGGTTTTGGGGTTTTTTCCCCCCACCCACCCTCCACCCCCCTGTATCTGACACATGCTCCCAAATTGTATTTGTCTCTATCAAAATGGCATTGGGGTGTGTGTGTATGCTCCTTCACTTTCTTTGGGGTTGCTTGCTTTTCCTCAGGATCAGGGTTGTGTGATACCTGGAGTTTGCCTCTCTGTCTGCTATAGACCAAGCAGAGTTGGTTTCTTTATGTCTGAAGTGAAACTGCTAATAATTGTCAGCCCCAGCAGGCAGTTGGAGAAAGGATCAGCTGGCCAAGTTCTGTGAAATTCTCCAGGTTAGTCTCCAGACATTAAAATCAATTTCATTTGTCTGTCTACATGTTATTGCTCAAAGTTGAGTAATGATGTGTTGCTCGAAGATGAGCAAATTGGGTAGAAAAGGGCAGGAGCCATCCTCTAAATGAAAGATGTCTCTTTGTTGTTGGTTTTGTAACAATTCCTATGAAATAATGACTATTGCCCTGAAAAATTTCCTCTGTGTGATGGGTGTGCTCAGCCCCTTGACCAGGCTGTTGGTGGTTTGGTGCAGGCTCTGGAAGAGGTAAAGGCCTGGAGGCATAGCCGGGTCTTGAACTCCTCTAGCTTCAATCCGTTCTCCAAAAACCCACAAAGAGCAAAGTGACACAGTGAGCATGGGTGCCTATGAGCTTGGAACACCGATCATGTGATCAACACATGAATAGCGGGTGGCTTTTCCAAGACTCATTTATCAAGGAACAAAGAAAGTTGTGGGAACAAGGAGTCTCACGCATACCTTTTCCATCGCATGTAATTTGACAATGAGCCAACTGCTTTATCCCATAAATATGACAGCCTCAGTGAGCCTTTCTGAGCTCTCCCTGCTAGGCAGTGTGGCTGCATGGCGGTGATCTCCCCTTGAGCTGGGACACCTCTCAGGGTTGCTCCTCAAGGCAGACACACCTTTTACCAACAGCGGTAAAACTGGTATGTGATCGATATCACGCATAACCTTCTAGTATGGTAACTTTCATTTTTGTCTTGGTAACTTGGATTGCATGCTGAGTTGATGCTAATGAAACATTACATAAATTTTGCATATCTAATCCCTTAGACATAAACCGTTGACCAAGTCTGAGACTAGGTTTGGACATAGCCGCACCTAGATTCCTCTCTGAGGAGGAGTTTAGAAAGTAAGGGGTCCACTCTTAACCTCGTGACTCAATGGGAGGGTCCTCCTTAAACTTTTGCATCCCCGGTCTCTCTGTGAAACATTCTAACGTGAGTGTACCTCAATTTTCCTTTGTATGTTTCTTCCATGCAGTAATTAATAAGATGAACCTTGCCATCAAACTTATTGAACCTTGGCAAATCCCTGTTGAACTTTGTTAAATTCCATCCAATTCGTTAAACTCTGTCAAATTATTATTTTACCTCAATAAAACATATTGCTGCTGCTTTCCTTTGAGCGAGGTGCATTCCACTCATTCGCAACAAATTGGTGTAGTCAGCAGGATCCTAAATCAGGATTTGTGACACTCTGACGTAGGAGAGATGAGAATACTGACACTGAAGTAATTGGTCTGTCCAGGTGGATAGATTGCACACATCTGTGCAGGCATGAACTGTCTCTGGTGTTTGACCATATAGCCCACCATACCATGCAAGACCTTATAGTTTGAATGGCCCCGTGGCCATTTCCTTTTCAGCGATAGGAATGGTGACAGTGCAAGTGAGTCAGCCCACCTCCGCTCCTCACCTGGCCAAATCCCACACCCATGCTGAGGTGGCAGAACAGAAAAGCAAACATCTCCGCTGTCAGAAAGACTCTTCCACGCATATCATCTTACTAAATGTCTTTTCTACCGATTTGCCCAGTTAAAATTAAAGGGGGATGTGTTTATGATTGAAGAGAGACATTATTGTCACAATGCAGGAGATGCAGGTATGTGAATTATAGGTTTCCCTCTGATTTTTTGAAGAACTTGAAGAGAGCTGAGGGGTTAGTCTTAAAGCAGCAGAGCAAAGCACTTTAAGCAAAAAAAAAAAGAAAAAAAAAGAAAAAAAAGGGATAAAAATGCTTCGTAGTGTCAGTAAGGATATCTGGAGATGCTTAGATGCTAAGTTTCAGCAAAGTCCTTAATGTGCACACTCCAACAAAGCAGAATTTGATGTGATATCTTGTTTCCTTGGAAACTATGCAAGGGGAACTGAAAGTAATCCTAAACCCTTCATCATACCTTGTCGTGGAACAAAAGCATATTAAAATATGCTTTTTGGATGACACTTAGTCAAATATTAGGACTATCTCCCATGAAAATAATTGGAATATTGGATTGAAATATCAAAACTACTTTGAAAAGTATTATGTATAAAAATTTCTGTTTATGAATATTTATGATTGTCTTTCACAAGTAATATGATTCTGCTGCTTTTACAGCATCTGAAGTGGAAAACACATTCGCCAGAGGTACACGAAAGACAAAATCATTCACCAGTCACAGCAAGCCAATAAGCCAGTCACGCACGTGGCACCGAGCAAGATTCTTCTACCTTTAGAATAAAATCTCATAGAAAAAGTAAACCTCATAAGGTGTAACTATAGTAAAATGAAGAGTGCAATAGCGAGGGCAACCATATTGTTAGAATATGAGAATTATGCTTCGTATGCGTGAGATTTGAGTTATATTTTAGTATGTTTAAATAATGTGTGAACTGGTAGCTGCAATGAATATTGCCACCATTGCCCCAAAACTCAGTAACTGATTTGCTTATAAATCTGCTACATTCAAACTGAAAATATACACCTTAGTTTTCTGACTTCGGTGTTATCACCCATATTTTAAAAAGGCAAATACCTAAAAGAATTGAATTAGAGGGGGAGCTTGTTTATATGATTTAAATAGTTCATTGTAAAGCTTTGTCTTGAAGTAAGATGGATTTTTAAAATTTCTAAGCTAGATGGGCATCTAATTTGTCTGAAAACCACTGAGCACTGTTAAAATTCGAATCACATTTGAGAATCTTTAAATGTTTTAGAAGTTGTATTTAATGTTTGTAGCTAGAGAAGCGTAAGTGACTTGGGACATGACATTTCAGTAAGAGATGGAACAATTGCAGTAAGTCTGGATAAATACAAGTGAACAGAGACCTAGAGAAGCTGAGTGCTAAGAAAGCAATTAATAGACTGAGGTTATTTACCTCAAGGTAGAGAAGAGTAAGGGAGATGAAACTTTAAATGTGACTCTGGAAAACCCACAAGCCTCCTCCAAGGAGGAAAGGAACCATTTGCCTTCCATGCCTGCGATGAGTAGAGCAACAATGATGGGCTTTGCCTGAATCCAGAGAGCCTGCGTGAATCCGTGGTGGGTTGCTCAGACAGGGAGGCTGCTGAGGCAAAGGGGCTTGATCGCCTCTAGGCGAAATCTGCACTGCGGATGTCTTCACTCGGGGTTTTCACAGCCTTGAGGGTCTGGTCTGTTTGTTGATCTGTTCTTGTGCAGCATGTGTGCTGGTTTTGTTAAGGCTCTCCTGTTTTCCATGTTGGATTTTGCAGCGTTCCTCTGGTGTGGCTGCTTTTCCCGCTTGGGCTGCACTACGGGGTGGCTGGTAAGGGCACAGACAAGAGGCGTCGTATGAGGTTTACTGAAGTCTGCTGTTAAGTTAGTCAAGAAAATGGCCTGCTTAATAGGTCATGGCTTTCCTTTCTCTGCTGCTTTCCTTGGCTGTTGTAACTTAGGTTTTGTGAAAAATAACTGCCTGTTCTGAAGAGGGGTTATTCTGAAGCTAGCCATGAAGAAGCAGGTGTGTAAAAGCTTGTGGTACATGGCCCGGGTAAGGCTGGACATTCCTGAGCTCCTGGCAGACACACTTCAGCAGTTGAGAGCTAAAACTAGAAAAGGGCCCCCAAAAGACTTCTTAGATTTCTCCCTCTAGCAGCAAGACAAAAAAAGGTTAGAATATCAAGTGCGTGCATCAGCAACTTGCTCCCTCATTACACAATGTCTAGAGGAAAGATAAAACAGCAGATAAATGGCAGAGAATTAATCCCTACGTGGCTTTGAGGGCCTGTGTTCTGGGGAGTTCTGAATGGAGGAATCTTGCTTTTTGGGTGTCTCTTGGTTTTGCATAGATTCTCTTGTGTCAATCAGTCACGTGTTTCCACCTTCTTTTAAACGGGGAGTCATGTGTGAACAATGGCAGGACAACATGTCAAAGTCATCAGATTCCCCTGTTACTGATGTGTTTATTGAGGAAAAGAGGGGTAGTCAGCTGGGAATGTCTAGGCCCAAATATATTTGTAATCGATGGTGAGCATTGACCTCTCATGTCAGAGGAGATCTTTCCTTGAAAAGGTGAACGTATTATGCTAACATAATAAATCCAGGGAGGGAAAAAGGGTAGCAAGAATGTCTTGCTGTACAACATAAAATAGTTAGGCAAGTCTAACATTTTTGAAAGTAAAGGTTGTGTAGGATTAACTGAAAAGGGTTTTTTTTTAATCTTTTATTAAAGATGTATTTCCCTTTTTCCATTTGTTTTCTTAACATAATCATCTCTGTTAGGTGTTCACAAGGTTTTAAAAATGGTATGCACCTTCTTTTGGGGAAAAACCATAACAAGTGAGAGGTTGGAGTTATTTTCCATTGCTTTTGTTGTTAGAATCCAATGCTACTTTAAAAAAAAAATCAAACAACCCCAAAACAACAATGTGAAAAATCACAAAAGGCAAAAAAAAAAACCACAAGGGAGGGGAAAAAAAAAAAGGCAAAGATTGAGAGGGCAACTTCTCTATCTTGTGCTGATTCATGTTTGCAATCTCAGTGCTGCTGAGAGAGAGGCTCAGTACACCATCTCATCCATACTCTGAGATGGAAAATATGAGGTATCTAAGATAGTGCCCGTTTAGCTGCCGCTCTGGTCAGAATTACATGGCAATGATCCCCCAGCCAAGCTTGAGCTGGTAGGCCAGGCATTTCAGAAAAGGATTGCAAAATAGGCAGGGGGGTGAGAGATGCATGAGAGAAGAGTAAGAATTCAGCCTGTATCTCTGGTGGCCTAAGCTGCTGTTCAGACACTGAATGAATGACAGTAATTCTTGTCACGGTGAATGGGACTCTACTTGCAAAATGTCAGGTAATGAGGAAAACAAGAATAAAATTTTTTTAAAAAAGCACAATAAAGCTGCTTTACTAAAGCTGGTGGAGGTAGGCTTGTCATTAGGATCTCTCTGGGTCCTTTCTGTCTAGGACTTCTAGTTTCAGGCAGACAAAGGTGTGAGATCTCAGCATATGGAGGCACTGGCCGCTATGGTGCTAAATCTTACTCTTTTGAGTCTATTCCTCTTGCACTAACATCACTTGACTAACTTGACAATTAAAGACCATTAGCAGATGGGAAACTTTAGTTTTTGCACATAATTTCCAGTATCACAATTTCTCCAATAATTTATAGTTCCTTTTGCCTGTCCCCCAAGCATGATTTTGAAACTGCTTTCAGATTGCTTCAAATCCCTTTCTAGGATGAATTTTGGCTTTCAACTGTAGAATATTGCTGACTTCTTTGAAATTGTATGTAACCAGTCAAGTTGGGCGACTTATCTTGGACAAAGGTGAGGCTCTTATTGTCTTGTGCTTTGAACTCAAGATGATTCATTACCTGATATCAGGATCTGTATGGAATAGAATAAACTATTTCAGTTGGAAGGGACCTACAACGTTCATCTAGTCCAGCTGCCTGACCGATTCAGGGCTGACAAAGTTAAAGCGTGTTATTAAGGGCTGAATTGGCTGCTGGTATACATTTTTTTTCCCCTACAACTCTGAATGCTCTAATTTTGTTGATTCAGATTGTTTCCTAATAATGTCCAGCTATTTTTGGACATAGAGTTAATCTCTGCTGTCAGTGTGGGATGCTACGGTGAAGGGACAATGCCAATAAATCCACGTCAGCTGATGTTCTGTGCAAAGGACAAGAAATAAATGAATTGCCGGATAGGAAAGGAGACATTTAATGCCAAGGTGCTAAAAATGCTAAAGGTTTGAGGAAAGTTTCCTAGCGGTATGATATCATTTGGAAAGCATGGTACGGATTAGCCATGGCACAGTGGCCTCAAGGCATAGTTATATCGCAGTGTCATATTTATAGAAACTATGAAAATATGTAATAAGGACTGATTCATAGCCAGGTTTTTGTACCAGGTTTTCTTTGACTTAAGGCTTGACAGGAGGAGTGTTTTGGAGGAGTGGGGAGGGCTTAAGTCCTTAAACCTGTGAAACCTCATCCTGGCTGCGAGCATAACAATACTTTATACTCACACATTTGCCTGAAATTAAGATGGCTGATACTTTTTTAAAGTTACTTACATAAATGTTTTTATCCCAGACTATTGGCCTCTCTACTGTGAGAAGTCACACAAGGGGATATGAAACAGGTTTAAGTCCTTGGAGTCAGACCTGATCTCAGAAGCATATATTGCGGAACAGGAGGAGAGAGAACGGAGGTTGCTGCCCATGTTCATTCAAACTCTCAGTTGAAGTGATCTGCCTGAGGTCACCTGGGAGGCTTGTGGCAGAGCTATGTCACCCTTGGTAGGTTCCTCCCTTCTCCAGTTTCATCCCCTGCCTGTCTGTACTGGGCCTGTTTGTCTGCTTCTTTAGCTGCAGAAGAGAAATGATTGTATTTAGCTGTATGTTGTTAAATTCTTTGCAATGTGATGAGAGAACATCCTCTGAGTTTCCCAGATAAATGTGGCTTTATTAGGAAAGGGTAAAGAAAGACAAAATGAAAAAGGTTCTTAGGAGAAACTGACTATTGAAATACCTCTGTTGATCTTTTTTCACGTCTCTCACCATCTCATTGACAAGTGTAGGAGTGAGCTGGGAAGCTTAAGAAAATGGTCTCAACACTGAAGTCTGGCTTCAGCTTTTTCCATCACCTTAGATAGTGTATCACCTTGAATTTTTCATATGACCAAGGCATTAAGTATATTTGGAGCTTGGTGTTGAAGATACCCAGAATTTCAGAAGATGAACCATAGGAATTAACAAAATGGTCATTTAAAAAATTAATCTCTTATCTTAGGGAGAGCAGTGTCATCCTAATTACTTGGAGATTTATGCTCAAGGGAATGCTTAAATGTGATTTCAATATGTAAACTAGTAGAAGCTTAGTTGCTTTTTTCTAACTGTTTTTAAGCAATTCGGTGTCTTTGTTTAAATCCAGTACCCTAAATGTAATGCACAGATTGTCTTAGGGAGTAACTAGTACTTGTAATTTTTTATTGCAAATATTGTTGAAGTTGTCTCTTCAGAATTAAAATTGAAGGTATGCTACAATTCAAGTCTAGTTCAGCGTGACCAGAAAAAGGACTGTGGGATTATAGAGCATAGGTCTGTGTTTAGTGAAGTGCAGACATTACGGGATTATGTAGCTTTGACTAACAGCTGAGAAGGCTTTGAATAAAAGCCACATGTGTACAAGCTGTAAGCCAGATTCTCTGCTGTGATGCCAGCCCCTTTGAGCCATCTGAGGGTGTAATGGAGCTGAAAAGTGGCTATGTAATATATCCCTATCTTCTGTTCCTCAGCCATGGGGTAGTTCCCAGCTGCCACAGTGTTGGCATACCCAGCTTTCTCATACCCAAGGCTTAGAACCCAGAACAGGGGCTCTGTCTGGACTTCCCCTGGGCGCCTGCTAAGGAGGATGTGATTAGGTGAAACGTTTCCACCAGTATATTCCCACAGAGCTGTTCCAAGTACACTGGGACCAGTTGAGTTCAGAGAGTCATTACTAATGTCCTCCAAATAAGCGTCCCAGTGAGAGAAGCGATAGCTGAAAATTTGCCCCTAGCATTTATTCTTCAGCCAAAATAAAGTTAGATTTAACCTATGACCGTAAAAGTTCATCTGTTCCTATGAATGTCCTACAAAGCACTCACCGATTTAGACTTACATCCCAACACTGGGTTGACTTATCAACCCTGAACAGATGGGTTTCTTCATCTGACGCTCTGCAAGATGAAGTGTGGGATTTTGTCATGCTGACAAGAGGGATCACAGTTTTGTTACCTCTGTATGACAAGCACCATACCCAATTCACTCTGTATTGGGGGATTTCCCCTCTCACAGTGAAGGGGCGGGGGGGGGGGGGGGGGGGGCAGGAAGAAGGCGAAGCACTCTGGTTTAAACAAATCAAGAACTTCCTATGAGAGACCACAGAAAAAGTTTAAGACTTTCTTTTTTTTTGTTTTCCCCAATCAGAAATCCAAATGCCTATCATGACTTGCCTTGTGAAATACTGAAGTAGTTACATTAGTATGTTTATTATGTTTTTTCTTAAAATGGGACCACGTAGTCAATGTTGCTGACTCCTGGGAAAGTTCCCATAGGCTCACAGACATGCATGCCACGATTTTTCATTCTTACCGATTTTGACTCAACAGTCAAAAGTGAACAAGGCAGTGAGTGAAAGGTGTTAAAACGGACTGGTTATGTGCTAGGATCTGGTGCGTTTTCTGTGTGATGCTCATGGTGTCCTCCCAGGGCATCTGCCTAGAAAATCAACTTTCATTTTGTGGTATTTGTGATATTTTTTTTTCTAAATTTCTGATCGGGATTTCAAACCTTAGTATGGTATGTTCACATGGTAACAAGCGACCAAGATACCACAGTTCGGAGAATTACTCTTTTCAGATAGTGTTGTTTAGAGTGTCAATGTTTATTAATATTGATGGTTAGCTGAGCTGAAGCTTCACAGCTGAACAACGAGTCTGCGTCCTCCACAATGTCCCCACTTGCCAAGCAAAACCACCTTGCGGGTGGTTTAGGCACCTTTCTGCAGGTGAACCTTCCCTGTGAATGTGCTGGGGTTCAATGTCCCTCCATATGCAGTTGTTCCTTGTCCCTGTCTCCCTGACCTGCTGTATCTGGTATCGGGGCTGCTGCCACAGCCAGGGCCTGCTTGTGTTCCAGCCTCTCTGTCCCATGGTTGCCACAGCCACCGTCCCTCACCCCTCTTAGATTTGTGCCAAGGCTGAGATAAAGCGACCTGGCTGATGACATACAGAAGCACTTGGATTGCTCTGCAAAGCACTCTTTTATGTGCTGTTTCTGCAGCTCTCCCTGCACAGAGCCTGTATGGATTTAAGGAGGCTTCTTTGTCTGTTCTCTGTGCTAACCCTACGTATTATGTTTTCATGTAGTTAGAAAAAACTACTGCTCTTAATCCAGTTTTGAGCACCACTAGTTGAAAAAGATGTATTTTTATCTTGTTTGCGGTGTAAGGACAGGTACATTCTTACCTGAATCGGGAGAAGTGTTGAGTTCAGTGACTGGGCTAGGCTAAGTCTGGAGCTTACTGTGGCATCAGAAAAAACATCCTTGATTGCACATGGGTAAATCATGGAAATATATTTAGAGCCTTAAATAGCACTTACTGTTTTTCATTAAATATGAGCTTTTTTTTTAAGCCCTGTCCTATTGTAAAGTGGGGGTTTAAACCTGTGTTTATTATGTCTTGTATTGAGATGACGCTCTGTGGTTAAGGAAAATGTCTGGACAAATGAAGAAACATGTATGTATGGGTTAAATAGCAGTTAGGAGCATAAATGCCTGGTCAGTGGTGCAGGAATTTCCTCCAGATGTTTGTTATCCCTCCACCTGATCTCCCTTTCTTTTAATTTTGTGTTATTTACAGTGGTCTCTGCTGAAGGAGTTAAATCTCTCGGGGAACTGACTCCTTTTTCACAGGGAGGATGCTGGACTTTGACAATTATCTGAAAATCCAAGGGCCATCCACTGAGTTATGTAGGTTAAGGCAATTGGAAGCAAGCTCGTCAGGAAGTGTACAGTAGAGCTAATAAATAGCAGGATGAGCCTGAGGCATTCCACAGGAGAAAAATAACAGGTAATTATCACTGGAAAGATTTTACAGTCTCTTCATTATTTGGACGTAATTAACTGAGAGGGGCAAAATATTGCAGCCTGATAAGGTGAATCTTTGCCTTAAGAAGGGTCCATGCTCTCTGCATGGGGAAACTGTTCAGTTAAGGCTAGAAAAATCCACATATAGAATGAGAAGAGAAATACAAGAAAGTGAAGGTCAGAGCTTCGCAAGATCTGAGTTATTGATACCCGCTTCTGCTGGTTTTGATTTTTAGCTCAGCTGAGCGAATACAATATTGTTCTTGGCTTTGCATTATTGTATTTTATTTATTGTATTTTGACGGTTGGATTGGATGATGTTAGAGGTCTTTTCCAACCTTAATGATTCTATGATTACGTATTGCTGTAGTTAAATCACGTCAGTGGTTGAAAACGTAGTTATAAGAAAAGCCATAACATTTTTTACACATATAAACATATTAACCTTTCCACGTTACCCAAAACTGGAATTTCTCTGCAAGAATTCAGAGCCCCGGGTGAGGGCAGGTTTATTCACCAGGGAGCAGCTGGAGGTTCGCTTTGCAGCTCTGCATCCTCAGAGAAGCGATGGGGACCTGCCCCTCTCTGGGGCTGCAAATGAGACTGTCCTGAGCTGCAGAAAGAGCTCTTGGCGCTTGCTGGGGACTTGCCTGAATTCAGTGTCACCTGCCCCTGAGTCTAACGGTCAGAGGGAAACTGCAGGTCAAATCCACAGAGTGCGCGGTACAGATTGAATCAGTGCATTTCACAGCTGACGTTGAACATCTCTCTAATCTAATTGCAACTGAATAGCCTTTTTATTAAAGGTAATCTTAACTGGGCATTTAAAGGCGTTCCCCCAGGTCTTCATACCCTTCCCGATCCTTACCATTGTATTTGCCTTTTAGCTTTAAGGGGGGAAAGAGTTTAAATGGCCGTCTTCTGCGGAGAGCTCCCCCCAAAGCGGCTTTCGCCGGATTTGCCGGAAAGCCCCGTACAAAAAAAAAAAAAAAAAAAAAAAAAAAAAGGTGAGATCAAGGAGAGGAGGGAAGAAGGAAACCTCCGGCTAGTTGCGTGAATTAATGTGCTGTGTGAATGGGTTGCCACAAGCTGATTTCCTCTTCTAAGTGAGGACTCCACGACGAGCTGTGATTGCAGAGCATGGCCCTTGCGGAGGCTGCAAAGGCTGCGGCTGGAAGTCCTGGGAGAAAACGGGGTGGGAAGAGGGGGCAGGTTCTTGCTGCGGCTGCCTCCATCAGTTTTAGGCAAACTTTCCAGGGGGAAGGAAGGGAGAAGGAGACACATTTAACGTCAATAGCTGCAATGCTTAACCCCGTAGCCAAGAGGGGGGGATTTTAGGGCGGGGGTGGGAACTGCGTGGGTGTCTGTCGGCGTGTCTGGGGTGTTTGCGGAGAGGTGTCATCGCCTGCTCCTGTCGTGACTTGGTTTTTCCGCCGAGGCACGGCACGAATGCGGCGTAAAGGCAGCAAAGCGCGTGTTATGGGGGTGGGGAGGTGGGGGGTGAGGGGGCACCCTCCGAGCTGGCGGGGCTGGGGGGTCCCGGCGGTGCCAGCTACCCCCCACCCCCCACCCCCCTCGCTTGCGCATTTGCTTATCTGCAAAGAGGGGGCAGGGTAAAAGCAAGGGAAGAAAAATAAATCAATTGCTATTTTTCATCTTTGACAAAGTAATTAAGACGGAGGCACTCGCTCGGCCGCCCGTTTGCGGGCAGCCCTGCCTCCGCGGGGGGATCACCGCAAGCGGGTGGACCCCGGGGGGGGCTGTTTCGGGGCAAGGGGGGTGTCTTCACCCCCCCCCCCCAGCCCCCTTCCCTCCCAGCGGCCCCGGGGGGGGGCCGTGCCGGTGGCCACGGCTTTGGGAAGCAGGCAGGGACCCCCTCCAGGCAGGGCAGGCTTATGTCGGGGGTATGGGGGTGCCCCCCCCCCCGCCCCCCCAGGTTGGTGTGCGCTGCAGCCAGGTCCTGTCCTTTCATCCCCTCGGTCCGTGCCCGGGGCTGTGAAGGGGCGGTTCGTCTCCAGGACCGGCGTTTGGGAAACCAAGAAGGAGCTCACAAAAGTCATTTTAACGGACTTACTGGCCATTAACTGGGGCGTTAAAACCCCGCGTTGGAGGGACTTGTTTTGCTTTTCAGAGGAACTATAACTCAAAACTAGGAGTTTCGACCCAGGGCAGGTGTCTCCATGTGAGCGAAGAGAGGGGCAGGAGCAACCTCGGGCCTAGGGAAGCTCGGCTTTGCGGTCTCGGTAGCCGGCGAGGGGAGCGTTAAGAGGAAGGGAAATGTTTGAACCCGAGCCGTGTTTCTCCGTGGGTTTCCCTCCTGTCCAAGCACGGTCCGGGGCTCCGGTCCCCAGCGGGAGCCGCCCGCCGTGCCGCACCGGGGGGGCCCTTCCCGGGGGGGTGGGGGGGGGGGGCGGAGAGGGGTGCTCTTGCCCTTCCTGAAAGGAAAGGAGATCGATTTCTCTTTTCCAGGGGTGAAACTTCGATTTCACGTTTCAGTGCTGATGGAGAAAGCAAAAATATCGCTTCGAAAAGAACGTGAAGAATGAATATTGTCAATTTTCTGAAAAAACAACCCCAAAATAAGTCAACCCTGTGAATCTTGTAGAGGTTTTGAGGGTCTTCGCGACCAAAATACTTCTTGGACTGCTGCTTTGTCGCTTTTAATTTGGTCCGTGCCTTTAGAGGCATTAATGGAACCTGAAGGGCAGCATAACTGAGCTAAGGACCCTGCTCCCTTCCCTAGCTCCGAACAGATGGTCCTGCGGCTGGAGGATGCCTTGAGAAGGAAACACTGCAGAATACCACTGATTTCTCCCCCTCCCCGATAAAATTAGCTTCTGTGTGTGTACCCCTCGATTTCGGAATAGGCCGGGGGAGAGTATATGGTAGAAGAGAGGTAGAAGGGTGTATTTGAAGAGAGGAGGATAGAACAATCTACACACAGGGCTTGTAGGAAAGTGTGTAGGTGTAAAAATACCTTTATGTGCGTATTATAATTATATACCTATAGTATGTTCTTGTATACGTTCTAAACAACAGCATAATAAGTTAATTGTAGCTGTGTTATAAACATGCTCTGAGGCTCTGCTGTTAGGCAAAAGCGTTTTTCAGTTCGGAGACGGGGTGATCTTTTCTACAAAAAAAAAAAAAAAAAAAAAAAAAAACCACGAAAAAAACCCCACAAACCCAAACGATTTTCAATGTCCTGCTTTGCTACCCCTAATCTCCTTGGCTTTCGCGGTGCTTTTGATAATTCTTGCAGGTGAACTTCTGCTGCCATCCGCAGTGACCAGGTGTCATGTAAAGGAGCTGGGGGCTGAGTTGTGGGGGCGATGGGCAGCCCCCCCCCCCCCCCCCCCCCCGCACGCCGAGCCGCAGCCTGGCGCTGCAGTGGAACAAAGCTCTTGGGTCCCCTGCCCATGACAGCAGCGGGCAACCACAGGGTTTGCAGAATTGCCTGGGCTACAGCAAATTTTTGGTTTCCTCCATCCGCTGAAACAAGCGTTAGTAACCCGTAAAATGAAGGACGGGCAAGAACTGCATGTGGTGCTGGTGAGCTTAGCCCCCTCCTCTCCTCCCCTCTCCCGAACGGGCGCACGCTGCACATTGCTTACGCTAAAATATAAAATACTCTCCGGAGAAGCTGACGCTAGCAGAGTGTATGCGGAGGAACAGCATCTCTGACGCTGGAACAACTGGGAAGGTTGCTTAGGGAGCATCCCCGTTTGCCAATGCGCTTGTTCGTTTTGTCAGCGTGAACAAAGTTACCTTGTGCGCAACAAATCTTTGAGAAAGCCCCTCAAATAGCAAATCGCACTTAGGAGAGGGGATTATGGGTGAATGACTTCGTTGCAAAACCGATTCTGGATTAACACCTGACTCGTGATGATGAGTAATTCCCCCCTTCTCCCCCCCCCCCCCCCCAATTCTCAAACATGAATGCTTTGATGGGTGGGGGAAGAACACCTACAACTTGACTGCGGTTGCCGTCATCTTTGCTCCCACTTAACTGTTCTTAAGATAGTTTTGATGAAACAGAAGATTGCGTTATTGTGTGTATCGTTTTCATTTAATTAAGGCTGAGGGTTTCCCCCTACGAGGCACAGTGAAAATAGACGGTATAATGTCGTCTGGCGCAATGAAACAAGGAAGACGCAATTAAAATGTGTTCGTGTACTTTATACGCAGTGAACTTCTCTCTCTGTGTACAGGTGTGTGGATAAATATATATAAAAAAGCTATTACAACGTCTGATTCAGCTGTAAACTGCAGAAATGCAGGGGAAAAAAAGGGAGGGAGATGAATCACACCCTACAAAAACTGGGAGGGGGGGAGAGGGGTAGAAATGGAAGGTTTCTCCCCGTTTCTCTCTTGCTTTGGGTGCAGTGGTACGTGTTTCTCACATGTTCCCTCTAATTACCAGCAAGAAAGTTCTTCCGTGCTCTTGCTGGATTTGGTTTAGTAATCAGCCCCCATCTGAGTCACACGGAACACGCAATCCCACCGCCGCCTGAGTGACAGCTAGCCGGCGCTCTGGCTTCTTGTTGTCCCTTTAAAATCTGAAACCAAGGGTAATGATTTATCAAACTCTTATTATCAAGAAAATGTCAAACGAAGGGCACCTTGCTATGCACTGACGCAAACCCAGTCTTTCCCAAGGAAGTATAGAAAGCTTTGCTCTGGACTGGGCAAAATCCAGTCTGTCAATTGCCCGTACTGCTCTTTTTACCTCTACCGAGTCAATCTGTGGCTGTTTAAGACATGGTAAGTGCTTGATTTCTTTTCTTTGCTGTTGAAAAGGGCTGAAGGGAGGGAAGCGGTGCTGGACGGGGAGCTGCTGCCGGGGATGGGGGCGCGGGGGACACGGCTGTACCCCGAATTGCACTTGGATAGTGTCCGAGTCCTTGCAGGTCTTATCCCTGACGCTGGGAGATGGGATGAAGACGAAGAGAAAACTTGCAGAGGAAGCAGCGACGGGTAGTTTTGTGAAACCTTCACCTAAAACGAAGGTGTATCTGTAAAGCTAATCTTGAACGGATGGAAAAGGTGGGGTTTGTCTGCGGGTTGTTAAGGTATAGAAAGAAGATGCATTTTAAAGTATAATTTCAAATTGGAAGGAAAGGCGGGGGGCTGTGGGAATGTCGTCGGTAATCTGCTTAATGAATACAGGAATGCTTAAAAAAATATCTTCAGAGCCGTGCAAGTCGAAAATATAAGAAAAAGAATAGGGAAAGCTAGTTCTTATTGGCTTTAATTCCGCTGTGGTGGTGTGGTTATTTTTGCGTTTCACTGTCTTGCTGTCGGGTTTTGAAGGGTGGCAGCCAGCTCAGAAATGCTCACCACCCCTATTTCTCTTGTTTTTTAACATCTCCCGCTGCCTACAGGGCAGCTTGTCTATTGCCTATATATATTAAAAAAAAAAAAAAAAAAAAAAAAAAGGCTGATGTGCATTGTTGAATGACAGAAAGGAAATGGGGCGTAAAATTAAAGAATCTTTCTACACTGGTGATAGGGAAGGGAGCATCCTACAGCCGTGATGTGAAATCTAACGAGGTCTGGCGGCGCAGTGCTGTAGAAACACTTATTTAAACTCGAATTACAGCTTTGCAGATGCTGCTGGGGTTTTCTGTTGGTTTGTTTTGAGGTTTTTTCGGTGTACCTTACTGTTTTCTCCCCCAGAATATTAACCTTGAATGAGAGGGCAAGCAGGCGAGCCGGGGCACCTCGAAATCCTGCAACACCTTTGTATCCAGATTTTCTAGCGCACGCGTTTTGTGCACGAGGGAAGGAATTGGTAGCATCGCTGCAGTCCCAACCTTTTTTTTTTTTTTTCCCTCTCCTTTTGGTAAAATATGTGACGTTGTCATTTTAGGATTACGCCAGTCAAAGGGATATGAGCAAGCAGGTTGTGAACAGTCCTGAAACCGTTGCTCCTGGACCCAATGAAGGTGCGGGAGTTGTGAGCATCAGCCCCGAAAATGAGCCGCAGAATGCCCCATCGCAAGCCCCGGCCGCGGTGGCCAGGCTTCCCCGATCGCTCTCTAACGATAACAAAACACTTCCCTCGGAAGAAGCTAAACCAAATGATTTTGAGAGGACCAAAGTCGGGATCTGCAAGCTCAGCAGCACCCCGGTGCAAGCCAACTCCACCCTCCGGGGGGAATCTGTGGAAGCCTTTCCGTGCAAGCACACCCCTGGGGCAGGGGCCGCCGGGCAAGCTGCTCTCCATCACTGCAAAATTCCCGCTTTGCAAAGCACAGACGGGGACGCTAATCTAAACCTTGGTAAGAGCACACTGGAGCGAAACAACGCCAAAGGCGCCTGGGTGACCTTGAGCCAGAGTACCGTGGTCCTGGGCACAGATGGCAACACTTCTGTTCTTGCCGGCAGAGCGGAGGGGGTAAGTTGGCTCCTTACGGGGTTTCTTCCCCTCCTTTCCTTCACCTCCTGGGAGTGAGAGGTCTTTGCCGCTCAGCACCCATTTAGGGCTGGAGCTCTAAAATCAGGTCCGAATCGGTCGGGGATGGGGCTGAGCCGCGGGGAGGGGGGAAGGAGGAAGGGGGAGAGGGTCTTGGGTAAAGTGCCGTACCGCTGGCGAGTGCTAATAATGTCATATCGATATAAACGACAATCGATGGCTCCCCGCTAGCTCCAGGGCGTTCGCTGAGCCGTGCCCGCGGGTGCAGCCGGCCTGCGGCACGCGTGTCCGTGCAAGGGAGGGGAAATCCCTGCGTGGGGCCGAGCCTCCCCCCAGCACCAGGTGCGAAAGGATGCTCTGCTCTTCCCCTCCGCTCACACCCCGGCCGGCCGAGTGCCTTGGAGCCTGGAACAAATAATAAGGGAGAAATCGGTCAATCCAACCCTCCCAGAGCCTGGCCTTGGGCGGGGTGGGGGGCCGGCAAGGCGCCCCCCCCCCCCCCAATCTGGGTTTACCCTGAAAAGAGGGAAGGGTGTGTGGGGGGGTGTCGTTCTGTAAAAGCAGTTTTTTACTTCGCCCGTGTGTGCTGGGGAAAGGGCTGGGCCCCCGGGGGCCGGCGCTTAGTCCTTACCCGTCCAAGGGTAAGGAGAGGGCGCTGGGACCCCCCCGTGCACCGGCGAATTAGGAGCCAGGCGACCCCCCCCCCCCCCCCCCCCCCCCCCCCCCCCGAGGCCCCGTTCAGATGCCAGCACCGCCGGGAGATGCGCATTGCAGTGGCCGGGCTCTCGGGGTGGCAGCCGTCGAGCCCTGCGCATTTCACCCCCGGAGGAGCCGGGGCGGGGGGGGGGTGCCCGGGAAGCGGGGGCTGACACCCCCCCCCGCAGCCTCCCCGGCCTGCAGTCACCGCCTCCCCTCCCTCGGGAGCAGCCTGAGAGAGGACCAGGGTTTAAAAGCCCCTCTCCTGCTTTCTCCGGCAGAAGAGAGCCGGGGTGGGGGGGTCCCCCGTCCGTGTCCCCGTCCCCCCCCCCGGCCGCTGCTCGCCGGGTCTCCCTGCGGTGACCCCGGCAGCCGCAGCACCGCGATGCTTGTTTGCAAAAGTGGCTGTTTCCGATCTCTTTTTTTTTTTTTTTTTTTTTCTTCTTTCCCCTTTCCCCCCCCTTTAGGAAGACGATGTAGGGGATGAAAATAAAGCCCGAGGGAACTGGTCCAGCAAGCTGGATTTCATCCTCTCCATGGTGGGTTATGCAGTGGGGCTGGGCAATGTCTGGAGGTTCCCGTACCTGGCCTTTAAGAATGGGGGAGGTATGATGGCTTTTTCCTGTCTCTCTACCTGCAGTTCCGTACGTGGCTGAGCCGGCTCCTGCATTTTTTGGCAGGGAGAAACACGGGGGAAGCGGGGCCCGGTAAAGCCGGGCAGCGAGCCTGGGGCTGAGCCGGGGTGCGGGGGCACCCCCAGACCACCCGCGACCCTCGCAGGGGTTTGCTGACGGTCAGCTCTGAAAGTAGGAAAGCTCCGAGAAGATTGCGTTAGAAGGTAGCGTTTTCCTTAAAAACACCAGCAGTTGGTGCTGGCCGGAAAGGGAGGAAAATGCAGAGCGGGGTTGAAGGCAGGCGGCCCCTCCACTTCGCCCAATTTAAACGCAATCGGGTCTGAATCCGCAGCCGGTGGGGCGGGGGAAGCGGAGGGAGGAGAGGACGGTACAAAGGACTTTGGAGGCGGCAAAGTCAGGCGAGGACGTTTGAACCCGAGTCGAGACTATGTTATTTCGTGAAGTTTGGGGAATTTCTTTTAAATCTCTCTGTGACCCGACTGAAAAATAATCGTTTGAAATAGCGCGAATGCTGCTTAGCAGGATAGAGGAGAAGAAGAGTTGGAAGAGGGGTCGTGCCGTTAATGGTGTACGAGAAGAAGAAGAAGTTATTTTATATATTATATATAAATAACATATACATACAATATTATATGTAAATACCAGAGGCTGTTATTTAACTTGAGGATCGGTGGGTGGTACCGCTCCAACCCACCGCAGCTGTAAGCCCCTTCCCCCTGCGCAGGATTGTCGGCAGGGGCTGTTGGTGCTGCGAGCATTGAAAAGAGTTGTGCAGAGGCTGTAAGAGCTATTTTATGTGCGAGAACCAGTCATTTAAAACCAAAAATCGTTCTTTACAAAAAAGATGGTCAGCTTTTTTTCTTTTTATTATTTTTTTTATTTTTACACCTAAGAAGTTTTAAGTGCGAGGTGTTAAAATACTCATTTAACAGCAATATTGCCTGGAGCAAATGCTGGAGGTGCGGAAGGCTGCTCCTCCCCGTCGAGGCTGGGGGCACCGGGAATCGATAACGAATATAAAAAAAAATGTTAATAGCTGCAGGTCCTGGCGAAGTTGTCCGCGATACCCCGGGCAGAAACGGACCCGTTTCGGCCCGAGGCCAGCCCGTTCCAGCCCGCAGCCCCCACGGGGGATGCTGGGGGGGGGGGGGGGGGGCGCTGCCCCGCGGGGGTTGCGCGGGGCTCTCCGCACCGGCCCGCGGAGGGAGAGCAATTCCCCCCGGTGCGATCCATGAAGCGGAGCAGCCCCTCCACCCGCGCGATGATTCAGGTTGTTCTCTCTTTTCTCGCCCTCCTCCCCCCGAAGGTGCGTTTCTCATCCCCTATTTGATGATGTTGGCTCTAGCCGGGATCCCCATTTTCTTCCTGGAAGTCTCCCTGGGGCAGTTTGCTAGTCAGGGGCCCGTGTCGGTCTGGAAAGCCATCCCCGCCTTGCAAGGTGAGCGGAGCAGGAGCCGGCCCGGTTTTGGGGAGCATGACCTGCGCCCTCCCTCTCGCATGGCTTAAGCCCCGCCGCCCTGCGCCCCCCGCTCCGCGGCCCGTCCGCAGGCGCGCAGCCGCATGCTACGGGCTCGCTTCTCCGCTGGTGTCCCGGCGGTGTCGGCGCGCCGCGGGCGGCTCTGAGCGCGCAACTTGCGCGGTGGCGGCGGGGGCTGCGCCCCGCACCGGCCCCAGCCGTTGCTTTGCAGCCCCCCGGGACCCGCCGCTGCCGCCCTCCTCCGCCCGGGACCGACCGCCTTATTCTCCTCTCTCCCCCTCTTTTCTCTCAGGCTGTGGCATCGCAATGCTGATCATCTCGGTTCTAATAGCCATATATTACAATATTATCCTGTGCTACACACTTTTCTACCTTTTTGCGTCCTTTGTACCTGTGCTACCTTGGGCTTCCTGTAACAACCCGTGGAACACGCCAGACTGTAAAGATAAAAACAAACTTTTGTTAGGTGAGTTGGGACATGCTTTTTTTTTTTTTTTTTTTTTGTTCCCCCACCCCCCCTTTGTGGCCCCGGTGGGTTTCCAGAGCTTTCTCCGGCTCAGCTGCGCCCCTGGGAGATGCCAGCGCAGATTGCGGATGGCTGTGGCCGGGCGAGGCTCCCAGCACGGAGGAACTGTCGCTTCCCAAGTCACTCTGAAGTGATTTGCATCATTTGGGCCCCCCCCTTTTATTTAAATTTTTCCTCATCAAGGATAAATGGGATTTTTCAAGTATAATGCTAAAAAAGCCTTTTTTTTTTTTTTTTTAAATGGTGTTTTTTACACCTCTGTGTAGAGGAGAAAGCGCAGAACTAAACGGTAGAGCCGGCAGCCCCTGGTTTCTGTTAAAAACGACTCCTTGGGCTTTAGTGAGGCTTATTTAAAAAAAGAAAAAAAAATCACACCAACAAAAAAACAAAACCAAAAAACCCGAAAACAAACAAACAAACAAACAAAAAACCCCGAACCCCCTTTTTGCAAACTGCCCAAACCATGCAACGACCTGAAAAGCGGAAAAATAACCCGAGCAAGCACCCTCCGGGCAGGGTTACCGGCAGCGGGGGGCGGCTCCCCTCCTTTCCCCCCGCCTCGCCCCGGCGGCTGGGGGCCGCCCGGGCGGGAGGGGGCTCCCCGGGACCCCCTCAGCGCTCCCTAATCCCGGCCTGGGGCCACACACCGGCCCCTGCCCCCCCTCCCCGGGTGGGGTGACCCCGAGAGGGGGAGTGAAGTCCTTTCACTTCCTCTGACTCTTTTTGCGGCTTAAGCATTTGGGATAAAGGGGGAAAATCATGCCATATTTTAAGGCGTAGCACTCTCAGACCCTCATAGCTTCTGTAAGCGAGGTGTTCCTCACTTACAGAGTGTCTAAATCTAAAACAGAACAAAAGTTCAAATCATGCGTGTGATCTAATGCCTTTTTTATCGTCCTTTTACACCCAACCTGAAAAAAAAAAGTCTAGACAAGTTCTTTTTCTCTTTGTTTTCTTTTCTTCCTAGATTCCTGCATTATTGGTGACCACCCAAAAATACAAATCAAGAACTCTACTTTCTGTATGAGTGCCTATCCAAACCTGACTATGGTTAACTTCACCAGTGAAGGAAACAAAACATTTGTCAGTGGAAGTGAGGAATACTTCAAGTAAGATCCTTCTTTGTTTAGAGACGTTGTGTTAATCTTTCTCTAAAAGCCATTGTAACAGACAACAAATCACTGTTGGGAAGAGTAGAAATACAACAGTTAAGGCCGGCAAATGATACCCATTTTTTATGCGTAGGCATGATGAAAGCTGAATTTCAAACGCTGGATTATTTGTGTTCTGTTCTTACGGTGCTTAGTACAGCTGGGCTGCTGGCCCATGCCTGGCATTTTTATCTCCTACTGCAATGCAGATAAATAAAATAATACATGGTGAGAATCACTGGAACCTTCTAGAGGAACCGCTGAGAACGCTGAAGCAAAACAGAACACAGTAGGAATTTGCACTGAATTACTGCCTGCGGTTGCTGTCATTAATTTTTTTCCTTTTTATTTTATTTTTTTTTTTAATTTCTTTCTTTATTCTTAGGTACTTTGTATTGAAGATTTCAGCAGGGATTGAATATCCTGGTGAGATTAGATGGCCCTTGGCACTGTCTCTTTTCCTAGCTTGGGTGATTGTATATGCCTCCCTTGCTAAAGGAATCAAGTCATCAGGAAAAGTAAGAAAAATATTTGTGATTGTACACTTGTGAGAAAGCAGCGTGCTGCTTTAAGGGAGTCACACTTTTGTTTAAGGCAGTGAATTACTGAAAATTATTTTCAGTAAATGGCTAAGTATTAATGAAATGCCTTTTTCCTGTCTGTGTTTTTCCCTGTCTGTGTTTTCCCATCTAGCCAAAACACGCAAAAAAAAATCATTTTGGTTCAGCATTTGTTCCCTAGTCTTCAGTAAGTTTAAAATAAGCCCTTGAGCTGCGCTCAGCAGTTGGATGGCAAAAAAGGTGCCTTCAGCAGCCTTCCCTATGCTGTGTGGTGTTCATTAAAATTCTGCAATAACCTCACGTTTCACTGGAATCAGGGAAATTGAGATGTTAAGTAACGTATTTTAAAATCGGAACCGAAGGTAAATTGGTCTATGGTGAGCGTGAGCAGTAACAGTGTGTATTCTCTTTTCCCAAATATTTGTGTACCATCTTTCTAAAACTCCTCCTTGCGGTCCCCCAGCTCCTCGCTCCGCCTCTCTGATATCTCACAGGTCATTCTTTCCCTTGCCCCTCAAATCTGCAGCGTTCTGCTGTGCCTCCTAACTAGCAACCATGTCAAGAGGGAGCATGTCCTCTCAGTGGCACAGAAGTACAGGCATACGAATTGGGCAGGCAGCCGCCTGAACAGAGAAAAGCGGCTGTTTCTTCTGTAGCAGCACTGGTTTGGGTGGTTTTGGGTTTTTTTAATGAAACCTGTAGGAATGCAATATCTGAGACTTCTCCATCAATGCCACTGCAATTAGCACGCAGGTTAACATGTTAGATGATGACATAGCGTAAATCTAGCTTGTTTACAAAGAGTAGGCTTAAAGGATAAAAAAGCTGGAGCAAAATAACTAGGTATTTCCTGGGATAAAGATAGTGGATATGCAGAGATAGCTATGAATTTTCTAGAGCTGGGTACAGGGTTTCTAATTCCAAGCCATCCCTTTGCATCTAGAATCTGACAACATCTGTTGTGAGGTAGCGTGGGAATTACCAGAAAATCCAGAGACTCAGACGGCCAGGGGAGAACTGAGATTCACACACAGCCCCCATCCCCCCGCCCCGAGCGTGATAGGAAAAACCATTTCATGGAAGGCCAGAGCCAAGAAACAGAAGTTGTAGAGAAGAATAAGTTGGGTTTGGATGCAGCAATAGGTATTTCTTCAAGCGAGCCTTTGTGGCCCAGAAAAATAGTGACTCCTTGGTGTCAGGCATAGAAAACCTTTATTTATGCATGGATGAGTTCACATGTCATCTATGTCATATCCACAGCGCAAAAATTAATTGGGGCAACTTCTTGAAACGCCTCTTGAAATAGCAAGGAGAAAGTTGGGAAAGCAGTTTCAAAAGTCGCTTCAGCTCAGATGATTCTGGTCCCTGTAATATTCAGAGGTTAAAGTGTAAAAGGATTTGAAATGCTTCTGGGTAGAGTGTACAGCTTAACTGGTTATAAGTTAGGCATTGTATTTGGCCACAGAGTGAGCTCTGCTCAGTACTAGATAATTATTAAGACATTAAACACAGAACCTCTGTTGCGTATTTAGACCCAATGATGATCAGGTCTGTCTGGATTGTTCCACTGACTTTTTTTTTTCCTTTGCATTGGGACCACAAATATTTTTGTGGTGATATGGAATTATTAAGAGGTACAAACAATAATAAAAAATCTTTAAGCTTAGTTAAATACAGAGAAATATAGAGAAAAAACCCCAGAACTTTAAGTGGTATTGAATGGCATTGCTAATTTCATTTCCGTTGAACTGTGTTAGTTCACTAAAGTGATATTTTCATTTAGCTACAAATTCCTACTGTTCCTCTCCAGACTTTCTTTTCTGCTTTTTCTCCCCTCTCTGTCTAGAACCCCGACTCTTACCTCTGTTGCTATTGATATTATTGCTGTTTCCAGCAGCAAGAAGAGCTGTAAAATTTCAGATTTCCTGGGAAATAACCCTGTTGTCCCTGAGCCTGAGTAATTGCTTTCTTCAGGCAATAGTGTAGCACCTGTATTTCGCACCGCCCCGCATCTTATATACCCAAATAAGCCCTTTCAATAATATATTTATTTTTTTGGTCTGTCCAGGTGGTGTACTTCACAGCTACATTCCCCTATGTAGTTCTCATCATCCTTCTTATAAGAGGAGTAACTCTACCTGGAGCTGGAGCTGGAATCTGGTACTTCATCACACCAAAGTGGGAGAAGCTAATTGATGCTATGGTGGGCTTATTATTGCACTTAGAACTCTGCTAGGGTGAATAATTCATACAGATTTCTTAATGTCTGTTGCGAGCATTTTCTGTGTGCAATGGCAGTATTATCATCTGTGGAAACCTGTTCTTCATCTTACGTGGAGTGTTGTTGCAAAGGCTGTTTGTTATTTGTGTGCACATAACTTTTTTATGTACATGATTATAGATACGGTATTTATGTCGCATTTAATATTTCACCTGAATCTCTCTGAGTAGGGGCATTTGGACAATAGGGAATTAAAAAGGAAGTATAGATTTTCACATGCTCGTGTCTGATGGATGCTGCCTTGACGTGAACAAGCACAGGAAGCTTTTAATTGGTAACATAATAAACCTATCTGCATTTCTTCAGAAATGCTCTGAATAGGTGTATTTTACTCACTGAGCAAAGATTGTTCTAAATAATGCATTTGAGACATTAAACAAAATCAAATTATACATCCTAATCTAACTCCCCAGTAGCATATATACTGACACAGAAGAGCTGTGATCATTATCCTACCTGCATTGCAAGAAACGAGGCTACTTGCTGTGTAGGAGGGCAGAATTAAGGGACTTGGTACCTGGCTTTGCTCTTTAAGCATTGACTGTATGAGGCGGAGCTTCAGCTCTGCTGCCTCATTCACGATTTCAGTTGATTTCTAAAAAGCCATTTGTTGCCACTGAAGCCAGTAAAGCATGTTCCAAAAATACACGTGGATTTGTGTCTGTGTAGACATTAATCCACCCATGGATCATCCCTTTGTCTGACACAGCACATGAGGGCTTGTGTGTCAGCCTTAAGTGTCCTGAGGCAGGAATCTGGAGACTGAACTGAAGCCTGAGCTGAGAGTTACAGTTCAGACTCTTTTCTTTAGAAGTTTAAGAGGGATTTTTTTATCAACACCTCAGGAAATTTACTATTTGTTTTTGGTTTTTCTGTTTGTTGTTTTTTTTTTTTTCCCCTATGAAATTTTTTCCTCTATCAATAGCGGTGTGATATCACACTGATAGATTGATAATTAAAGCTGAAAACAATTTCCTGGATGAATTGTGAAGATCTTAATTTCCTTAATATCTCTGCAATAATGGGTGTTTTGATCCTTTCGTGATGGGAGTATTAAATCTTTTGCAAACAATACAGAAATTAATTTTGCATTAAATATGAGCATTTTTGGTTCCCACATTGTGCAATAAAGGAGAGGAGAACTGTTGCCTTTGGCAAAACAGGGCTGTCAGAATACACTGTGTATCTGTATAACCCTGGGTAAGTGTTCGGTAATACTCAGGCAAGCTTCTCTTTTTAATTTTATTTGCAGTTTTAACATTAATTAAGAGCTGTATATTACACTCAGCTAGATGAAGGATTGATGCTTGCTGGCTGGTAACTTTTCAAGTAGTGTTTGAGTAGTATCTTCAAACTGGTTAGCATGTGTATACGTCCACCTGTATATCTGTGCACGTACGTGTACCTCCATCTCTGCGCTGTGGACTTGGGTGGAAAATCAGACTTTGTAGGAAAACTTGGAAATGGAAATACAAGTCTTGCAAGTGATAAGTAAGAGCAACTCCTTTGAAATTCCAGGCAATTTAGAAATGTATTGTCGAAATGGATGTAAGGCTTTGAAGAACTTTGTTATAGAACAAACAATGTTGTTTGGTTATTTTGTTTGGTTTTTTTAAGAGACACCTGGTTGAACATGTCTTTTCTTCTGACGGGAGGAAACTGGGCCCTGGTGTCTAAATAGCCCTAACTTACGCTCTGCTGTTTGTACACCTAATGACAGAAATTTACCCTAATTTTAATGTAATCTCATTCATAAGTAACTCATGAAGCAACACTGAGGTTCTTATTTTTATCACAAAGATAAGGTATTATTTAGGACCACTGGTGCATAAACCACCAGCACCCGATGCAGATTTTTCCTCTTGATTTGTATTTTCTTTGCTGAATGTAATTGAACTGTTATGTGTCAGGCAATATAGTTTGAATATTTGTGCCTTCTGTATACAGCACAGGTTATATTGTCATTTTATATGGGCTCAACAAGAATGGTGCTTCTCATCAAATGGGCAGGATTTTGCTTTTAAATGTTTGATTGACATCTGTTGCTCTAAAGTTCATTTAAACTACTTATGTGTTAATCCCCTAATAGTAACATTTAATAGTGTTATTGATCTTTCTAATACCCTTTCCTGAAGCCGATGCTATTTCCTCTCCGTCTTACTTAGGTTTGGAAGGATGCTGCCACTCAGATTTTCTTCTCCCTCTCTGCAGCATGGGGAGGTCTAATTACTCTTTCTTCTTACAACAAATTCCATAATAATTGCTACAGGTATGTGAGAGCGAAACCCATTGGTCTTATTAAACGGGTCTTCTCCAAAATCAGTCATCTTCCAACTTGCAGAAATTGGGTTTGAAAGACCCTCCTCTTTTTTTCCTTTCGGTCTCCCCTTCTCTGTTTTTTTTTTTTTTTTTTTTTTTTTTTTTTGCTTTGTTTCTTTAATCTTTTTTGGTTTTGTGTATTTTATCTTCTCTCCAGGTCCTAATCTACTAGTTTACTAGCCTTAGGCTTATTATAGTCCCTATTGGCTTGTCATTTTGAGAATCAGCAGGTTTAGGCTGAAAGGCAGTCTGGGAAGCTGGCAACAGCTGTGAGCGGTGCTATGAAACCGTGCCAGTTGGCAGCCTCTGCTGAAGAACAACCCATGTGTAGAACAGGATGAAGTTTGCCATTGTGAGACACGCATGAGTTTAACACCCAATTTCTATATACGTGTTTTCTGTCTCTCCTAAATGTAATTATTCTTTCCAATTACTCTTATGGCAGTTTTACATGTACGAAGCTATTTCAGGTTGCAAAATTTAAAATTGCTTTTATTTGAAATCCCTGAACATTATTTTTACAAGGAAAAAAGTAATTTTTCTGGTGGCATAGTATAGCTTTTCATCAAAAAGCCTGCCAGATAAATGTCTGCAGGTGGAAAAAACAAAAGCAAGTGGCATTATTAGAATGCTTCACTGCTGTTCTATTGTCTTTAAAGCCAGTCCTGTTTCTACTGAAGCAAGCCTTTACTGATTCCTGCAATGACAGAGGTGCTGATTCAGGACAGCCAACAGCATGCACAGGGACTGTCCCAAGGGCATGCGTAAAATCTTTCCTGAATCAAGACTTCAAAGCACATGCTCCTTGGGATTTACACATTACATATCCTGTAACTTCTAAGTACTGTAGACACAATACTTGCCTTTAAAGAGAAATGTGGATCAGAATTTTAAAAAGGAATTTCAAAAACATTTCCTACCAGTGTTCAAAAGTAACTTTATATAATTATCCTAAAATACAGATGAATAAGTAACACTGTTGTGTGCTCAGTAACTCCCACCCAGCAATTATTTGGGTCCTACTTCTAAAAAATGCTTGACTGGGGATTTGATTTTTTTTGTTGATGAATGAATTACATTCAGAATATCGGGGCAAAAAATGGGAGAAGCATCATGCTATCTTTCTGCATTCATTTAGCAATGTTTTGTGGAGTTGGAAAATGTTAATGAAATTTTTGAATGAAATACATGGTAATGAAGTATAAAAATCTTACTGGTCTAATACTAAATACATTCTTTACCTATGTTAGAGAGGGATATGGGAGACTGAAGCAGAAATAATTAGAAAAGCTTAGTTACTTCAAATCTTTTTAATTTTACAACACATCTTGAATATTGAAATGAAGCATGACTGTTTTCTCTTTCAATTTTTATATTCATTACATTCTAATACTGCAGGTAAAATTTTAGTTTTCAGTTACATATTCATTTTAAATGTCATTAAATAATGTATAATTGCAGTAAATTTACATAAATTCACTTCATAATGCATACCTAAAATATTTTACTTAAAACTTATCTGGGTTTTGGAAGAAGATTAACACATGATGATTCCAACAGAACGTTGTTATTTTTTTCTGTAGACCTGAAGGATTAACCTCATCATTCCTATTAAGACATGGTCTGTTAGAGATTCCGGAAGTTGGACAGCTCTGTGAGGTTCCTGACAGCTTTTCAGGCTGTATTTTTGTTCTGCTCCTGACAAAAAAAATAGCAGTAGGAATAAGCAATTCTAGCCAACTTAAAAAAACCCAAAACCCAACCCAAACATTTAAAGTGAGTGACTTGTTTCTCAGTTGTAGTATTTTAAGGGGAAGTGTTCTGGACACGCATATTGTGAAGAAAAAATACAAATCCTATCAAGAATGTAATAATTATGGATGGGGATCATGAGGGCTGGTTTTCTGTCAAGTTGTATGTACTTACCCAGCGTAGTGTGACATTCAGGTATGGATTTCTTGAGATTCCCTTAACACCACTACCACCACCACCACCACTGGAAAATTGTACCAGGGAATACTCTACAGATGGGTGGGTATTTAAGTGAGCGCTGCAAGGTACAGAAGGCTTAACCCTGAAATTTTGTGTATAAACACAAGAAAGATACAGGACAAAAATCGTCTTACCTGGACTGCGGTCGTTAGTCGATATGTAATATAGTAAGCAGATATCCACATCAGGCAAAGAGTAAAGCACTGTGTTTCAAATAGTGTCATCATTGCTACCTTCTTCGGAGAGGCCAAGAGCAGAAATGCTTATCCTCCTGCGTGGCCTGTGGCTTCCTACATGGCACGTGGGTGATGGAAACTTGAACAGCTGATTACTGGTGATGGTGTGAAGACTTCTGTCATCTGATCAGCACCAAACATATCTGATAAGTGTAAAAGTGTACCTTCACCAGTGTTCCCACAGGACGTGGGTGCTCATGAGAGAGACTCCTGAAATGTGTACAAACCCTTCCTTTGTACGTATTGCAACAAGGTGACGTGGCTTCTTGTTTTTTCTTTCCAGGGACACATTGATAGTCACATGTACCAACAGTGCCACAAGTATATTTGCAGGCTTTGTCATCTTCTCAGTTATTGGCTTCATGGCAAATGAGCTCAAAGTGAATATTGAAGCTGTGGCAGACCAAGGTAGGGTACACTGCTGTTTCCTTACTTAGGCACCTGGTGGCACCTTCAGCTCTCTTATTAATGATGACATTGGCATTGGAGGTGGGAATAATGGCTTCACACTGGAAGTGGATTAGTAAACCATTTATAGGCATTTCTGTATGGGAGAAGGTACACTGGGAAGATAAGATATTACTTGAAGCCTCCTTATCACTTGTTTGGTAAGAGAAGGAAACAAGCTGAGACTCATTTCAAATTTTTGTGTAAATGACTGATGGGGGGGGGTACGGTGAGATGTCTCCTTCACATACTCTAAGCGATGACTAGTCTTGTCATTTGTCTCTGCTGCTGTTTGTCAAATCCTCTTCAAGGTCAAAGGTGTTCCTGGCGGTGGGAATCTTGGATGAGAGGACAGTGGGCTTCATGATGTAAGGGTGGGAGAAATATGGTGTGAAAGGTAGATTGAGCTTCTGAACGGTGGGGAAGTAAAAGATTTCTGAAGAACTGATTAGAAGAGTTTGGTTAGTGAAGTGAGGTGGTTACAAATGGGGTTCTGAAAGGTCTTAATTCGCAGAGCTGAATGTGAGCGAGAACAGTGTGACCGATGGAAGAATTGGTGCTGTCATGTAAGCTTTGGTATGACGTAGCGGGAGACAGGAAGGGAGGAGCTTTTGGGGAAAGAATCTGTGAAGTTTAAAGGGTTATAAAAATCTGATGGGATTATAGAGGGGATAATTGTTACCTTAGTCTAGTCGTACATTTCCTGTGAATTGTGCAGCACTTTGCCTCTAAGCCAACCAACCTCCACATCTTTAAGATCATTTTGAACTGTGTTAAAAAGACAAAATTTTAATAACTTTGTAATAACTTGTTTATGTATTTATGATTCCCCTGCAATAGCTGTTTCTGTGAGCACATATGGGCGCTAAGTGTATTGTATTAGCATCCAGCACAGACACGGTCATTTCCAAGCACTGAAAGGAAGTGATCAATAGCTTCTCTGCGAGCCATGGGGATGGTTCCCAAGGTTATCCCCCCCCCCAACCCACGGTAGTGCAGAGCAAAAGGAGACTCTGAATGGGAGAAGGACAGCAGAGTTAAAAAAATGAATGTTGCATATTCATGGCTTCTACAGGTGACATGTCTCAGTGTCTACATTAATGTGAGGACACTGAAGATTTTTGTGACAGGTTTGCTGTATAGATAAATTCAATCCCACAAGGTGCTAGATGTAGCCTAAGGTACCCACCTGACTGAGCATCGTGATTCAGAAATTGTAGCAGCAAGTTGACAATAGGGGATAGAAATCAAGCCAACTTTCCATAGTTTCAGTACAGTAGTATTCATAGGTCATTCTGGACAAATTAGGTATGAAGGATAATCTGCATTTAACAATGTTATGGGAGCTAAATGGAAAACTGATAACATGAGCTAAGGGCACGGAAATCCCGTAGTTGTAGGAACAAGAGCCAGTGAAGCAGATGAAGCATTCTTTATTTTTTCTTGAAACACACCTTTTCTTGGAACTCTAATGTTTCTAATCGTTTGTTAGAAACAAGCTACTACAGGTGAAAGGAGGAGAACAACTGAGGAGGGAACAAGATCTTGCTGCTGGTTAAGAAAAAGAAAAGGCTCTTAGTTTCCTTTTGCTTATTCCTTCTCTATAAACTGAAACATGGATAATCCCACAGAATTTGTAGTACTTCTGACCTCAGTGAGATGCAAATAAAGGTGCTGTGTCACATCCAATTTCTGTAAGCTCCTTCGGTTGGTATGTGGCAGCCCAGATGTTGAGGTGAGGGGAAGCTTGTGAGCTGCAGTTCAGTCACAGGGAGTTAGTTAGTCTGGGGCTTGCACCAGCTGACCTGTGGTGGGATGGGCTGCTAACTGGGCTGCGGATTCAGCTGGAGGGTCTGAGAGGAGGATTTCATAGGATGCTCAGCCAGCAAACTGTTTCTTCATAGCAAGTAGAATCATAGAATGGTTTGGGTTGGAAGGGACCTTTAGATGCCATCTAGTCCAACTCCCCTGCCATGAGCAGGGACATCTTAAACTAGACCAGGTTGCTCAGAGCCCCGTCCAACCTGACCTTGAATGCTCCCAGGCATGGGGCACCTACCACCTCTCTGGGCAACCTGCTCCAGTGTCTCACCACCCCCATCGTAAACAGTTTCTTCCTTATGTCTAGTCTGAATCTACCCTCTTTTAGTTTAAAACCATTATCCCTTGTCCTATCGCAGCAGGCCCTGCTAAAAAGTTTGTCCCCGTCTGTCTTATAAGCCCCCCTTAAATACTGAAAGGCCGCAATAAGGTCTCCCCGCAGCCTTCTCTTCTCCAGGCTGAACAACCCCAACTCTCTCAGCCTGTCCTCACAGGAGAGGTGTTCCAGCCCCCTGAGCATTTTTGTGGCCCTCCTCTGGACCCGCTCCAACAGGTCCTTGACTTAGTCCGTGTCAAGTAGTAGGGGACACTGCACTTGCAAGCCAATGTAATATCAATCCAGTCTTCAGTGTTTCATCCCTTCTTTTTGGTCTGCCAGTCAACTAAGTGGGAACAGAAAAGTTATATTCTCATCCCCATTTCCTAGCTGGATTAGACCATTATGTTTGAAAAAAACTCAGTTTGAGGCCAGGTGTTTTAGGACTAATGTTTCCATTAATGTTTTTATTTTAGACTTTGCCTCCATCCTGGAATAAACAAATGAAACCAACCCCAAAATCTAAACCACACTGTACTCACCAAAGTGATTTGTAAGGAGCTAGAGTCAAAGAAGCCGTGCTTGAGTGAAGCTGCAGCAGAAGCTACAAAGGGATGGACAGAGCGGGGACAGGGAGACATAGCTGTTAGGGACGGCGGAGGAACTACTTCGTTCAGCTGGTCCATCTCCTTGGAGATGGCAAAATATTTAGCGCAGGGGATGGCAAACCCTTTTCTGTTGAGTGCTTGTTGGTGGTCTTTGAGTGAGCTCTGTGTTCCCAGCTGTTTCAGCAGCTGTGCCAGGGGATGTCAAAAAAAGCTGTCACAAGACAATCTTATTGTAGGGCTGTCAGTGCATTGTAGGAGCCCATTTGGGCCATTTAAAAATATTTTATGAGGGTGAGGCTTCACTGTTCTTTGTGATAGGGGGAAACAAAATTTCATAGAAGACTGTACAGTAGAAAGGCGGTGAGGATTAGGGGTAACTGCAGACTGAGTTAGCACATTGAATTAATATAATTAAAAAGCAGACTCAGCAAGTGGGGAAAAGAGCCAGTCCTTGTCCCTGTCTACCTTTTTTTATTCTAAAGTTGTATTTCTTCTTGCAGTGAAGGAGAAAATAGTAAAAATGGTGATGATCTCCCTTCAGGTTTTTAAAACCTTGAATGAAATTCTTAATGGAAGTGGATTTTTTTTCTTTTTTCCTCCTAAAATATTAATCTGAAATAAATAGTATTTTTTTTCATTTAGAATCTTCCTTTTGGGAGAAAAACTCATGTACCTGATGAACAAATAAAACACTTCTCATGGAGAGAAAGACAGGACAATCTATTTTTGTTCTACTCTCTCAGTTTGATTAAGAACACACTGCAGTTGAAAAATTTTAGTAATTTTAAATTACAGTACAAGGTCATTTGACTTCTTTGTTTCAACACATAAAACCTTTGTAGTTTTCCTGGCTTTAATAGCCCTTTAGAAAGAGTTCATATCCCCCTAAATCTCTGAAGATGGAGAGGATGGGAGCCAGCCTCTCTGTGACTGTTTACCTGTGCCTGGATGCTCCCTGGCATGTGATACCTTGGAGAGTTATGAGGGGCTGAGAAGGAGAGATGTGCACTTTCATATTCTATAATTAAACTTCTCCTAAAATTGTGACTAATGGGAACTCATTATTCTGAGACTTAATTAAGCTTCTGCATGCAGGAAGCTAGTGCAAACAGAGCCCTTATGTCTAATAGTCAAGAAGAAATCTTTAATCAAGAGATGAAAGCACGTGTTCATGAATACATAGTAGTTCTACATGCACCTTCCTATTCCAAAAAGCCATTTTTCTGCAACATGTTCTAAAGGCAGCAGCACTTACTGAGTCATGTACAGTGTTATTTTTTTACCATGTTGTTAACTTTTGTATTTAACTTTTGTATTTGTCTTTTGTTCAGAAGGAACTCCAAACACTTCACAAGTTGCCTGTGGAGATTATTTCACATGCTGCTAAAACTGTGTTTTTCTCAGTATGTGAGAAACCAACAGTTCTCTCTTGAACAGAAACAGCATGGGGAGCCGTAGGAAATGGGATGCAATAACCTAGATTAGAAATGGCCAGGAAAAGAGTGGGTTTGGAGTCCCTTCTCGTGGCATGGATCATGGCATCAGTACAACTTGGCTCTCATCTGTATCTCTCCTGACAGGAAACATCCTTTAGAGCATTTGAAGTGGGCACCTCTTTAGCAGGAGTAAATAGAGAAGTGCCATCTACTGTAATGCTACCACCACATTCCTGCAGCCTTGTTTCCCAGGCAAATCTAAGCGCACTTGTAAAAATATTTTTTCTTTACAGTCAATAAAAATCATAGCCCAAGATATCAAACCAACAGAGAAAGGAAAATTCCTGGTTAAGGCTTTAAAAGACCCTCATCTCCTTATATTTTCTGCTGTGCCTTATTTCAGAATTTCTTGTGGATTTTTTTTTTTAGATTCATGGTGGTTATTACCTGGAGTCTGGTATCAACTCTGTGCATTTGTCATGTTCTCTCCTGCTCATTTGACTGTGTGCTGATGAGTTAGAGAAGAGTATTTTCTTTTCCGTTCATTCTTGTAGTACTGAGATGTGGATGATTGCTATGTTGACCTAAGACTGGGTTGCTAATTGGCAGGGACAGTGAAGGAATTTGATCATGGAGCAGGAAAGAAGCATAGCTGCATACACAATTTTTATTTATCTTTCATATTTGGATCAGTATATTAGTATACTGGTTAAATATGTATTCTGCAGCTTGGAAAGTAGGAGTGTATGAGTGTTTTGAAACTTACAGCCAAAATAGAAATTAATCATGAAAGGCTAAATTCTGCAATGGTTAAATCTTTCTGTAAATAGGAGAGACTGAATCTGATCTTTTTTACTTTTATCAAGCAAAGTAATATCGTATTATACTTTAAAACATGACTCTTCACGTTTCCCTCTTTTCCATTCAGTTGATAATGTTAACGAGATGCAAGGTATTACAGCCTTTGTTTTTCTAATTTCTAGGTCCTGGAATTGCTTTCGTGGTTTACCCAGAAGCCTTAACTAGGCTTCCGCTCTCTCCGTTCTGGGCTATAATATTCTTTTTGATGCTTCTGACACTTGGATTGGACACTATGGTAAACTGCTTTTATTTCCCATTCTTTTCCTCTTGCTTTTCCTATTGATTTGTCTGGAGGACCATGAGATTAACCGCTATTTTCCATGTGGTCAGTGAACTGCTTTCCAAAAAGAGGAATGAAGTAAGGCTGTCAATGCTGAAATCATTTGGGTGAAGCTTTGGTGTTGATATCTGAGCATTTAACACCTAGGACTTAAAATACTCTTATATTCCATTATATCCAGTTGGTCTGCTTTGTGTACATGGTGTGCAATGCACTGAAACGCATCCTTTTATTTTGTCTTTCAGTTTGCCACTATCGAGACTATAGTGACCTCTGTTTCAGATGAGTTCCCCAAATACTTACGTACGCACAAGGCACTGTTCACTCTTGGGTGCTGCATCTCCTTTTTCATCATGGGATTTCCTATGATCACTCAGGTAATAATATTGTCTTTGAGCATCACTGTCTGTCCCCAATCCCCCTCTGGTGGCCGTTCTCCTCCTGTGCAAGTTGCAAAAGATTAAGCTGAATTCTGCCGCATGCACAATGACACTGACTGAGTTTGAAAGCCTCTTTTTTTTTTTTTTTTTTTTATGGGTGCTCTGACTGACGTAGATTTAAAAGACTTGGCTGTTCAAATCAGTCTGCAAATCAGAGTACTAAAATTTAACCCTAGCCAAGCATCTCCAAAGTAGTCATGTAAGTTAGGTATTCATTAAAAAAAAAAAGTTTGTATGTCATATAAACGTGCACACCAATTTTGGGTGCCTTCCCTCCCAGATTAGATATATACTGATAGTCCTGGCAAACTGTGGATCTAATAATGAAATTCTCATCTACTGTTGATAGTCTTCAGTGCCTTTTTTCCACTAATTCCTCCAGCATTATAAACTCCCGGCAATTTCAAGACGAGGTGCACAAAATCTGTCTTACTTTTCATCCTTTCCCCGCCCTTTTTCTTTCTTTCCCCTCGCCTCATAACCTACCAGCCCAACTTTGCTACTCCAAAGTCTAGGACGGATTCAGGCCTTCCTTCCCTTGAATTATACTGCTTAACCTCTGCCTGGAAGATAGGGCATTATATCCTTTCCAAAGAGATGAACGGGACTCACTATTACAGTATTCCTGGTTTCAATGGTGATTTTGCTTTTGATGTAGTATTCAGTAGTTAGAGACACTACTGCTGGAAGGTCTGGCCTGCAGTTCAGTCCTTAATCTGAAAGGACTGAAAGCAACGTTTTCCAAGCTGTGGTCGTTACCAGACTCAGGTGTACTCTCTGCTTTCTTTCTTGTTGGATTTGATATTCGTTCAGCTAGAAGGAAGAAAGAAACTATAGTGCAGCATGAGCCAGTCTGGTCAATGTTTGGATGCTTACTTGGGAGAGTCCTGGGTCCTGCTCCTGTCCATTTTGCCTACCTTAGTGCCAGTTACAGTTGTGACGCATAATGGACACTAGCTATATGATCTTTTATCCTCTTTTTCTTTAGGGTGGAATGTATATGTTACAGCTTGTGGACACTTACGCAGCTTCTTATTCTCTTGTCATCATTGCCATCTTCGAGCTTGTTGGAGTTTCCTATATATATGGTAAGAAAAAATACTGTTACTGGATAGCCTATGCCAAAGTAAGATTTTAGCATGTGGTAAAGTAGCTGGTAACATGAAACTCTTAAGGAAAGGAGGAACACTTTATTTAACTTTTTTTTAATAAAGCCTCAGAATTTTCTTGTTTTGAATGGAAGCATAATGGGACTTCATTACTATAGGATTCCTTTAAATATATGTATTCAAAAGACCTTCATATGGTCTAATGTCCCTTTCCCACCACTACCTTAAAGCCGATGCTTGGAGATGAGCATAAGAATAGACCAAGCATTTAGTGATACTTCTCCAGGGGGTCTTTCACACTCTAACATTTTTAGGCTCAGAGACTTCCTGAGCCAGAGGTGGTACCTTTGCATTTAACAACTTTTGAAGGATTTATTTTCCATTTACGCATCCAGCCTTCCCTTTAGCTCATCTGTCCGTGACACAGAATCAAGACTATGCAGCTACTCAGAGTGATTAGTTACGCACAGTGGCAACACCAGTTATATTGATCCACGTTGATGTACATTAAATTAGGAGGAAGATCCTCAGCTAGTATAAAGCAGTGCAATTACCTTGATGCTACTGTAGCTACAGCAGTTGATACCAGCTGGTGATTTGCTCCCAAACTTGTCCAGTGCTTTCAGGAGGCTGATTTTTGGAAATGTGTGATCTCAGATGGTTGTAGAAGGAAATGTGAAGATCTCCCTGCATAACATGATTAATTTATGTTTGGAGTGTGGTGGTGCCACTTAAGGCTTTTCTTCAAAAGCAAAGGAAGGTCTGAATCTCAGCACTAAGGACAGCAAAGATAAGGCTGTTTCCCCTGTTGCTATGAATAGGAATGAATTATATATTTTCTATCAGCTAGACAGAAACAATCCTGAGATGTTCTGCTGAAGGTGCATATCAGCAGCATGATCTTGGGCTCTAGTCCTGTGCACAGGATACTTAGATCTACCTACATTGGGGGGGTCCTCTCTGTAATATAAATGCATTAAAAAAATCGTCCATAATTCAAAACATGCAGGATTTGTTGCTCTTGCTTAAGAAATAAATGTTATAGGCAGGAAAAGGAATCAGTTCTTCCTTGTCATCTTTAATTTCATGGACTTACAGAAGTGTATTTTACCTCCTCTGACATCCAATCCTCTGAGCAGGCTTGAGTGGTTTGTAAGCTGAGTCAGATATGACCTAGTGAGGAAATGTTACAGAATACAATGGAAAAAGTTAAAACACCAAGAGAAAAGTTGATTTAGACCCATCATGTTTTGGTTGATCGAAATGCTTGTTGTTTTTTATGTCCCTGAAAGGTATTTTAGTTAGAGTTGGTTTAGAAGTGTAATCTCTGCGAGTGAAATGATATTGGTAACTGCTATCAGCTTTACATCCAACCAGTCTTCTCAAAGAACCTGAGTGTAATGCTTTGAGATTATCTCCTGAAGTGAAGTCCAGAGACAGATTTTGGGGTTTATTTAGCAGAACTCCTGGTTTGAAAATCAATGCTGGCGAGTTGTGCCATTGCTCTGTGCTTCAGTTTCCATGAAGACATGCAACGCTTGCCCATTCCCTCTCGCTGGCTACCACCTGGTTTAGCATTTACCCAATCCTGTGGAAACACCACCGGGTACCTGTCATCTGAGACATTAGCATCTAGTTATTGAGCTGACCGATTTCCCAGCTTTCTTAAAATCAATACAATTCCATAAGAGATGGTCAGTGGGAATGCTTGAGAGGAGTAAAAGGATTTGTTGGGGTTATTTTGCCGCCTTCCTCCTTGTCTGCTTGCTGAGAGCATGCCGGAACAATGCTGTGCTAAAGCACTAGATGGTGTCACTCTTCCCGGCCAGCAGTATCTACAGCATCACCTGGTCTTTGCCAAAAAGATTGCCCCCTTTAAAGCCATTGCCATCAGTGTGCAAGGTAAAAATTCGTTGCTTAGTGTATTTTTAAATACCAAAACTACTCAAATCTGTAGAATTCCTTCGTTCTGTATGTTTTTAAATAGGGGTGAAGGTAAATAAAGAGCAAATACTGGCTCTGTTCCTCCTCTGAACGCTGTGTGGCAGAAGCACTACAAACCTGCCTTTGTGGAACAACATTTTATTAGACTTGTAAGCAAAATCGCTTTGGCAAGTGCGTGCTTTGCCCAACAAATTCAGTATCCCTTAAAACACTAACTTTTATGAAAAACATAAAATGATACAGAAATAGTTGTAGCACTGCTCAGGAAGGACTTAAATAGAGGAGAACTTTTTTTTAGTTACATATTACTTTAATGTAATCAGACTTGGAAAAGATCTGCTGATTACAAATCATTCTTTCCATGCTTTCTGTACCAACTGATTGTTAATCAACAGATGTTAGTAAAGCTTTTGGTATAAACTACTTCAAAGATTATTCTCTGGAATTAACCTTTTGCTAGGCTGAAGAGCTTCCAGTTTTTTAGCACAAAAAAAAAAAGCAAGATTTACTTTACAATCATTATCTGCTTGACTAATTTATTGTAGCTACTTCTGCTGCATTAAAGCTACTTTTCTAAGGACTGTTGATAGGAATACAGCTTGTATATTTGTGATTTGCATGTTGTAAATACAAGTGAAGCTGTTGTTCCTGTTATATTCCTTCAAGCAATGCTTAAAACTGGCATAATATATTTTCAAGCTCTGACAATTGCTGTTTTACACTCCACTGACACCTTTCTCTGTATACTTGTATTCTTCATAGCAAGCAGGTTGGCACAATAGTGGCAGGTGCTTTTATGATGAAATAAATCTGTCTTTAGTTTTTGTTACATGTTCTGCTTGCTGAGCTTGTTGAGATTTTCAAATTAAAAAGAGGCACACTTGGTTATTTCCTTGCAATCATTTATTTTTCAGTAGAGTCAGTGCTACAAAATCCAGACAAATGCTTTTCTTTTTATTTCACATGGATGCTTATTCTCCAGTTGTTTAGATGATGATGCACGATTGGCAAAGAATAGCTTAGAGTTGCGGGTATTAATTTAATCATCAGCATAATTCCCACTGTTGCATTTTGTAACATGAAGCTAAATACAAAGATCCTTGTGCATGAGCAAAACACTGTTGGAAAGTGAAAATGTATGACCTTAACTTTACTCATGCTCCTTCTAGATCTGCTTTTTGACAGTCTGTTGGTGGGAAGGTTCATTGTCAGAGCGAATGGTAACTGCTGCACTGTATTTGTAGAAAGTTACAGTAATTTTGAACATTTTACCTGTAGCAGAATATTGAAGTAGCTGTCTGTCTCAGTTTGCATTCTCCTTTTTAATGGATTTTATATCTGCAGCACTTATGAATACATCATCCCACTTTAGAGAGTGGAAATTGAGATACAGAATATCATGTATTGTTTATTTTCCGAAGTTATTCAGCAGGCCTGACAGATCTGAGAGGGAGACCAGATATACTAAGATTTAATCAGCTTTCTGGTAACTGAAGCATCCTTTGCATTTTTCTGTGGAACTTGGCAAACCTATTCAATCTTTCACCGGGAGAGAGATGAGTACTGTGTAATCCCTGTATCTATTTACATGCATTTGACTTCTGAACTGCTAATATTTAAATGTGCCTGAAGCTGTGAGTATCTACCGACAATTCCAAGAAGGAACTAAATTATTTAATTGGAGTTCCAAACAAATCTGTGCAGATTTGCATGAAGCTTGCATGAATTTTGGAGACAGAAGCCCCTGGTAACTGTCCAGTTAGGTGTAACTCCTTTGCAGCAGCAAGTGTGGCTGAAATAGAGACACTCGGATGAGCTTTAAACTTTGTGGAAAGACCCTTCGGTCCATACCTTGCGCTGCTACAACTAGTTTAAAACTAGTTTTGTTCCCACCACAGCGCACTGCAGGGATGACCACTGTGTGAGCATCTCCCAGGTAGCTTGCTGCAGTTGATGCACTGAACTGTAATAAGCAGGTAAATGAAACACAGGGGCAAACCATTCAGTCGCAGCTAAGATCTCCTTTCGGGTCCATAACACAGTGACTCTGGGGCTTATGGTCAGTCCAGGCCCACAAAGCTCTATTACAAAATGGAGAAGCACATGATGAGTCAGATGGGTGCTGAAGTACGGTGATTCCGTGGGTTGTAAAAATTACATGTATTTTACAGAGAAGCAGCTTTCTGAAGAAGAGCATTTGCTGTAGTCAGTGGCAAAGAGAAAAAGAGGGAGAGAAATTACAGTTACAGGAAAAAAAAAGTGACATCTGGGTCACCTTGGGTTAGTTTTCTAAGCTGCAGGTTGTACTTTTTCCCTCCCCTAAATACCGTTCTTGCTATACCATCTTCTTGTTTAATTTCTGGATTTTTCTTCTCTATTTCTTATCACACTGCAATTTTTTGGCTTTTCTCTGAAATGCTATCTGCCTGAACTGGCTGACTCTGTGCTTGCCCTCTAAGCTGGGCCTTTAGGGCTGCCCTCGCACCATCTAGCCCTGCTGCTTTCTTAGAGGTGCGTCAGAAGACACTGAATAATGAACCATTGCTATTTTTTACCTTCTTGCTCCTTGGAACAGTCAGGTGGATAGATTTATTTCTCCTAGATATCAGCAGAAAGGCTTCAAAATTAGATGGCTCAAGCCTGGGGATTATCCCTTCTTATGTTCAGCAGCTGCAGCGGCTGGCTGTAAGGGCAGTAAGAACATAAAGCGGTTTATTACCTTTGTTCCAAGTATTTCTTCCCTTACTGTCATGGTTTAACCCCAGCCAGCAATGAAGCACCACACAGCTGCTTGCTCACCCTCCCCTCCCCGGTGGGATGGGGGAGAGGATTGGAAGGGTAAAAGTGAGAAAACTCATGGGTTGAGATACGAACAGTTTAATAACTGAAATATAATAATAATAATAATAACAACAGCAACAACAATAATAATGATAGTGAAAAGGAAAACAACAAAAAAGAGAGAGAGAAAAAAAACCCAGGAAAAACAAGTGATGCATCTGCTCACCATCCGCTGACCGACATCCCTGGCCAACTCCCCCCAGTTTATGTACTGGGCATGATGTTATACGGTATGGAACATCCCTTTGGCCAGTCGGGGTCAGCTGTCCTGACCGAGCCCCCTCCCAGCTCCCTGTGCATCGCCAGCCTTCTCCGTCGGTAGAGCATGAGAAACTGAAAAGTCCTTGACTTAGTGTAAGCACCGCTCAGCAACAACTAAAACATCCGTGTGTTATCAACATGATTCTCATCCCAAATCCAAAACACAGCACTGTACTGGCCACTAGGAAGAAAATTAATTTTATCCCAGCTGAAACCAGGACACTCACTCAATGACGTCTCTCCAATATTTAAGCTCCATCCCTGTCCCCACATCATAAAAGTTAGACTAAATGCTGTAGGATAATGCTTTGTAAAATTTAAATGACAGAGACAATCACCTGCTTTTTTTAGATAAAATTGGCCCAAATTTGAAATGTTTGTGTGACAGATGAGCTCAGCCTTAGACCCCAGATCACCATCATCTTATCATCATTAGAAAAGCTGGAACAAATTTCAATTTTGTTTTTATTACTTTTGGGTAAATTACTAATAGCTGTAGTGAGTAGGGGCCATTTACCTAAACAGCTCTGCAGAACAAGGCTGAAAAGCAGACTGGCTTTTATCAGATGGGCAGTAGCAGCTGCTGGGCCAGCACACCTTTTCCAGTCGCATGGCATGGCCAGGGAGATAGCTGCAGAGGTGGCTGAAATACCGTTCTCCAATCTTGCAAGTTTTATTAACTCAAGTAACTTATTGCAATAATCAATGCAATAATCTGAAGAATTAACATCTCAGTCGATCTGTTTGTTCAAGCAACACTGAATATAATTAAAAATATTTACAGGTGCTCTAATTCTAAGTATTGCTTACACATCAGTTGAAAAACAACAGGACATTCTCAGTTTCAATGCTAAGCGATACAGTTGTACCCCAGTCACGTAGTAGGTATAGAGAAGCTCAGATATTGCCTGTGGTGAAGCAGGTATACAGATATTAATAAGGTTCATCCTCACAGTGAAATAAAACAAGAATACACATAATTGCAGCTAACCGGTACATGCTATTAATGCTTTAACCCGCAACATACTGAACACTTAATCTCCATGTAAAAGCTCAATTTTGCTTTATTCCTCAGAAAGTAAATATTTTACTGGAATGGTTCCCACCATAATAGTCTCAGTTTTTGCTGTGTGGTTAGACCCTCCATTGAAGTTTTTAACCAACAAGTCAGAGTTTGTTTTTGTAATTAGACATGAAGGAGGTCACAAGAGCTATGCTGCAAATTGCAGCTGGTTTCCTTCACAACTAATTGCATTTACGTTTGCTATTTACAGGATTGCAAAGATTTTGTGAAGATATAGAAATGATGATTGGATTCCAGCCTAGTAAATTCTGGAGAGTCTGTTGGGCATTTGTGACCCCAACTATTTTAACAGTAAGCAAAAATTTTTTTAATGTCTTCTCCAAAGAGTTTTGTTGTTGCTTCTTTGTAATTCGTGATGTTTCTGAATGGTAGTAATTAGATCTTGGATGCAGATTCCTAGACACAAACGTGTGTGTGTGCACGCGCACATGTGTTCTTGCAGTGGTGTGCAGTAGACAAATCCGAGCGTAAGTAACGGTATTTTTGGTAGAGATGCATGGTGAGTCTCCACATGCTGCTACGGAAGCCTTTCCCTGTCTGCAAAATGCTGGTATGGGTGTATGAATGTGTAGCATATATGTATGTATATATACATATAGAGAGGGAGAGGAAATTACATGATCCTCCTGTCTTTTCTCAGGTTGGGCTAGGGAAAAATCATTTTATTGAGTCATAAACTAATCTGAGAGACATGAGAGATACCAATACAGACTGGGGGATGAAGGGATTGAGAGCGACGCTGCAGAGAAGGACTTGCGGGTACTGGTGGAGAAAAAACTGGACATGAGCCAACAATGTGCACTCACAGCCCAGAAAGCCAACCATATCCTGGGCTGCATCCCCAGCAGCGTGGGCAGCAGGGTGAGGGAGGGGATTCTGCTCCTCTGCTCTGCTCTGGTGAGGCCCCACCTGGGGTGCTGCGTCCAGCTCTGGGGTCCTCAGCACGGGAAGGACATGGACGTGTTGGAGCAGGTCCGGAGAAGGGTCACAAAACTGATCCGAGGGCTGGAGCACCTCTCCTGTGAGGACAGGCTGAGAGAGTTGGGGGTGTTCAGCCTGCAGAAGCGGAGGCTGCGGGGAGACCTTATTGCAGCCTTTCAGTATTTAAGGGGGGCTTGTAAGACAGACGGGGACAAACTTTTTAGCAGCGCCTGCTGCAATAGGACAAGGGATAATGGCTTTAAACTAAAGGAGGGTAGATTTAGACTGGATGTAAGGAAAACATTTTTTACAGTGAGGGTGGTGAGACACTGGAGCAGGTTGCCCAGAGAGGTGGTGGATGCCCCATCCCTGGAGACATTCCAGGTCAGGTTGGACGGGGCTCTGAGCAACCTGGTCTAGTTGGAGATGTCCCTGCTCATGGCAGGGGGGTTGGACTAGATGGCCTCTAAAGGTCCCCTCCAACCCAAACCATTCTGTGATTCTTTTTGAAAAGGTTTACGTGGAAATTTGAGTGACAAAGTTTTAGCTGCAAAGATGGAGATATTTTCGCAAAGGTCGAAATAGTTACGTTCTTGATAACAAACAGAAGTCCCTTCAGTTTCTCTAAAAAGAGAAAGAAAAAAAAAAAGGAAAGAGGAACTTTAGTTTCCAAACCCTTAGGCACTGAGGCAGTGAATGAATGCTCGCCGCTTCGCACCCAGCCAAGGCCAGGAGGCCGGAGCAGGCAGGGATGGGGGGGTCCCCGGTCCCCCCGGTCCCCCCCGTCCCCGGTCCCCCCGGTCCCCCCGGTCCCCCCCGTCCCCGGTTCCCCCGGTCCCCCCGGTCCCCCCCGTCCCCCGCCCCCGAGCGCGGCGCTTCCCCGCCGGCCCGGCAGGTGGCGCTGTGCGACAGCGTCTGGCGGCGCCGCGCGGGCCCGGCCCGGCCCGGGGGGGCGGGAGCGGCGTGACCTGCCCGTGCCGCGTTCGAAAAAATACCGGTTTTTAAACTCAAAGGAAGATTACGTTCTGTTGATTTTTGTGGGTTCTTCTTTTTCATTTCATTTTGTTTTTATTTGCACCCCAAAGCCTCAAACGGTTCTTTACTTCGAACTTAGATCCTCATTTAATCTAAAAATGTCTCAATTTTACCATTGCTACGTGTTTTTTCAAGTCCAAGAGCCAAGTATAATAACTACATCTACATTTACTGTCTAGCTCTCTAACACAGTGTTTCCTTTACATTTTAACCTAAGTTCAGATACAGTCTTTAATTGCATATCATGTTTCGGCACAAGAATAAAACAATTCTTTCAGCCATTTCAAAAGCCTTCAGCCTGAGAAGTCAGCATAAACCAACCGAGCCTTCTTTCGCCAGTATTTTATGTTTGAAAGAACATACTTCGGCCTGAAATTCCTCAGGTCTGGACCACAGGCGCAGCAAGGTTATCGGTATTTGCGTAGGGTTTTAAAAACTCATCGTTTCACAGCAGGGCTAAATAGTTCCTACAATTATGCACCAATTTTTAGGTACAAGATAAGAAAAGTTACTGGAATTTCTGATAAGATGCACGTTTTGAAAGGGTAAGTATGGTGTTACCTGGGTGGGGTGAAGCAGCAAAACAGTGACTCTCTAGTCCTTCGCAGTCACTTCTTCCAGAGAAGTTATATTTTGGCTTACGTGCTGGGAAGTTCCTATTTGTGCTATTCTTTACTGCAGCATAAATGTTGGCAAATCTTTTTATTTCTGGGGGAAAAAAACCCCGCTCTGGATAAAGTCAATAACTTCTTTCCAGTATTGTTAATTCAGGAATGAGGTTTCTTTTTTTTCTGAAAACTGAAAAGGTTTAGCTTTTGTGGATAGGAATGCATGGGTGAAGGGACTAGTGAGTTTTGGTGAGCTCAACAAAATCCTGAGCTGCGAGGAAAAGAAATTTTCTACAAAGAGAACAGTTTCTCCAACGGGCATAATGAGGATATTCTGCCTTCCCGCATAGATTTTTCTTTACCAATTGTCGCCACTGAAGTATATTATTGCTGTGCATGAAAAACAGGTAGACCTCTCTTACCTATGTGGTGGCAGCTGTTGTTTGATTGTGGCAATATATGGGTATAGTTTGTAAATCCATTTTTAAAAGTTTGGGCTAAACACAGCCCAGTTTAATCTACAGCGTTAGGATAGCATGGACAGAATGTATTTTTTCTCTTGAGGGCCTTGTTAAAAATGAAGGCACGTGCATGTGGTGGTTTTTTTTATCTCTTTTTCTTCCAAGGGCTGTTTTCAAGGTGCTGCCTTAGACCCATTGTTACACTGCTGAAGGGAATTGTAAGGCTTTTCTGCAAATTGCTCGGTTCCTTTAGCGATCAGACTGGCACTCTTAGCTACTGCCAGTAATCGCACCCAGGGAATAGGAAATTATGTTGTCTCTTAAGGAAAGCAAATTTGGAAAGCAAATGAGGTCAGCTGAAACTTGCACGTTCTGTTGTTGTTCCTTCCAAATGTAATATTTAGTGAACTTACGGTGAGAAATAAATTGACACTGATCAGTCGTAATTCAATTTTTATGTAACGGAAACAGACAAAGCAAAACCCAGCAATACATTCTTTTCTGTTATTGCCTCTGTAAAGCTAATATTTGATACATTTGGATAGTCTAATATTAGACTTTCAATTACTCCACATCTCCGGAAATAAAACTGATCATTTTTATATGTGCCTTCACCTAGTTATACTGCTATAAATCTTCTGTGTGCGATTATTGCGAGAATAGGCATTTCCCAAAAGTTACTGAATTATGCACAAATGTAAGCAGATGTATTGCTATTCATACAGTAAGTGAAATGGAGTAACATTTAGCATAATCGCATTAGGTAAAACTGCTAATAGACCATGTAATAAAGCATGTTACTCTAAGGGCAAGATTCTAATTTCAATTCCACTGGCATAAATACAGTGATTTTTGTGGGATTTTTGCAAGATTTCCATGAAACTCATCAGATTCAGACTCTGACCTGTTTATTACAGCCTGTGGGAGTGCCCTGCCTTAGGTGCACGTACTTTCATCTGTATTCCATACATACCAACTCTGTGCGTGGATACCTGCCATTTGCTGCATAGCAGGCTTGTTTTGCTTATTCAAACATATTTGTTTTCCTTCCTTGTTTCCAGTTTATTCTTTGCTTCAGTTTTTACCAATGGGAACCAATGACTTACGGAGCTTACCACTACCCAGGCTGGTCCATGGTGCTTGGATGGCTGATGCTGGCCTGCTCAGTTATCTGGATCCCAGTGATGTTTGTGATAAAAATGCATCTAGCCCCAGGCAAATTTATTGAGGTAATTCTTCTGTCTTTTTTGCTGCTTAAAAATATGGTCACAGGAGGCTGTTTTATTTTGCATTGATTTTTGTGATATTGAATGCCTAAGAGTGCTAAGATTACTTTCTGGTAAGCTAGTTATTGCGTTGCAAAGAAATGCTCAGTTGATTTAAAATGCAGGCCTTCTATTCCCTGTTCCTCAAAAAAATGCTCCTAGGCTGTTTAGTGATTGCTTTTATGAGAACTAGGAGGAGTTACAAATTTCATAAGCCCCGGTATGGTGTTACTGAGAGAAAATTGTTCTCCTAGCTTTGTTGGCCTCTTTGCAAAAGCAGTGTGTAGCTGTAGGAAGCACCAACCGCTGGCGCGCATCGCGTCGCAGCGAGCCCAGCAGTCAGTGCTAGGAGACGTCAGTCGGGAGTCGCCTGTTTGCGGGGTGCGAGATGGTCGGGTACCTGAGTCATCCGGGATGCGCTCCAGGAGGTTGTGCCACTTGTTGGCCTTGTTCAGGAGTAGGACGTTCAGGGAAAGACCTCATGCTCTACAGCTCGAACTACTCATTATAATACTTAGCTGACAATCTTTCTTTTCCCCCTTCTTCATCTCCTTGTTTTTCTTGACGAAGCTGATCCCCTCTGGCACCTGGGCTTAAAAAAAAATCCAGGTGGCCCTTTATTTTTATGCTGTGTTTGTTTATTTTGCAAATCAGATTCCAGCTGCTTCCCCCCCCCACTACTCTGGAAACGCGGCAGTCTCCTTCTGCTCCCCGTCTCTGTGCCCTGGCCCTGCCTGCCCCCCCAGCTGCCACCACCGCCGCTCCCCGGCTGTTCCCATCCTGCTGGCTTCTCAGTTCCTTGCAGGGTGCAGTACAGCAATGTCTTTCTCATGTCAGCATTTCATCCCTTCATTGCCTTCACCTTGTCATCTGAAGAAGTTCAATGGTCTTATTTTCGGCCCTTGAGGCTTTCTCAGTTCTGTCCTCTCCTCACTGCACGCTGCTTGTGCTGCTCCCTCCTTGGGATAAGGAATAGGCACCCGCCTCCCTTTTCAGCTCCCATGCAAAACCTGTTGGGGCTGTTATATGCCTCAGAAATGAAAATGAGAGAAAAGGTACTAAAATGGAATAATCTTTTGGTCTCTCAATATATCACACTACACATGCTTAAGGGAAAAGACCATGCTTTTCTGCTTCATGTGGAGCAAAGGAGTTTAACATTAAGTGGTGGGACACCCCCGGGAGAGCATCCAAGTACATGGTTGGCACTAGGCAATGAGGCCACTTGTCTAAAGGGCCTTTCAGCCCTTGTGTGGCACGTGATGGAGTGCATAGGTCAGGGGACAACTCCTCCTACTGGAAATGAGCTAATGTGAAATTAGACTTGCTTGTTCATTGTCTAATAAGTTTCTCTCATTGAGGCAAATTGTTCTGCTTCAAGTCTTCTAACTTATATGTGTAGTACTGGCATAAAAATTACTGCAGAAATAGGGCGCTCTCCTTACTTGTCCCTCTAGTAGTGCACCCAAAGAAACACCGAAGAGTTGGATCTGTTTTGAAGGGGCTTTTGCTGAAGCTATTTCAGCTGTAGCCTGGTATTTCCTGAATACCAAGTGTGCTGCATAAAATTATTATGGTTGATTTGGGAGGTAAAAGTTGCAAGCTGGTAATTAAGCAGAGATTAAAATAACTGATATCGAGGTCTGATTCACTTTATTAGGTAATAAACATATAATTGTTCCCTCTTAAGTCATCAGAAATATGTTTTCTTTCCTTTTTATCTGTAAATGCGCCAATCAAATTATATATTCAATAAAGAAATCAGCGGAAACATTAGAAGATTTTTGTCGTTTGCCAGGTTAATGTTCTCCTCTTTCTTTTTTCCTGCAGATAGAAATGAAACATTTTGTCATCTCAAAATTAAAATCTTTGTTCGTTCATAGCAATGTACTTCTTTTTGGTCATTTGTGTACTTTTGGGAAATATGCTAAACAGAAATCCAATTATTTTAATGCAGTTACCCACTGCTTAGACCATTGGGCTAAGAAATTGTGCACATGTCCTTCAGTACGTGAGCCTTGCAAACTGTAGCAGTGGTTCCGAGCTCCCCTCATATGGTGCGGTGGAGAATGTATAATTAAAATCTGGGCACTTTATCCTCTATTAATCTTGCAAACTTTGTGCAAAACAAACACTGAGCAGTGGAGCACTGCAGGGCCATCATCAATAATCTCAAATGAGCCTCTTGTCATGTCTTCTGCATTGTAATTCTGCTCTGTAACTTCAAATGAGACTGTCTTCTCTCTCCCTCGCATTACAGCGACTCAAGCTGGTGTGCTCTCCACAGCCTGACTGGGGTCCATTTTTGGCCAAGCACCGCGGTGAACGTTACATGAATATGATTGATCCGCTGGGAACCTCTTCCCTGGGACTTAAACTGCCAGTGAAGGATATAGAACTGGGGACCCAATGCTAATAATTATTACATGGGTGGCAATAACGTTGTCAGCCTCTTCTGATCTTTTGTTCCCCCACTGTTTCTTCTTTTCTTTTACACAGTGCCTGAAAGTGGTTGCTTAGAAAAGTAGGACTTACTGTTGCATGCCATAGGGAAGACCTAGCTAGACCACTTCCAGGTGTAGGTGTGATGCCCATGACAAGTTCTGTACCCGGTGAAATAGCAAAAGCGTGTTGCGCAGCGGGTGACATACCAGGTTTTATCAGGTTACGTAGGAATAAACAAATCACAACAGAAAAATCTTTTAAGGAAATTATGTGCAGAATTTGACCCATTTCACACAAGCATCCTTGTAACAGGTAGCTATGATGGCCCTCGGATTTTGTTATTGGTGTAATCAAAGGAAAGTTCAGCCCTCAGATGGGATGGAAGTGAGCAAAGAAGGGGGTCTCCTGTAGTCCTGGTATAAATCCTGCATAAGGCTCTCGCAGTAAGCGGGGTTGCTTTGTTTACGCTGACAGCAGACCTTGACCCCTTGTGTCTGCGCACTTCTTTTAAGATTTATACAAGCTTTGAGGACTTGTTATTTAGACAAGCGGAGACCCTTTAAACAGCACACCAGGAAGCAAGATGTGGCATCAGAACAGAAACACAATAATCCATTTGATCTTTTCAAGCAGAAAAATGAAAGCAAAATTTAAAGAACTAATCATTTGAGATTGGGACTAAACTGCATTTGAGTCTAGAAGTGGTTTGGAAATGATGCCAGACTGAGGTGTACGGGCATCACCATTTAAAGTACCACCATACATTTCTTTTGATAATTTGATATCTGTCATTTCAATTAAAAATGCCTCAGTTATACAAAGGGTCTGAAAACTTGCTCCACACTAAGTGCAACTGTGGTTTTACTCACTTCGCTCCAACACTCTGAACATAGTTTTCTTCATTTCTCTGCTTTTGTTTACACTATCTCCTCAAGAAGCCATCATATAATTTGTGCCTAACTTTGTATTCTTACAGTGGTAAGTGTAGTCTAGTTACCACCTGACAACAGTTGTTAGAAGTTAGATGTGCTGTTCAACTTTGTGACTCCCCGTTCATTCTCCTATAAACATCTTTATATAACCTTTAGATGTATTCTTCTCTTTCAACCAACGGGGAAATAGCAGAACCCCACTTGTCTATATATTATATATATAGCACGTAAATTCTTCAAAGCAGTATTCTCTTTGAAATGTACTTTTTTTTTTTTTTGCGTTTAAAACATTTTCATTAAATGAAAACAAAAAAAACCCCAACAATTAACCACTGCAGTCATCCACATGGATGCAACCTTAGATATACAAAATGCGAGGGTTGGGGGGAGAGGACAATTTAGTAGGTGGCCATTATGACATTGCATAGCAATAGGACGTTCCAAATCATTACATTTTAGAAATCAGATGTAAGCGGTGATATGAATGTTAGACTTAAATAGTTTTGTTACCTATGGGCAGAGTAAAAATAGAGCTTTTTAAGAGTATGGTTATTTACCTGAATAGAAAACTAACCCAGTTTATTGTAAATGCACTAGAATGAGGGAGAAAAATATATCTTCAATAATTGGCAAAACTGTAACCTTTACTATCTTGTTATATCCTATACATACATATATGATATTTTTTAACAGTGATCAGTGTTCATGTAGTGTGTACTAGTGATGTTTTATGTCCTTATAAATATCTTATCAATCAGTGTAGAGATGATGAGCTTAGAGTAGTTTAGCCTGTTCTTTCCCTCCCCCCCCACACTGCTGTAGTAGCCAGTAAACGTTCTTTCCTTTGAGGGGAGAGTTTCTATCCCATTCTTTTGTCTGTCTGTCTTCATACTACAGGGTCTCAGGTAAATTTTCAGTTAACGTGTGTCCGTAGATCAGTAGACATGTTGTTTCATCCCGTTGAAGAAAACAAAACAAAAACTAAACCTTAATGTTACACTTCCACAGATTGTTAACTTATTTTCTCTGTGTGTGTGTGTATATATATATGTATATTAAATATATTAATCGTTTTGCTGAACTTCCTCTTTCACGGGGCAATTAGTGTTGCCAGTTCTAGGCACTGCTGGAGACCTTTAATCCTCATGCAGGACAAGCGAAGCGCCATCAGGGGTTGTCACTGAGCGAAGCGAGGCCAGATTTTGCAACATTTTTGTACTGGCCCCTGAATCCCCACTCCACGGGCTCTGTCGGTCCCCGTCTCGCGTGGCAGCAAGATGGGACCCTTCTGTGAGCTTCTCTGCCTTAAAGCTGTGCCCCTTTGTTTCAGCTTCGCCTGCTATTTTAATAAGGGGTTTGCTATTCCTACTTCTGGTTTTTATTTTCCTGGCAGAGGCAGGTTTGAGAAGCCACGCTCTGTTTGATGTAACGAAGGTCCATAAAGACAAGCTGGAAATTCGGCCCCCACGTCTATGTGGGGCTGAGGGGCCTTCTGTGGGTGAAGAAAGGAACCTAAGTCAGCATCTCTAGTGGGAATTAGGTATTTTCATCAGGATAAATAGCTTTAGGTCTCTCTTTACCAATATTACCTGGCATCTTGGTTTGATTTTTGGGGTCCGGGCCAGTTTCTCTTCACTACTACTGTGATTAAAAAAAAAATAATCCATAGGTTTGTTCCTCTTTTAAAAAAAAGAAAACACTCAAATAGCTTGAAAGTTCTGAATCCTTTCACTTACTAACTTGTCTCAGGACACGCATTGGAACTGGGATTAACTAATTGCAATAAAATTACCTCAGTGTAAGGATGTCAGTTACTGTCTACCTGAAGTATAAAAGAGATATCATTTGAAGGGATACTGCTAGGTTATGGTATCTTTTCTTTGGGTTGGATTATCAAACCAGAATGCATATGAAAAATTTAATTGCTTTCCATGATTTATGTAATTAATCTGCTTGCTTTTAATTTAGATGTTGTTCCTGTGCCTGCTAAGTCATTAGCACAGGATTAGGCTTGACTTTGAAACTCTGAGAACAGATGATAGCGATTTTGTTCTAGCTGATATTGGTCTTCAGCTTTGACCTCCATTACTAGGCTTGCTAAAACGTTTGGAGAGCGGGGAGAAATGGATACAAAAATCACAGAAGATATGAAGTTTTCACTGTGTGTTAAAAGCAGGTTTTTTTTTTTTTTTTCCATGTTAAACATTTTTAAACTGTTTTACCAGCCAAATCTGAATGTTGAGATTAAATTAACCAGCAGTGTCTTCTTTAAATGAGAAGCAACCTTGAAGTTTGGGAATGCACTTCATTTACCATGTTCTAGGAAAAGTTTGCATGTACTTTGGTAATTTTTTAAAAGTAAATTTAGTAACTAATTAAATGCGAGTAAAGATCTTTAAATAAAAAAAAGGAGGGGAAAAAGCCATATTAGTAAAAATGTGATGTACGTACTTGCAGATCTATCTATCTTGTGAGTAAAAAATGTTCAAATTTGGTGAAATTACTTACATTGCATATCTTTTCTTTGAAATGAAATTGAATTTCTGGATGAGCTGAGATGCATTATAGTATGCATTAAAGATTATACCTAATGCAAATGCTTGCCATCTTCAAATTCTTTGGGGTCTTCCTGGTGTTTTTAATATGCAATGTTCAGAACCTGTGTTTCAGCTAGACATGGCAGCACTTTGTTTCCAAAAGAAGGGTTTAACAAAATGACCTTTAATTGAGAAAGACTTGGATTGTCTTTATATGATGTTTCAATTGGGTCAAAGTAGTCTTTTGATTCGGTTCTGCTCCACTGACCACATTAGATGTGCCTCAGCACTGAAGATCACTGCTTCCGATACACTGTGTGGCTATCTCTTACCATGAAATTCCAACGCCTGATTTATTTTAAATACCTTTTGATCTTTTTGAATATATGTACAGTTGTATGGATAATATGATTTCTTGTTGCTTGTGCTAAAGCAATTGCTCATTTATGGCAGACATTGGTTTCCTATTGGTTTCTTACTCTGCAGCTCCACTTGTTGCGATCAAAGACAGACGTGTAGGGCTTGTGGGTTGCAGGCTGCAGAGCTTCAGCAAGTGGCATCCCAGAAAGCTTCTCTGTTTTGCTAGTAACACTGTTGTAAGAGACACTTGTTTCTTAGTTTGTAGTTAAATGGTGTGCACATAAGATATCTGTAACATGGTCAGAGCTTGATATTCTGGAGGAACTCAGGTTGATGACTCGAGGGGGGAGGGTGGGGGTATTTGGGGTTTCTGCCTTTGTCACCCTCAGGCAGCCTATTGCCAAAGAGAGATGGTTTTCCTGATGGGTTTAGCATAATGTGAGAACCGGGCTGGACCTTACTGCTTGCAATATTTATTATTTGCCCATAATGTTTAAATACATCTTCAGGTAACCATTTGCCTTATAGCTATCTTCCATTGTTAGGAAAAATTATGGATCGACTAAAACGTTGTCATTTATATTATGTAGTATTACCTTGTAAGGTAGATGCTTAGCTGGTATAAATTGTCACAGCTTTGTTTGGAGCTGTGACAATTTACACCAGCTGAGAATTTGCGCCCTGTGTCCTATGGCACTTTATTACGGACCCATCGCTGATGGGTTAAATCTTAATTACTTGCGTAATGTCATATATAAATATATATATATATATTTACAGGCATTCTATGGGGTACTGCTGCCTATGGATAAAGATTTGTACCCTAACCAGGTCATTATAATTTTTTCACTAGCTATATGTGGAGAAGATATATTATGTTACAAAGGATGCATCATATATATCTCATGTAGTGCATATTATAATGCTGTATGTTATTAATTTAAGAAACCATTATTCTTGAGGCCCTACCTCAAATTTTGTATTCATGTGTACAAATGCAATTTATTGTATTATATATTTGCCTATTATATTTGGATGTGATAAATTAAAATTATTCGATAATGTATGGGCTTTAAAGACTCTAAATAAATGTCCAGTGTTTAAAACAGAAAATACGTCGACGTTTTTCTGGTGAATGAAATGTCTCTTTCTCCACCGCCTCCTTCCCCGCCCAATACACACCACAAACATCATTCTTACTTAACACACAGCCTTAAGGTATCTGTGGAATTGATCCATTTGATTGTTAGAAACCTTGAGCAGCAACTGGAAACAGGCCTCTTGGGAAATGGAGATATTGCACAGCTGCAGAAACAAGTATCAATTAAGTGGTTGGATTCTTAACTATTTGAGTGCCCTGTAGCTTGTGGAATAATTGATTGCTTATCACAGGACCAACTAGATTTGCTTAAATCCTTCTTATCCTATCAATTCAGTCATCCCAAAGGTGGTTGAACTGTTAAAAACAATAGAGGTTCATATCAGCTGGAGATGCAAATGAGAGATGTAAGGGAAGAGCAAGTGAAGAAGGAAAGTGTGAGGACACCGCTCCTGATGTTGTTGTACCTTTTGTTTAAAGCTGAATCCCTGCGGTGCGGTGAGGGCAACGTGCCACAACACCAATGTGCTAAGCAGGTTCTTCCCTTCCCCGCAGCCTGCTATGGAAACGGTACCGATATGGCCTGTTTCACTGTTGGCAGACAAGAGCTTTTGACAAGCTTTCCCCAAATTCAGTAGCTGAAGTACGATGTCTGATCGCGATGCGGCATCAAATGTGGTAACACAAGAGGTACTGGCATGGTGCCAAGAGCGTGACAGTGATTCCAGGCAAGGGCCTAATCCTGAAGACAGCTCAATAGCTATGTGGCAGGACTGTCTCAGCAGTTCCGGTAATCAGTTCCCCCCCCAAAAAAAGTACTTTGTTCTATCTGTAAACTTGCATTTCTCTGAGATGTGTATGTGCAGATGAAGGAGATGGCAAGGACTAATGATGGAAGACTCCAGTAAGTAACTCTTTGCACGTATAAGGCAGGTTTCATCTTGGAGAAGTCTGAAGCTACCAGTGAGCTTCATAAGAGTCCTGAGAGTCAGGTGAGTGTCATTAGTCCCCTTTTCAGGAGGAAAAACTGAGGCACATGGAATTTGTCAAATCTCCAGAGTCAACCAATGTAAGTCAATGATACAACACATTGATTTTGGAGTAAGAGACAGTCCTTTGCTGTCACCATTAGGCACTACTGCTTCAAATCTTGAAACTCATGGGAACAGACAAAAATCCATGTCCTTTCAACCTCGTTGTATAGATTCACCCAGGCCATGCTTTAAACCAATATATGTTACTTAAACAACTAGGAGATAGGCACATCTTCTATTGCAGTCCTGGCAGATGTGTTTAGTTTGAAATAATTTTACTCTTTCAGGTGCTGGAATTCCTGTGGTCAGGGTGTAGACCCAAGGGCCCATCTTTTACCAACCTAATAGATTAATCAGTTGTAAAATTTAATTTGGACTTTGCAGTCTTCAAACATGAGCTAACCACACATTTGGGAATTAAACAAAAGCATTAGGTATTGTTCCATGACCGAGTGCAGAAGTGGACAAATGATTTCTCTTTGTAAGGCCTCATTCTGGTGCATTTGTTAGTTACTTATGTCATTATAAACCTTAACATGGATACTTTCAGCCTACTGGACTGATATTATACAGTCCTTTACACCTATGTGTCAGTTGGTAGGACATGTATGGCATACAGTATTCCCCCCCTCCCTTTACATCTACTCTTTTTCTTAGTATCTAGGTGTAAGTGCTGCTGTTAATTCTTGCCCTCTACTGGCTGCAAAGGAAGCTTTGTCCACAGGGATGGCAAGTATCCCTTTGGAGCCAGGCTTTCCAGGGGTGCAAGCCTTATTTGTGAATTGAGGAGATTTTTCTATCCTGTGAGCTACCAGGTGTTTTTTTTTTCAGGTGGAAGCACTGTTGCTTTCCAGCGTTTGCAGTTCAGCTGGCAACCAAGTCCACACATTCAGCTATGCACTTAACACTTTTAATTGCCTTTCATCCAAGGAATGCGAGCAACCTTACAACTGCTCTGAGAGGTACTGGGCCTGGTCAAAAATGCTTCCTCAAACTACAGAATGCCACAAGCTTTGTGGCTGACAGGACTAACAGTTTAACACCACACAGTTAGCCACATCACAATAATTTAGGTCAAAATCAAGAAGCATTCACCATCCAACTGAAAGCACAAGAACAATCTTTCACAGGAATATTATCTGAGCTGAAATCCAGCTAGCTTGCCAGGACTAACGCTTTACTCTTGCAAAAGTGCCATCAGTTTCTTTTTTTTTTTTTTTTTTTTTGTAATTGCTAAGAATGTTCAGGAACACAGTTTTAATTCTTATCTGAATGCCATGCCTTTCAGCTATTTATATTTCCAACAAGATCATATCAGAATATCAGATTTTTCAGTGGTAAAGGAAGACAATTTGTTGCCATAAGAGGAGGTGCAAGAACAGTGTTGGCTGGGAGAATGTGATTTTTTAAAAATTTTTTTTTGTCCATCCATTTGTCCTAACCTTTTCTAATATGAACAGTTGAAAACGCTTGTAAGATTAGTTAGTAACGCTCTCCCAATGTGCGACCATTTGGGCATTGAGCTGGATTATAGGAGGACCCACGTTTGTGGGACCAGCTCTGTTCAGTGCTTCCTACCAAGTTGCCTGCCTTACTTTTGCAGCACCTGTGGGCTCTTTGGATGTTTCTGATCAACAGGACAATCCAGGAACAATTAGGGCAGTCTTTATCCATGAGATTGTTCAGGCTGTGTTTGGAGCTGTTGCGTTAAAGCCAATAACTCAGTGCAAATTTTTGTATGTACCCAGAGTATTTTTTTTTAAATAGCATTTAATCCAGATTTAGGTTAAGCTAATAACAAGGCTGTTTAAGAATCTATCTATGACCAGTTTAAACTGTATATCCACTAAGGCTCTGCACCAAGTGGAAAATGGAAAATTAGATTCAATTTTGTGTGTAGATAGGCCCTGGTTTTACTACTAGATAAGCACAAACATAGCTAAGCTAACATGAATTGGACGTATAGACCTCTTGCACAGAACGAAATCTCTTAAATCAGAGAGTAAACACTATGCAGAAAAATGATCTTATCAGGATGGGATAGAAGGGTGTGTCTTCACCTGCTGATGTACCCTTGCCGCTCTGTCTTGTTGCTATGGATATACATCTATGTATACACACATATACTTGCATACCATGTACGTACTTCTCCCCATGTACCCATACGGCATGGGTAAGAGTGGTGCTAATGACATAGCCCCCTAAGCAAAAGTAAGAAAATACAAAGTTGTATTTGAGCAAAAGCTCTTTTGATACACCAGAGATAAATTTCTGAGATGCTTTTGGAATGACCACCCCCGAGATTTCCTGGAGGGCATTGCATTCCCTTGCTTGCAGCCAGGAGCAGCTGTTGTCAGAGATCTTACTAATTAAGTAATTAGGCAACCAAGTTACACTTTTTGCTCTTGCTAATGTACAGGTGTGTGAATGCAACTGCCCTCTCAGACGGTCATGGTTTTGGGGTTTTTTTTTTTTGGTGTCACCCTAACTTTATCCAAATGTACAGCTTATTATTTTACATCTAAGATGGCTGGAATGTGTGCTGTGCCGAACGAAACCACAATGTGATGAGGGGAGGCAGCAGAGAAGAGGATCCTCTGGCTTTACAGCTGAAATGGCTTGATTTGAACCGTAGCAAAGCTAGATCAGCTGGGAATCTCACTCTGCTCCTGTTCAGCGGGAGAAGAACTTGATCTGGGGCCCTTAATCTCTACTTCAAATTTAAATCGGGTGTTCTACAGGGGGGAGTCATTGCATATAATCGATGCACGTGGTGGTCTGTTTCTCGCCAAGGATCAAGCCAAATTAAAGGCTAGAGGGAAGAAATATTTGAAGACAGGTTTTAAAACAGCCATCAGAGCAGATTCTCAGATGACTCGCAAGTATCTTCAAATACTTCACCCCCCTTTTACATTTTTGAGGCGTGAAAGAGCAGTTAAGTGAGTTGAGCAAGGACGTGCAAGAGGCCCGAGGAACAGTACAGATTTCGGTATTAAATCTCGGCACTTCTTTTTGTTTATGCCTGGTATGAATAAATTACTACTAAGACTAAATAGTTCGTAAGGGTTGAGTCTTACTATTTTTATGCGGGGAACGAGGAGGAGGAGGAGGTGGCGAAAGGGCCCGCGCTCCCGCAGCCCGCTGCGGGGCCGCACCTCGCACCCACCCGGGAGCTGCGGGACTCGCCTCCCGCACCGCGGCGGGGACCCCCCTCGTCCGTGGGCAACTCGCCTTTCGTGGGGAGAGGGGCCGGCTCGGCTCCGCCAGCCTCCGCTCCCCGCGTAGAGCCGCTCGGGGAGCGGGGAGGCGGCCGGGGGGGTCCCCCCCCGCTCCGTGGCCGTGGCCGGGCGGCGGCGCTGGCGAGGCCCGGGGGGGGCCGCGCGTCACGGCGGGGGGCGGGCGGGGAGCCCCCGCTGCGGGGGCGTCGGGGCCGCGCCTGGGCAGCGGGCGGAGCCGCCGCCGCCTGCCGGAGCCGCTCCGCGCGTCGGAGGCTGCGCTCGGCTCCGCTGGGCTCGGCTCCGCTGGGCTCGGCTCCGCTGGGCTGGGCTCGGCGCGGCTCCGCAGCAGCTGCCGGGAGGGAGGCGGGCGCCGCCGCCCGCGCCGCGCCGATGGGTCTCCTCCTGCTCCTCTGGGCGTGTGCGGCCGCCGCCGGGGCAGGTGAGGTGCGGGGCCGGGGGTGCGGGGCCGGTGTCCGCCCCCGCCGCCTCCCCGGCGTGCGGCGGGCGGGAAACTTTGCGGGGTTCGGCGGCGGGGTTGTGCCCGCTGCGGGGAGCGGGAGCGGCCCCGGCTCTGCCGGCTGCGGGGCCGGGCGTCCCTCGCTGCGGGGAGCGGAGCGGGCGCGGGTCTCCGCGGGGCGCAGCCCGGCTTGGTCCTGGCGGGGAGCCCCGGGGGGCGGCGAGGGAAAGTTTTCCGAAAGCGGCGTGTGCGCTGCGCCCCGCGGGGCCGGGGGGCGGCGGGCGGGCGGAGCGGGGTGCGGGGGCGCCGCGCCGGGTCCCCGGCCGGGCGGTGCGCGGCGCTCCCCGCCGTGCCGGGCTGGGGGAAGCCGCGCTCCGGGCGGGAGGAGGGCTGCGAGGGCGTCGTTCCTGCCGATGCTCTGCCCGCTACGTTATTCCTTCGGCGTTGCGCGACCGGAGTCCCGTTTCTTGTTCCTTGCGGAGGCTTTGTTCTCTTTCCCCTTGCCCCGGGTACCGCTCTTCCTCGGCTGGAGCTCGGGAGGGGGACCTTTGTCGATAGTGCTTGTAGCTATTCTCAAGGAAATTACCCAGCACGATTATCAGAAGTGCAAAGGAATCCGTGTTTTCAAATTATAATTATTCTTGTGTTAATTGTTACCTCCTGAAAACCTACAGATCTTGAGAGGCGTGACATAAAAATAGTTGGGAGAAAATATCGCCTGTCCCTTCCGTAGCGGTGTTACCGCCAGTAGCGCAGGCAGACGTTTGAGATGGGTCAGTAGGACCCGAAACTCTACTACTTGGAATCGCGAAGCCACTCGGAAAGTTCTTTGTGTGCAACAATTGCCACCGAAGCTGCGAGAGGGAAGAGCAAAATGCTTCTCCTAGAGCCTGCTCTTTACCGTTTGAATGATTGCACATGGGTACACGGGAATGGCTTGGTTGTGTTGAGTGTGCTTTTACTTAAAGTTTTTCCATCCCCAAATAGCACGTTACACATGTCGAGGAAATTATAAATGCGCTGCATCCGTTGCATGGCTGCACATTAGCTAGATGGAGCGTGGCACGATTGCTGGTGCTTGGGTGTAGGTGATAAAGGCGCAAGCAGAGAATACAAGCTGTCGGAGCTGTAAGGCAGAATTAATTTCTTTTAGGGATGTCTTAGTGACATAACTCATAATTATATGGCTTAATCCTCTAATCTACTCTACTGCCTTCGGTTCACATTGGGCCAAATCCACCAAGTCCTGAGATGATTTCTATTCCCGCCCACCTGACTGAATAATTTGGAGTTTTGCTTGTGTAAGCCACTGATTTACAGGGAATGGCCCAATTACATTAAATGGGAATTGAAAATGACATCAATCAGGATTGGGCCCAAGCTCTGCACAGTTCTCCAGTGAGAGCAGATGGGTTGATGGTTAATTTTTTACTTCAGAGAGAAATGGTATTTCCACCTTCTTGTTCCACTGAAGAGAGGCAGCGTAAAATACTAGATGCAAGTGCGGTTGATATGCCTGTGGTATCTTTCTGATAGACTGTGGTAGACCACAAGGGAAAAAGAGACTTGGTTATCATACTGAAGCTGCTGATTTGTTGTTTATTAATTATTAACGAGGCTTTTGAGTGCCTGCTGCAGTTTGAAGAGCCAGCACAGGAAAATGACTAGGTATTTAAAGCCATGTGGGCTCTTGCTAAATAGTTGCAGTGACGTTAGAAATAGTCTCTGTTTTTGAAAGCGTTTTAAAAGCTGGAAGGGGGCACATTGAAGTTGTCACACATGTTCCTTCACTGGCATAAATCGAAGCCTGTAGAGCTACAGTGATCTATACTTGTTGAGCCTTGGGTATTCAGGCTGGAATAAACAGCTTTAATAGAGCAGTGGAGCTACTGTGATTAATGGGATTGCCTGTACTTGCTAGATGTGGTTTCTGTCCTCAGCCTGTTGATGTCTGTGGCAGAGCTTTCACTGACTTTAATGGGGTCAAGATTTGTCTTACTGGACATAGTTTGTCCTTTCCATTGAGCAAGTTTTAGTCCCTACTCGATCTCCCTTTGTAGGATCTCCCTTAGTAGGTTTTTCCTGATCTGAATAGATCTAACCCCCCCTCAAGTGAGGAACAGCATACTCTGTTCTTGGCAGGGGTAGCGGACGCCGTCTTTCCTGACAGATAAGTTCACATCATTTACAGTCTGCTGCTTTTCTTCTGAATGAAAACCTTGCAAGAAATAAGTCCTCCTGTTTTTCTGTTTTTCTTCTAAAACAGTCTTTGTTTTTATGTTTGGTGTGGTGTTTTTTTTTTTTTTTTTTTTTTTTTTCCCCCAGAAAGGTTGCGCCCTGTGTTTATATATGTGCTTGTGTCTGGAGTTTGTAGGTTGCAGCCCTCGCACTGGAAGGGTTGCTGTGGGTTGGGAATGAATAGGTAGATAAGTTCTTCCCTGTTGATCGGTTGGTCCGTCAGCATGCGCAGCGTCGGTTGTGGTCGTTCAGCGCCTGAGTGTCTAGGGTGGGTGAAGTCAAAGGTAGTACTAAAAGCCTGATGGTGTTGCTGATTATTTGGGAAGTTCTTACCTTTGGAGAAGTTTATCTGGGTTCATATTCTTTAATTTCCTACAAAGAGGTACTTCCACATCCTTATGAAAGCACTGTGTATGTACACATCTGGATATGTCAGCATTCTTGGAGCCTCAGTTCTGCCAGATGCCTCTAGATCTTAATTTTCATTCTAGAGTAAGGTTGCTAGAGACCTCCTAAAGCTGTCTTCTCAATATTTTTTTACTACTTTGCCCCTTGTGCAGTAGTATGCCCTGCATTAGCACAACACATTATTCCAATAAGTTTTAACAGTTGAGTAAAGGAAAGGAGAAAATGCTGCGGTACAGATGATTTATGAGTAGAATACGTAACTTCTTGTTCGTTCTGTACACCTCAGTAATTTCTTAGAGCCTTTCAAAGAATCAGACCAGAATAATTGCTGCTTAACTGATCCAAAAGCACAGTCCTGGAATTACAAATGAATCAATTTAGACCTGAACGTGAGGTCCACTTAGTGGAAATCAGTCTGGATGTGCCTTACAGGTAACGTCCGTGCTCCACGGAAGCCAGTCGGAGTTTTACCATTGACTTCATCTGTGTCAGGATTTCATTCCTGGAGCCTGTTCCTGTTGCTAATGATGTTAGTGAAAAATGTCCTTAGGAAAGTGCTTGGATCCCACGTGAGATTATTTGACCTATGTCTCAGGTACAGGTCTTGTGCCACACTTACTGCTATGTTGAGAGAGACACATCATGGTCAGGCTGGCCTCTTCCCACCCCTAGAAAAAGGAACTTGGTGTGCCGTAACCATCAAGTTGCCCTGAACGTTTGAGCACAGCGACCTCAAACTGCTTGAGTGTGTGTCTCTTCTGTCAAGCCCGTCACGTCCCTAGTAGTTCAAGGAGTGCTCAGTCTTTTCCTGGGCATAAGCCATTTCTAAATTTTAGGTTTAGATTTGTGCTTCTCCAGAGGGTGCTGCTGCTGGTTCAGGTGAATGAATGCTGTTTGTAGGTAGGCTTTGGCACGCTTTACAGACACCGGCTGTGCTGAAATACGGAGGTGTGCTTTCAAAGCAATATCAAACAGCTTTGTGAGTCACCCAGGGCTCTTGGATTACGGGATGGTGTCCTTTACCCTGCTACCGTATCTCCTCCAGGGTCATTTTGCTAGTTGGGAAAATAGATTCCATTTAGACTATGAGCTGTGGGGCCTGATCTGTTAGTCGCAACTAGGTATGAAATGTGAGAGGAATTTTCAGTCCTCATGTCTCCCTGGAAATAGGATGGCCAATAGATGAATGCTGCAAATCTCTTTCATTTTTTGCATAGGTGGTTATGCTTTTATTTATTTATTACTCTTTAGCCTTATGAAGATGCTGGATTAACGTAGCCATTTTAAAATGTTTTAACTAGTGTGTAGTAAAATCTGTGGAAAGGAAATATTTTAATTGAAAGAATTGGAAAAGAATATATTCCCTTTCTTGCAGCAGAGTTACTGTCTTATAAGTAATTACTGTATACAGGGTATGTGTGAGAGTGTGAAGGTACTAGAAATGTCTGCACTAGATATTCTTCTCCATTCTTTTCATTACCTGATTTGAAATAAAAATTGATCTCTCTCTCTCTCTCTCTCTCTCTGCCTCCAACAGCTGTAGGATTTGGAATGGATCCTGACTTACAAATTGATATCATCACAGAACTGGATCTTATGAATACAACCCTTGGGGTGACGCAAGTGTCAGGACTACACAATGCCAGCAAAGCATTTTTATTCCAAGGTAAGACAAACATCCTCAAATCTCTTATCCCACTTCTGTCTGCACGAGCTCATAAGAGCTTTGATGCCTCGCTGATTCACTGTAATGGTGGTCTTACTTAACTGTCGCTTTCTTTTATTCCTATTTTTTGGAAATAGTCCTTGTTACTTTCCTGAAGTACATATGGTGCTTTTTTTTTTCCTCCAGTGTCCTGTCAGGTAGTTGAGGTTAGAGATCTTTAGGGAAGTATTTTTGGGTAGGTTTTCAACGCTCCCCAATGTTTATTTCTAACTAAATATGTCAAAGTGGCTCCAAGGGGTGGACTTGGTTGTGCTTCCTCTCTGTGACTGTACACATGCAGAGACACCCGCAGCTGAAGCTGTGTAACTATGAGAAAGTGTTTAATGTGTTGACACTGATTAGTAACATGTAGCAAGTCTTTCATCGACTTTGTGCAAACCGTTAAAGTGAGAAACTTGAACAGTATTGCATTTAACTGTCCGAGTACCAGCTACAGAATAAGTCACTTTGAATTGTGATTTTTTTCATTCAGTATTCTAAGATAAACGCTTGTGAAGCGTTTTAAAACGGTGGTGGGGTGTGTGCTGGGTTTTGTTTTTTTTTTCTAAATTTTTATTTTTTAGTGAGTGAAATTCTGGATGAATTAACAAGTTTTACCATGGAGTTAAATAAGGTCCAGATTAAGAGGCAACGCCCCATTGGGTGGAAGCACTGAGTTGCTACAATATGCTTATTAGGCGAGAGAGACATTTATATCAGTTGAGATTAACGTGCACGTTGAAGCACAGTTGGGAACATTTTTATTGCGGAGACTTCCTATGTTTATTTTTTCTTTACTGTACTCTGTGTTGAAGCGTGCATGTTAGTGTCTCACTTTTTGATGTCTGTCCTCTGTAGCTGTTTTTAGAGGCAAACGATTATGCTCTCATTTAGCTTTAGTTCGGATCTGCAACGCTAACGGGCTTTATTGTAAGTAATAAAAGAAGCTGGTCTATAATCTTAGTTCATTCTTTGCCTGGCCGAGGTCAGCTTAGGAGCCAGAGCAGAGGGACTTCTGGAGACCTTCTCAGAACTTGTTAGTCGTGTTTCCAATCTTTTATGATAAAACGAGTAGCATAATTTTCACTGGTTCCCAGATGAACATCCAGAAGAAGAGCATTAATTTATTCATTTAAAGATATCAGTTGTTTTTCTTCCGATACCCTGACTCCAGGTTTGTGTATTATGGACAAACAATATCAAAGCACAGTTGTTCCTCTAAGGACTGCAAGGGCCCAACTGACTTAAAATATTTTGGTATTTCCAATTGCTATTCCATGCAGCTAATTGCAACCGCACTGATGAACTGTCATGGCGAGTTTTCACAGACTGGTGGTCAGAGCTGCAGGGAAGAAGACTCAGATGTGTTTTTCAGGACACTGATTGAAGCCATTGATACTGAAAGTAGATTTTAAAGGCTAATGGTGAATATGTTATGGATATTCAGTTCTTTTTGCCTTGGAGGATCCCACCTGTAGTTTACAAACATAGAGAAGACTAGTGTAAAAAGGGTAGAGCTTGTAAAAATCACATGAGCAGATAAATTGGTAGATAGATGTTCGTGGGAAGCGATGAACAAAAATTCACTGTACGAAGTGAATAATCTGAAGTCTGTAGTTAGGTAAATAAAGCTTTTTTTTTAATTCCCACAACAGAAATTCTTCTTGCTAATGTGCAGGAGAATAACCCTGTGCTTGGATATCGCCTCTAGTATAAAACTTATTGGAAGATGGCTTGGGAAAATTATTCTCTTCAGTTAAGCTCATCAGCCCTTGGGCTGGCAGAAGACTGAAGACCTTTGGTCTTTTACTTCATCCTGAGAGAGGTCTGTGAGGGATCTTCTGCTGCTGCTGTCAGACGGGAAGTCCGAGGCTGCCCCGTTGGTTGCTTCCCTTCTTGTTCGTATCTGTTACTTGTTAAATGTCAGCAGTATGTCGGCAGCTGTATGAATTGCCTTCTACTAACAGAGGTGACTTACTTTACCACTGCGGTTTGGCTGTGTGCGAGGTACTTTGGCTGGAACAAGGAGATACTTAACTTTGATTTTTATCTTGCCATACAGTAAAACCGATATAGAACTCAGGGCAGTGTATGGACAACCGCTATGTCTAAGTTAGAAGGGACACTTTTTCTCAGAGATTCACAAAAAAACCCCAGCCAACATGATACTTTCAGAGGAGAGAAAAGACTGGAAGTTACTGCTTAGTTTCAAATTACTGTATCCTCTTGGACCAGCTATTTCAGTCTCCAAGATGTGGTCCTTTCAGCAAAGCTTTGCTTTGATTAGTTCTTACCGTATGTGAGTAGTTAATGCATGCTGTGCCTCGCTGCTCCAGTGTTGCCTCCGGGGCTCCGGGCAGGGGAGGACCTGCTTCACCTCGCAGGCTGATTGCTGAACATGAAGCCACATGAGAAGACCTCTTCATTCATAGGCTTTCACCACTGAGGATTTCCTAGTTTAGGAAATGAGAAGAATTTGTCGGTCTGTTCTTTGGCGTGCGGTTTTCATAGGGACAGTTTTGCCTGCCGCCTTCGGCAGTGTCCTTACAGCAATGTAACAGGGCTCTGAGCTTACATGAAGGTTCCCCGGGGGTCACTTTCTGTCTTGTAAGATGTATTTCCTAAAATGGCTTTACTAGAGCTGTTCAAACTGAGAGCGTTCCTTTGCGTGTCCCTGGAAGTCTACACCTTTGAGGTAGAGAAATGGTAATTCTTCCCCAACTCAGACAGTTATGTACACTGCTGTAGTGAAAATATGGATTGTTTTCCTAAGCGAGATTCTTTTCCTGTGAATTGACCTCTTTGAAACAGAAGGCTTTATAAGTTTTGGGCATCCTTTCAGTTGCTTTTAGAGGCAAAAAGAAGAAATGAAGAAGGGGGTGATGGGAAGATATGCACAAAAGAAAGAGAAACTATTATTTTTAATTAGATATTTGATCGGTGATGTTAGCTGTCTTACCGTAAGTGACATACTGTTTGTTACAAAGTTTCTGGGGAGTGATGTCATGATTTGATTTATCTTAGAGAAAATGTAGAAGGACCCTTTTCCCCAGAGAGTTAGCAATTTCAGTCCGAGACAACCTCAGTGAAGCCAGTGGACTATTCTGATTTTATAATAATATTGGTCATAACAGCTGAACCTCAGATTTCCGTGTGAGGCGGCTTTACAGGCAAAGAAACAAATTCAGCTCCGTTGCAAATTCTGTGACAACATGATAGAACCAAAGTGGCAATTGAGAGATGTGGCTTGCCTTTGGGCAACCAAATCTGTTCCTAATTCAGAAAAGCATGGAAACCTATAATTAAGTGTAGTGATCTGCGTGGTCCTGTTGGACATGGGCTTTGATTATTAGAGTATTTCAGTTGGATTTTTGATTGATCAGTTCCATTATTTGTGCGTTTCAGTTCCATTCTCTATGAGATGGGGATAAGGGAATCCAAAAAGCAGTGTAAGTCCTGACAGTGTGAATTAGATGAAATGTAGATATACAACTCGTAATTGCAATTCTGCAAACAGTCTTACTTTTAAGATCTCTAACGTTATGATGTCTTAATTATTTATCTTTTATTTATTTATGCTAACAAGAGTGGGGAAAAAAGTCTCTGTGTCCAGATGGGTTGCTCTAGCGTGAAGGGACAAAGGAGGGAGAGCGGAGATTCTTGACTGGAATGCTTTTGGGGAACAGGGCACCCAAGATCCTGGTGTCTGACCCCACATCTCCTCACCTCCAACCAGGAGTCCAAAGAATTCAAGGAAGCAGTCCTGGAGGTGGGTGGGAAATCTACCTCAAAGAAATGTATTGAAAATATGGATTGTCCACCTAATGCACTGCAATAACATCTTACAAACATTGAGTGAAAGGCATCTGTAAATAGTATCTTACAAACATGACAAAATGATACTGAAATTCCTAGAACAGAATTATAGTATAAATTTTAGTACATTAAGAAATACTGAACCATGGCTCACTTAGTGGGGCTCAGTCCTGTTCTGTGATTCAGGTAGCAAGGAAGCAGGGCTTGTTTTGACCCTGTAGGTGGAAACCTCAGCAGGATCTTGAGTTCAGTGGCAGAGAAAGGCTCTCATTATAAATAAGGCAAGAGGAGGTGCTTAACCAGTTGTCCTGTTTCTAGGTAGACTAAGCCCAATTTTTAGCCTAGCTGTTACGTTATGCGATTACCTTAACCAGTCTGACTTCTGTTCTGTGCTCAGTTCTCCCTGGGGAAGTAAAATTTTATTCCTTTTACAACCTGTCAGCTATGCCCGTTTCTTTATAGTTCTTCTTGTCTCAACATCTCTTTTGAACTAACAGAGGCTTAAAGCCTTTACTTATAAAACAGTTCTCTCAAGAAGTTCATTAAGGCTTTGCTATTTCCTTTCTTAGCAATCTGGCAGTATTTTTCAACTTAGTTGTTAAATTAGGAATGGTCTTTTTACTATGTATGCTATGTATAGCACTCAGTAAAATAAACCACCAAGTACTGTTAAAAGTCTAGCTATATGTAGCCCTTTCTTCCTTGACCGTTTCTTTACTTGTATTAAATGACCACTGGGGATTTATTAGAGAAACCCCTGGCCTGCAGCTGCTGCAGCATGGAGTTCGCTCATGCTCCTTCTTCCCGCTTTGTACCGGTGACTGCCGAGTTCTTTTCTATACAGTTGTGGCTCCGACAGGAAAGGTGAAAGAAAAACAAATATCTTAAAGCACAGAGAAAGGCAATGTTTTTGTGAGAAAAGTGTGAATCTTGTTGAGTTCCCGAAACAAAAGGGCTGTCCTGCTTCAGGCCAAATGAGTGAGCAAAGATGCAGTCCCAGGGAGGGTAGAGGTGCCTTCCAGCAGACTCGCTTGAGCTTCCAGCTGCGGTACAACCCTCTTAGTCGATGTTTCCTCTCAGTGTGTTTTAGATCCAGAACTTTTCTAGACACCTTCCTCCTTGACTTGCTAATTCCTCGCTTAGAGCGTGAAGGTGTTTCCAGATCCCGCTCTAGGAGTCCAAGTCCTGAACGTCAGCTTTTGTGGTGCCAAAGTCAAAGGGGTTTGATTGCTAGCCAGCTTTGCTATGCTTTGAGATTGGTGGATAAGGAAAACTGCATAGCTTGATCTTGTCGTCAGGAGTGGGCACATACCCTTTATATCAGGAACATTAGCTCTGCTTCTGCGAGGACAATCTTTAGGATACGCTTGTTATGCCCTGGCAATGTGTGGGGGGCAGTAGCTCAGCACTGAGGTGCGCTCAGTAAATTCAAAGGCTGGGTGAGTAGGCTGCTGCCTTCGTTCATCTGCGTGTGAACGTCGTCTTGCCTGAGTCTGTGACCCATGTGCTATCACTGAGGTTTTAATCCACTTCAAGTGTTAGAGCTCAGTTACGCCAGCATGATGTGCAAGGTGTGCGAGCTGCAGAACTCAGAAAAGAGCTGGGGACTGAATGAGAGGAAGCAGATAACGGTTCGAGGAGGAAACTTGCAATTATTTTTCCTGTGGTGGACAGCAGGGCGGTCCGCAGTGAGTAGGAGAGATAAATTTTAATTTTTGAGTTCAGGGCGTCGGTCCCTCTTCATGTGAGATAATGCAACGAGAGTCATTGCTTTCTGTCTGATCTCTCCTGGTATGCTTATAGCAAATATTAAGTATAAGCAGTATCGTTTTTACTGAGCAGAAATCTTACAGTAATAGAAAAATTAGGAAGGCACAACATGGGTGGCTTGAAATCTTTGTGCTGCTTTCAGTAGCTCTACTACCTTTTCCATGCCCAGTGGTATCTGAATATCGCGTCCGGCTGGGGTGCTGGGAGGTTTTGGGGCAGCAGTGGTGCAGAGCCTCCGGGCACACCTCCCTGGGCTGCCAGCGTCCTGGTCTTCTGCACGCATAGGTGCGGTTGGCAAAGCAGATGATGACCCTTGCGCTGCTGGAAAGGAAAGGAACATTTTATTTTACCAGGTTTTGCCCACCGCTCCCTGGGCTTCCAGGCGAGCCCCTGCGCAGCCGCTCGCTTGGTGCTTTCCTTCAGCCAGATGAGTTTTTCTTGCCTTTTAAAATATGCTTTGCCTGAGGTGCCACCAGCCAGGACGAGGGGCTGGGCTGTGCCGTGCGGTGGGGCAGTTGGAACTGGCCATGTCTGGCAGGGGACAGCCCCTGCCTCCCCTCACAGAGGTGCCCTGCACCTCGCCACCCGGTACAGGTAGATCTTCATGGAAAGTCTGCAAGCTCCTCAAACTTGTGAGCTTTTTATTTATTTATTTATTAAAAAGAGAAGAGTGAGGTTTCTTTCCCTGTTACTTGCAGGTCCACACCGGTTTCCAGAGGGGTGGGGTGAATTTGGGGTTTTACCCTGTGTTGCCTGTGGGGTGCCTGTCCCGGGTTCCTGGGACCTCAGGAGGGAAAGGCAGCTGCCGTCAAATAAAAAGCCTTTCTACGTGTAAGCAAAAATAGTACCTACATCTGAGGTGTGGGTCAGCCTCTCATCCTGATCGTGTGGTAACACTTTGGCGTTGCTGCTTCCTTGGTGCTAAATTTTGACTATTTCCCTTCTCTTTCCACTAAGATCTCCCTTCTGAGATCTTCCTCTCATGGAGGGGGGACAGCAGAATTGATGGTTTCCTCAAAGCCGATCCACCTCAAGGGCTCACTGCCCCTGAAGGCAGCTATGGGCACCTCTGCTCACCCGTGGTGGTGGCGCTCAACCTGCGGCTGCGTGGAGATGGTGGGGACCAGGCCAGCGTCTGTCTTCCCCCATGATGGAGGTTTGTGGGGTGGTGAGAAATAGGGCCCAGCCCATCCCTGAAGAGAGCGGGATCCTCACCTGCCCCTCGCACTCATCTCTTGGGATGTCCACCTGCTTTTATGAGCTCCAGCCTGGCCCTTAGGAGCTGTGGCAGCTGCCCGCCATCCCAGAGAGCTGCCAGAGAGTTCCCTCAGTGCTTTCAGCCCTTTGTCAAAGCTGCTCTGTAAAGCACTGCTAAAATAAGAGTTAAAATAAGATACCAGAGAGTTTTAGTGGATAAATTCACCAAAGAGCTTGCACATGCGCATGCTTGAGTCCGTTGCAGTTTAAAAACATGGACATTCGTGTGCCTGAGTGGTTGGGCATGCGTTGTACCTTCACGGCTCTGTATGCTTGTTTTCCTGCAGAGCAGCTGGGCTGGCTGTGCCCAAGAGGATGGAGGAAAGTGTGACTTCTCTGGTGGGGATGGTTTCTGGGCTTGTGTCCATCACCAGGATGGAGAGCAAGGTCTTGATCTCTTTTTGCGATCTCAGGTGCTTCTCCTGCTTGCCCCCCTTCCTTCCCAGACCTCTGTGGAAACTAGAAAGGAGAGGGAAATAAAGCTGGAACTTTAGGCGCGAGGACTGGGTATGTAAAGTGACAATAATATAGTTGGGATGAACGGGCTCCCCTGAGAGCCAGGGACCGATACAGGCTGGTGCTGGGCAGTGGGTGGTGAGAAGCAGTCAGATGAGATGAACTGTGACAGGCAGGGCAAGGAAACTGTGCTTCAGATGGAGGGGTGGAGGGGAGAGAAGAGAAACGGCTGTGGTGAGGAGCTGGAGGCCAAGAAGGGAGTGGGTGACGGCCGGGCAGAGAAGCTGTGACGGGGACGATACAAGGGCTCTGACTTGAGGGGAAGGGAGTGAGGTGCAGGGATGAAGAGCACGGTAAGGGGAGCCCTGGGCAGCGGTTGGGAGAAGCAGTCTGGAGAGAGAGGCAAGGGGCTAGGGCCTGGATGGGAAACGCGAGGACTACGGTCTTGGACTAGGTGGGTACAAGTGGGTAAAGGTTTGCTTACGGTAGAGGCAGCATTAGGGCAGCATAATAGGGAAAAGCACGGAAAGTTCAGATTTGGTAGTGTTGTAAAGCACCTGTGATGTGTGCTAATTTTTCACAAAAGTTTTTGGAGGATATGACTTGGATAATGTGGTTTTTTTTATTAGTGATTTAGAACCTTAATTTTGCTGTGCTTTGGTTGTTCACCTGTAAAGCTGACGTACTAATGCCCTTTCCTCTAACAATAGTGGTGGGAAAAGAATTAATTAATATTTGTAGAGGTCTCGGATACTGTGCTGGAATAATTAACTTGGTCATGGTCTGCTCTGTCTTCAGAGAAGGATTTGAATACGGTAGATTTACTGTTCAAGGTGAGCCTTAAACAATAAAAATAAAGCAAAGCTTCAGATCTTTGTTTGTTAAATAAATATTTTTTTGCTCTTTGTTCTTTACTTTGTGTGCTGCCTGAGACAAGGGGCCCTCTGGAAAGCCCCTGTGTGATGCTGTAATTAAGAACCATGTTGGAATGCGCATCCCTGGAGGGATGAGCAAGGTTTGCCTGTGAGACTTTAACCCTAACATCTGTCTAACTTCTCATTTATGTTTGTTTTTTAATATATCTAATGTTTTAATGTGTTTTGTATACACAATGTAAATTTTTTTTTTTTGGCAATGAAATCATTAGGCAAAGTGGTTTTGTTTGGTGGTTTTTTTTTTTTTTGTTGTTTTTTTGTTTTTTGTTTTTTTCTTTTTTCCTTTCTTTGCAAACCTGACCATTTTCAGAACAGAAATGATCTGGAGTTGGAATGCAGTAAGCTAGGAGGGGATGAATGAGACAAATCATCTTCAATGGAAGAAATTAAAGATCACTTGAGACGTAATTATTGAACAATGCTTTGAGGCTTTGAAGATACATAAACTACTGTTAACTTTGTCAGTTCCCAGAAGTAGTTTTTAAAATACCATATATACCCATCCAGTGTTGGCTGTTTCGACTCTTGTTTAATATTTGAATTATGTTAGAACCCTGGCTAGGAGTAAAATTTATCCAACATTGATATGAAGGTATAACTTGTAAATCCTCATAGAGTTTCTTGTTCCATATTTTCTTGCTTTAAACATCCCTACCCCCACCAAGGTAAGTGTAGACTAAAATAGAAACTTACTCATGTTAAATGACAGTGACCAATTTCTACTTTTTTTTTGTTTTTCTTGTCTTTTTTCATCCTGAATGTTGCCATGCTGCCTTCTGTTACTTGACATTTTTTGGGTTTCCCATCATGTCTGTAATGATTAGGAAAGAATTCTGAGCACACATTGCCTCTGTCCTTGGCAGTTATTTTTGCTTTCCGGCAAGACAATAATTGTGCTACTTGTCTATCTTCATTGCCATGGTGGTGAGTACAGAAGGGAAGTGGGATAAGCACTTCACTTCAGGAAGTATTTCTGTAGTATGCTAAAAGCCTCGAATGCTTCTGGCAACCTGTTGACAAAGTCCTGTAATGAATGTAAGCAGAAAGGAAACAAAAGGTCTCTGCTCTTCAGTGGGCAGAGAGGGGGATGCACAAATTAGTTTCTGATACTGCTAGTAAGTGTTGCATGCTTCCACACCATGTGAGCTATGCATGTCCTTACGATGAAAGTAAATCAGTTTGGATAAAAGAATTACAGTTTGAGTTTCTTGTACCTTCATCAGAACAGAAATACAACAAAATTGTCTTTTTCCTGCAAAGGATTTTGGCAAACTGGTACTCTTAAGTCATATCATACTGCACGTAATCAGGTTCTATTAACTACTTGTTTAGTAAACTAATATCCAACTGGAGTAAGAATATCGTTCTATAATATCTTGTCAAAGAGGCCCGTGTGCTAGTCAGAGCCCTGGGAAGTTGAGGTGAAGCAGGGTTGGTACTTGAGTTGTGCTGCCTTGAGGCAAGTCCCTGCACAGCGCTGAGTATCCCTGCATGCAGAATCCTGCCCAAGTTGAGGGCAAGTCCCTGCACCTGATACTACAGGTCTGGGTTGCTGGACAAATGCTGGGGTAAAAGAGAGCAGAACTGGAGCATTACTTGGCACTGCTGAGTTAAAACTGCTTGAAATGCAGAGGGAGGGAAAAGCAACGCTGAAGGACTGGGTTCTCACTGTAGGTAATGAAACAAAATGGCCCATTATGGTTGGTTTTGACCCCGAGAGGGATCTCTTAATTTTCTAAATAATTTTAGAAGAAATGTGTCAATATCCATTTGATAAGAATATTTACACTCATCCGAATTGATTAAATTACCTCTAAACGGAGATGCATCTTTTGCCTATAAAGAAGTGGGGTTATTTGAAATTACTATCACACGCATTCAAACACATACAATGATTTTTTCCCCTTTTTTTTTTTTTAAGATTTTGTACCTTTAAAGAGTACACAAAGGCAGATATAATCAGACCTAATGCAGGAGCCAGGCATGGACCATTTCCTGTGGTGAAAAACCCTGCTGTCTTGAACTACCTATCAAGAATAAAAATTAGATGCTACTTGAGGCCTCAACCTACTTCTTCTATGCCAAATTCTAGATTAATCTTGCCACCTGCAGTGTGGGTGTGTAAGTGACACGAGGGGGATGATTTTTTCTCTTATTTTTCATTTTTGCCACATAAATGGTGTGAAGTAATCATGTCACACTGTGCTGGTTTATGGCATTATATCATGTGATTGCCTTGCCTTTTGTGGCCTATTCAATGACAGAAAATGCAGAACATTAGTATTTGTTTGGATTTTTGTCGTTTTGTTTTTTTTTTTTTTTTTTAATAGAATGGACAAAAAAAATGGTTTTGGCACCTGATGTCCACTAAAACATTCATCTAAATCAGTAGTTATGTAGGTTGCATACCTGCTAAAAGAGCAAAGTTGGTTCTGTAATTCTGACAACAGGGATCTGTGAATCGCTATTTTGGAGCAATAAATACTATAGGTGAGCACCTGTGTTTTGGCTTCCTAAAAAAACCTCTTGTTACAGTCTGTCCCCCATCCTCCCTCCTTGTGTGATAACATTTCTTACATAGTTACAGCTGAGTTTCCCATTGGCCCTCTGTGCTATAAATAGGAAAAAATAGTACAGGATCACTGCAGCTGCACAGATTATTTTACTGAGTCTGTCCTCCCCTTGCACGTACGGGTGACTCCTCCCTCTGAAGCTGTGAGTTTTCTGTTTGGCATCAGTGGGAACAGACACCTCCTAGAGTGGACAAGTTTGTGTTGTAAAGCTTAGTTCTGTGTGGTGTCTGCCCTTTTTTCTTCTTCTTTTTTTTTTTCTTTTCATTTTTTTTTATCTTTTGTAAACTGGAAGGAAGCAAAGATGCTCTGAGAGCGCAACACGTATAGAACTGGATCTTGGAAGTTAAACACTCATTGCTTCTATGATGAAAGACTGTCTACAGATGGCATACAGAGCTGCTTCTGCCTCTCTTTCTGCACTTTGGCTCATTGTGCATTACAATGTTGAAATTTTAAAGCCTGTTCTTGGTGACTGGGGATAATAACAAAGCCAAGAAGTGTGGGAGGAGAGTGGGGTTTGTGTGTGTGTGTGTCGTGTTTTTTCTTGGTCTGTAGAGGTCTCTATGGATGTTCATCATGCTGTTTGGAAAATGAAGCAGCACAGCCTTAAAATATGATATTTGTAGAAAAATTTGGTAAATGCCGATGATTTGGAAACCTCACATACCCCACTTTATCTCAAGTCTTCCTTTTAAGGAAACCTACTGACAAGTTGTGGTAGGAGGACTCTGTATAGTATGAGGAATCATATTAGGGACACAGTGGAAGTTGTTTAGGTTTACTTCATTCTAATTAATTATGAAGCCAGAACAAAATTAAGTTTCTTTTTTATAATAGTATTGCCCACACATTTAAAAGTCATGGTCCTCTGTTCGCTTTTTGTTCTCTGATTCTGGCAGTGCTTCTGGTGTTTTTTGATGTCTCGCGAGTACCAGCTTTCATGTGGGATATTCTGCCTTTCTAGCTTCATGCTATCCTAATTGTTTCAAAATGTAGTCATTAAAAAAAAAGTAAACATTATTGCTGGTGTTATTGCTAACGGCAAGAAATGCAAAAATGGGGGACACATGTGGCAGTCCTATTTAAATAAAAGCTTATTTTCAGAAACAAAGGCTTATGGAGCAAAAGGGAGCGCTTAGTACCCCAAGCACGTTTGCTGTTACGGATGAACCCACAGCAATGGATGCTATCAAAGTTGTCATATTTTATTCATGAGTTGTGGTATGCTTGGGTGAAATAAGAAAAGCAATGCTCCAAATCATAATTATGGTGTAAAAAGATAAAACAGTTATTATTGTGACACTTTTGAAAATTCTTAAATCTCTCAAATAATTCATATAAAACTTGTGGAGAATGACTAAGTATGTTAGCTGTATTTATGGTTCTTTGTTGGGGTGGGGTGTGGAACACTTCACAAATAGAATTTATACATATTTTGGGAGAATATATAAATGTGTGCTTATGTGTGTTCCAAGAAACAAAGACAACCAAAATATTGAATATAAATGTAAAGAGGCTGACAGCAGAAATTATACTTCAGTAGAGAAGGGCTTTGACAAATGTATTATGCCTCATGTTATTATCATGCAGTTAATAAATAAAACAGACACCCAGGCTTTAATTTGCTTTAGCAATAACATGGAAGTGATTTTTCTGAAGGAAAGAAAACAGAAGGGAGAATTAGTTCATGAAACACATTTGTTTAATGCTCGTACCAATCGTATATAGAGAATAAAGAAAGAACATAAGATGTTAGTGATAAATGAGCTAAATGCTTTAAAATTAATTAAGAAACTATTTAAAGTCTCAAATCATTGGGAGTTTTTGAACCAAGAGAGCACTTCAGCATATGCTTACTTTGAACTTTACGGATAATTTCGATGCCTTTACTTGGCTTATTCATGTGATAAAAGGCTTTACTGGGCTGGAAAGTAAAACCTTCGTGTAGGTGTGGGCAGGTCTGTTAGCTGCCCTAAGTAGCATCAGGCATTGTAACCTCTATCTGCGAGTGAAGAAACTGAGTCAGAGGCTTCTGTTTTGCTGAAAATTCCCTGTTAATGAGCTACTTAAAACCGGTATTTTGATTTACATGTTTAAGAATGCAGGTTTTCACGAGGGAGGCAAATCCTGATTTCTGTGTGGCTCTGCTGATGTTAGACTGGGATTTTTCAACAAAGTCAAAATAGTTTAGGCATTCGGTTTCTCTCCTGCTTCAGCGGGATGTGGTACTTCAAATTTCTTTGAAAATTCAGGTTATGGGTTACTTGTTGACCGTATCTGTCATATTCGTGTTAAACTTAGGAATCCTAAAGCACTTCAGAAATATTTGATAGTACTCTTTATTTTTAATACTGTTGCCATAAAGTATGAGCAGCATTTATTATTACCTGTAAGAAGGAAGAGTGCTAAATGGGAAAACAAAATTATTACATAATAGCTTAAAAATACAAGTGGGTCTATCTGTCAGCATGCTCTATTGAAAAAGTTTAAATTTTGTTTCTAGATTACAAACACACCAAAGGTTATAGTGGGAGGAAATAAGACCAAACTACAGTTAGTAGTTGTTTGCAAAACTTGGCTTCTCTATCTGATTTTTGGTTCTAGATGCTCCTCACTTTCTAGTACCATCTAAAGTTTCTTTTAAACAAATGTGGCTGAAGAACATGTTTTGTTAGGTTCAGCACATGTTATAATTTTTTAAAAGTAATTTCTAATTTTTTGTGTCTTTGACTTTGAGCATACCTGAAAATGTTTTGTAGAAGTGGAGGAAAAAATTGCTTAGCTTGCTTTTGCATGAAGCCAGAACAGAAACAGTATTTTTGGATGGCTTATTATTTTGTGTGACATGAGCATTTAACATACTCTAAAATAGATCCCTGAAGTGGACAGTACTCCTGCAAAACGGACAGCATATTGGTAATGATTCTAAGCAATTACTGCTTTTTCCCAACGTTGTGTACGCTGGCTCTGTTCAAACATGACAGTGTTGCCAGAGTAGTCCATGCTCTTTCTGTTAAAATGTTGTTATTATTGTCCAAATTTGCAAATAGCAATCTTTAACTTTTTAGTCACAGTGATGTGATACCTTAACTAACATAGATAAATAATCAGCGACTCCTGAACTAATTAACTAACAATGCATGTAATTTGATTAACTCACATGATTTAAGAGCAGATTATGTGCTTTTAGTGGTGGTGTAACTTCTGGAGCATTTCTACCAAGCATTTAATTTAAGGGATCATCCGTTTGTCAATAGTCTTGATTTTAGCACGAGTCCCTTGAGGAAACAACAGAGCCTACTTGAGAAGGCGAGCCTGAGCTCAGTATCTGCTTGAAATATTTTAAACAAGGAAAAGTGGCTGCGTGGGTAACAACAGGTGATACGTAACACTCAACAAGGTGGGCAGTGTTGCTCTTGGCAGGAAGCTTTTTGCAAAGCCATTACTTTGGCTTACTCCAGTTTTCTGATTTTGCTCCATAATGGCCAGATGGTTTGAAGACGGCATCAGTTGCTGTGCTATTCATGTGCCCAGGCCTGCCGCTCATCCTTTTGCTGCTGGAGAGATGACTCCAGCGCTTTCCTTGGTCATTCTGTCCATTTGGGTGGAAAAGACAAGGAAGGGCCCTGGAGATAGTAAACCCACATGCAGCAAAAGAGGGGAAGTCTCTCAAGTAGGCTTTGCTACAGCTTTCTGCCGCTGTGCTTTCTGTCACCTAGGGGATTTTCGCTGACTGGGGCTTGAGAAACGTAGGTGGCCGCCTTCTCTCTTGCCATATATTCATTTCCAAGTCTTGTGCAATATCTGCTGCTCCGTTTGTTCCAGTGTACTCAATTTCCGTTGTTCAGCTTGAAATGCTGATAAAGCAAACAAAGGACTTTAGACTCTCTGACAACTACTTAATTAACGTGAGTGTGGTCATTCTAGCTAGTGCTCAAGGCGGGCCAATTTTCAAGAAGTGCAGAGTCTGACATTAAGCCACTAAATCAACTAAATTATTGGTTGGGGAGAAACTGTGATTTGATAAGTAGTCTCTGTTTGATTTCTTTAGTGACTCAAAATTCTACTGTCCCTGGCATCTGGAGGTTTAGGATTGGGTTTGCAACAGCTTCCTGAAAGGAATGAAATATATATATAATTTTAAATCCTAGATTAATTTTGTTAGGAGAGACCTAGTTGTAAACTAGCTTACAAACATGTACATCAAAATGACAGCAATATATGAACCCTTATTGCCAGGGTAGTTTTGCATCATGCAAAAGGAGAGTTTACATTGAATTATACTATTTTTCCACCTTCTCTAGCAGAACTGCTTTTGCTGTATAGTCATGGGAACTTACCTTTGTAACATTAGCTATTCACCCTGGTAATTGCTCCATCCTCTAATTTAATGAAAACCCATTAAACCGAAACAATAATTAAAATGAGACATCATCTCTGTAGGAGGTTTGCATATTAAAATCACCAGGCATTTCACTGCAGACGGATCTTATTCTTGAGAAACAGTGTTTGAAGCAACATGTAAAAAGTGTTTTATAATGAATAATCATAATTTAGAAAGCTGTGCTGTTGAACGTGATTTCCTACTGTTTATTACTGGCTCCGAGTGGAGCTAGCAAGGCAAAAAGATTTACAATCTCTTTTCGTACCGGTGAGAATACCTAGAAGCAGAGATGTACTCGTGAGAAAACATCGCACCTTCTTTAGTCCTCCCTGGTAGCATAGTTTTGAAGAGAAGGGTGAGGCGTTTTCATCCCTTTCTCTGGGTTGCTGGCAGGTAGGACAGGAGGTGCTGGTCCCCACTGTGCCAGTGGAAGGGGCCCCCAAGAGCAGTGTGGTGCCTGCTCAGGACCTTAATGTAACCTTGCATTTATTTTCCCTTGGCAGTACCCGACAGCTTGCTAAAACCCATGCTTTAGCCTGGCTTGGAAGCAGTGTAGGTTGAGTGGCAGGCATGGTGGATGAATTTGGGTCTGTGCTTAGGTGATGTCTAGGTGTGCTGCTACTTGGCTGATGGGTCTCTGCAGCGCGGTGTGGGCTGTCTTGAGCCTTAGTGCTGATAGCCAAATTGAGCGCCCAAAATGCTCTGAGGGATATAAGTGGCTCTGTGCCTATTCCTGTGACAGGAACATATTGCAAAGTCTCTCTCTCTCTCTCTCTCTCTCTCTCTCTCTCTCTCTCTGTTTGTTTGCATGGAAGGAGAAATTTGTGTGAATTTTCTCCCCACGGCTTAAAACAAAAAATCGGTGCTATCTGCAGAAAAGTCCATTTTGCCCTTGCTAGGTTGGGAGGGACAACTACCTGAAGTATTTCCCTGCTTGGCAGTGAAATGACTTCTTTCTGGAGAAGATCCCCGTGGCTGGTGTTTGCTTCCTTCTGTGAACTTCTGGATCTGTTTGTGACTTGTGTGGACTGAGAAGTGGTTTGAGAGGGGCAGGAAGGAGTGGGTGTCTATCGCCAGTAGTGTTTTGGGTTGTTTGGTTGGGTTTTTTTGTTTTGTTTTGGTTTGTTTTTTTTGACCAGATCTTCAAAAGACAATTTGTGGGACCGATGTGGAGAAAGGAGTCTGTGCACTGGATCCCACTTGGACTCAGAGACTCTGATGAAGCACCTGCCTTCAGTGAGCGAGAAGGGTTTTGTGATGCTATCGTGTGTTTTCATCCTGAGCAACTTTTAGAAACTGTCTACACTGAGAGTTGCTAGTTTTGGATCCTCCTTGTACTCGTGGTTCCATTTTTGGAAAGCTGATGACTTAAAAAAATGGAGTGTTGTGGGATTTTTTTTTTTTTTTAAATAGAGATTTCATTTTCATTGGATTTTGCCTGTAGCAAGGTAAAAGCCAATATGCTGCAATATTCAATTCTTTAATTGCTGCAGCTAAAATCCGGATTTTCTGCTGTTGCAGGGTTAATTTCTACTTGCTTGTCCAGAGCGATTGTGCAAAGGTTCTCCTGAAAACATGTTGAAACAAAGAGCTTTAAAATGATTGAAGGTACCAATAAAGCAATGTGCTCTGCAGGATATTCCCTACCGAAGTAAGGAAGTAAAAGGAAAAGGTATTCAAGCAGGCTCGTGAACGATGAAACATATCTGTTGCTTCCGAAAACATGAGCTGATTTAGAACTGAATTTTAGTATTTTTCTCTGATGGAAGCATCTATTCAAGACAAGCGATTTCCTGGATGGATTGGGATTCAGCTTGTAAGAACTGGTGCACATTTTTCATTGCTTAAAATTCTAGCCCTGTCTAGCACTGTCATCAAAATAAGTTTGGCAAGAACTTTCCTAGCACTATTCTTTCATTTCTCTAACATATTTTGTCTGCTTCTGTGTGGTGATAGTTTTCTTACCCTGTTTCTAATGGAGCTGAAGCCAACTTCTCCCTTTCTCCTCTTTGGGGCCTCTCATATGTTCTGGGCTACAAGTGGTAAAAGCCTGAGGTTTTAATTTTTAGTTGCTAGAGCTGGTGATGCATAGAGCAGTGGATCCACACAGGAAGGTGTGACTTGAGGGCCTAAATCAGGTTTGTAAGGACTCATCCTAATCCTGAGTTATTGTACCTTCTTAATTCCATTTGTCATGTAGGGTTAGTGTGTACTGAAATACCTGTACAAGGAAAAGCTTGCCCTGACATCATTGGCTCTAGTACAGCATTACCTTTCATGTGGACCGGTCTTAATGAAATGAAAAGAAACCCATGCTAAAATAAAAATATAAGACTTATTTTGAAGGTGCTGGAAATGAGTACCGTAACTACTTGCAGTTGCAGGTAAGATTCATCAAGGTGGCTGAGCAGTTAAGAGCTTGCTGCAGCTAAGCAGGGTGCTGTGGTCTTCCTCTGCAGAGCCCGGCCAGAGTCGTGCCGCAGCAGCTGAGCCCCCACATAAATGTAGCAGCCCTGGGTGCCGGTTCTTCTCATAGCTCCTTTTGGCTTGGTAGGGCTGTGCTGGTCTGGGGCTGAACAGGCTCATGCGGGACAAAGCAGCCAGGATAAGGCAAGGTGGTGTCCCTGGGAATGGGGGAGATAGTGCTGGGTTTGGCGGTCGTGGCAAACTGCGCCATTGCTTTGTGTTTGGCGCTCCTTCCTTGGACCTGTGGCTTTAAAACCCCCCCTGGAATTAAAATCAAGCAACAAATATGCTCTCTTTCTGACATAGATGTGTCTTCTGCTTCTCTGTTTTGCTGAAGGTAGAAAGTTGCCTTTACTTGATGCTCTGAGATGATTTTTATGTTGTACTTTCAAATAACTGTGCATGCTTACTTTTTTTGCTTCTTTTATTTTAGGAACACTCTGGTATGTTTAAAAAAAAAAACAACCCTCCAGACAGTCAGTATTTCAAATTAAGAAAATATAATCACATAGAAGGGCATATGAAAGTCGTATCTGTGTTTGGTTATTTATTTATTTTGCTGAGATTGCATTATCATTCAAGCACGAAGCGATGTTTCACTGAAGATTACTGTACAAACCTATATTGTTCTATATGATGTAGGAAATACGACATTTCATTACGAGCAGACAGTTATTTTTATAGAGAGCATAAAAAGTATTCTCCCTTTCAGGCACCTGTGGTGAGGGGGTGTACGTATTCTCAATTTTTCTTTTTTTTGAAGTGTGAAAATCAACCTGAAAATAGAAAGCTCTTATTCTAAATGGATTGTACTCCCTGTTCATTTGTGTGGTACTTTCTGCAGAAATCGAGCAAAACACAAACAGATGACACACCTGGTGGTCGCGCAGCATGAGGAGGGACGCTGTCAGAGAGGTGCAGGGGGGGTGTCCCATGGGGCACAGGCGCTGGGTCATGCCCTCAGCGAGGCCTCATGTAGCTTCTTCCCAGCATTTGGGTCCCAGGGCTGTGCTCAGCACCCCAACAGGTTTATCATCTCTGTAATGCCAGGTTGCGTGCCCTCTAGATCCTTGCGAGCCTCGGTGGGCTCCACAGCTTGCAAGTCCAGTCGTGGGCTATTGGGTCACGTTTACCGTCTTGCCATGGAATTGCTGGGAAGCTCCTCTTGTTGTAGTTACTGAGGTTGAGTTATGAAGAACAGCGTTCCTGTAGACATTTTTGCATCTGCAAGGACGTTTTTCAGTTGTCTAGTGGTAGGGGATGTTCCGAGGCACTGGTAATGAGTAGATCTACTCCATATAAAAAGCACCATACTTAGAAGTGTGTTAATTTTTAAAAGCCTAGCTATATAACTTCCTTAGTACAAATTATACTAGAATAGTGTTGCAAAGCAGTATGTAAATACTGTTTGTTATCTAGTAGCTTGAACCCAAGATCGTGGAATTTCAGAACCTTGGATCTTATTGATTTTAATCAATAGAGAATGAATATAAGGTGTTGCATGTGGTTTTGGTATATTCATGACTCTGAAGAGGTGATAGAGTATAGCACAATATTTCAGAGTATGTTTCCAACTGAAGTAGTCAGTGCATTGATTATTCATTCATGATTCTGACTAAAGAGTCCTATATTTTTGTATAAAATTTGGTGGATAGGTGGCAGGATGTGTCTTTATATCTGGGTCCCCCTATGAAAAGTAAATGTTGGACTTTGCAAGGCTTGACTGAAATTTTACCATGTATGTTCCACTGACAGCACTGCCTACGCTTTCATGTGAAAGAATTTTTGAAAGCTTTGATAAGTCATATTTTATTTCCGGTGATTGTGACACTCTTAAGAAAAAAAAAATAACATTTGGTAAGATACTAAGGTTCTTAACCTTCAAAACAAGGGTAATTATCTTCAGCTGTCAGCGCCTGGACATTTTATCTCTGAGTCTTACTTGTGCCTTGGAGCTTAGTACCAGTGGATTATCTACCTGTGTAGATAGCACACTGGATATTGGAGTACTTACTGGTGCATGGGACACGTAGTTTCGTGTCTCTTGCATCAGCTTTTTTTAAAGAAACTATATATTATTTATGACCAGTAATAACACCTTCTACGTGAAGATAACGACACAGATAATGAAATCTTGTAGATAAAGACAAAATCTGGTCTTCTGTGCTGGATTGTTTCTTTCTCCGTTCCCCTTTCTGATGGCAGTGGAAATGATTTGTGTCCTTGAAGCTTTATCCTCTGCTATGATATAAGTGGCACTGGACAGACAAATAGTTTGTTGCTGTAAAGTGGGCATTATATTTGTTTATCATGTGAATTTGATCCTCTGGCAAAGATTTTTTTAAATGATGACTAGTGATTTCTGATGTCTAATTTGCAGTACTTTTCAGAGGTGAGCTTTTCAGAGTGCAAGTGTGTTATGGATTCTGAGCGTGTAGGCTCATTTGAAGGGCTTTAAGCTGCACAGGAAAAATTGAGACACCCAATTACAAAACATGCTTGAATACTTTTTCCTTGGAGTTTGGTTTCAGTCCATGGCATTCCCCCATAGCTGCATTTCTGAGTTTCAGGTTGTTTTTCAAGCCAGTCTCTCCTCTTTCTGTCTGCAAAGCCTCATTTAATGACACAATGTTGTGGTGTTTTTTGTTTTGTTTTTTTTTTTTTTTTTTTTTTTTTTTTCTCCCCTGCAGTGAAATTCTGAATTGTAAATCTCATCACTCCTTTGTGTGTTACAGCACTCATGCTGGGCTGGATTCTCAGGATTCAGTAGAGGTATATGGTTTTCTACCAGCTGAGAATTTGTGCCAGCATTTCTGGCTTCAAAGTAAACCTTTCGAAAGGAAGCGCACCGGGCTTCTAATTGGTTGTGACATCCAGGAACCGCAAGTGGCACAGGTCTTGCAAATGTGTGACAAAGGCCCAGCATGAGAGACATGGCAAGGGGTGGGAAGGTGAAATGCTGTGATTTCTCCCTTTTGTCGTTAATCATCTTTCGTAGTGATGATATATTGCGAATAAAAGGATGAGATAAAAATGAATGTGGTGGGAGACAGCACATTTGAATCTTAGAAGATCAAATATAAGAAGGCATGCTGCTGCTTGGACATCAGCAGGATTAACGAGACTGAAATATTTCTGGATCTGCCTGGTCAGACTGTAGTTTAATAAATATTGTATGAGCTGTCACGCTTTGCTTGTTTAAACTGAGAAATCCCTGAAATGATAGTGGATTGCAAGCGTGTCTTGTATTTATTTCTCGGGCAGAAGCACAGCCATATAGCATTATTAGCAATAATACATCTTTGCCTTACACAGCGCAAGGACAGGTTTCCTCTGATGTGCGATGGAGAGGTGGTAATGGCGTCAGTGGTAAAAACTGAAATTGGAGCTTGGTGAATTGTGTTGGGAGAGGCAGTGCCTGAGATTTCTCAGAATTTAGGAGCCTATTTATCTGACTGCAGCACACCTTATTTACAGCAACTTAATCTGCTCACAGCAGACACAAATGGCTCAGCATCCTGTTAAAAATTCTGTCAGAAAATCAGTAGCTGACCAGTTGTGAACTTGTCAAAGTGACAAGTGGGCTTGCTGACAGAGATGGCATTTGGGTTTTTGTCATGGAACAAATGCAGTGGTGGAGTAAGGTAGATGACTCTCAAAAGTGAAAAATATTGATGAGAAAATGAAAAATGTAATCTGCATCTTTTTGACTTAGCATTTTACTGGCCTGTTGTTTCCCTCTTTTTTTTTTTTTTTTTTTTTAAATAAAATTCTTAGATATAGAAAGAGAAATCCATGCAGCGCCCCATGTGAGTGAGAAGTTAATTCAGCTCTTCCGGAATAAAAGTGAGTTCACGTTTCTGGCCACCCTGCAACAGAAGGCATCAACTTCTGGAGTTATACTGTCCATCCGAGAGTTGGAGCACAGGTAAGTGGAAATTGTTTCGCTCTTATGGCAGTAGCAACATAAAAGATGCTTGAGCGCTCAGTGGTCCATTTTGACAGTGTGTTGAAATGGTAGATGTACAATCTGACATATAAGTTAAAGCCTTTCTTCAGAGTTTGCAATTTGCTACTTTTTGCTAGTGGTTTTTTGTTACAGGAGGAATGCATAATTTATGTATCCTGGTCCATAAAATAACTTAAATTAGCTTAAATGGAAAGATCCAAACCAATGCAGTATCGACGCAATGCGCTTTGGAAGTTACAAACCTTGTAATGCAATTTCCCTTGCTAGTTTATTATATGCACTTTGGAGTTTGCTTTTTCATAAAAGTCCAACTTAAATGTTTCCTGCTTCACTGTGTTATTATAATATCTTAAAATAGTATGTTTTCTTTTTTGAAATTCAGCCATTAAGCTATTAAGCAATTAAGCTACTTGTGTTTCTGTGTGGTGAGGTGTATGTTTTCTTCCTGGCATAAATACAGTATATTCTTATTTCATGTGTGTGTCTCTTTTTTTTTTTTCTTCTCCCCCTTTTTTTTTGTTGTCAGTGTAGGAGGTAAAAAAGAGGTCTTTTTCATTAGCTATTATAGTGGCAGACATCAGTTTATTTAAAAGAAAAAAAAGTATGCCTTATATTAATGCCCATAATACAATTCCAATGATGTTTTGATGTTTCAAAGTGTGCGTTGCATCAAATAGTCTCCTACTTTTAACTTTGTGAATGCTTTTTTCTCATAATTTCTTACGGCTTGAAGGACCTGTGTATCTCATCTCACTTTGTGTTTTAATACAAATAATAGGATGTTCTTTGATTGCTCCCATTTCAAATCCAATACCAGTCATTCTGCAGCATTTCTTTTGGGGGGTGGAATCCTGTTGGTATTTAATTTTGTTAATAATGTACATGATACACAACTGTTAGCCCAATTTCTTGCCTTTTGTTGAGAAAGTACATGAAGGAGAAGGCGGTGGCTTTATTATGACCGTCAATGATGGCTTTTGCTAGTGCAACAGCAGAGCTCTCCGGACAAGGATAGCTAAGGGAGGACCCTGCTACTTCCTTATTTTATCATCATACTCTTCTGTCACCACTACTTTCTTCTTGGTCTCTTTCTTTTACTTTATTCCTTCTTTCATTTTCCAAGCCATTGTCTCAATATATAAGAATATTGTTCTACATTACACAAGGATCCCTCCCTCCAACTCTTCCTGTTTTCCTTCTCTCACTCTGTCTTTCCTTTTGTCATTATTTTTTAATTCCTCCAGGCTTTGCCAGGCCATTGTAGCTCTGTGAAGTCATGGTTAACAGGATCAGTTTGCCATGTTAAGGGATTTTTTTTTCTTTTTTATTTGAGAAAGAGAACATTGAGGAGAGCCATTGACAGAGGAACACTGTCACATGTAGGGACACATGCATGCACTCAGCAAAACCCGAGGTCAGACTAGACAGGCAGTGATGATTATACAATGCAAAGCATTTGGATTTTTAGATACGGCCCCTTCTGAATTTAGCTACTTAACTCCTCTATCTTGACGGGCAGAGACAGAGGCTTGTAGAGATATGTGCTACGCAGGAGAAATCTTGATTGAACAAAATGCGCTGCCGATGTCCTTCTTGGCACCGAAGTTGTCTCTAGTATTTCAAATTAATAGACATCTGTTTAAAAACATATATAGTTGAAGGATTGGGTGTTAGTCTCACTTAAACCTTTGTAGTTCTGTATAGTAGGTAGTTTCAGTCTGTGTAGTTCTATGTAAGACTCAAAACAGGCATGTCCAGTGTTGCTAACGACTGCTGTTACATTCTGAATGTCAGATGGATTACTGCAATTATCCTTCTGTCGTGGCTTAACCCCGGCCAGCAATTCAGCCCCACACAGCCGCTCGCTCACTCCCCCACGGTGGCATGGGGGAGAGAATCGGAAGGGTAAAAATGAGAAAACTCGTGGGTTGAGATAAAGACAGTTTAATAGGCAAAGCAAAAGCTGCCCACGCAAGAAAAGCAAACCAAGGAATTTTTTCATTCCTCCCCATGGGCAGGCAGGTGTTCAGCCATCTCCAGGAAAGCAGGGCTCCATCACACATAACGGTGACGTGGGAAGAAAAACGCCATCGCTCCAAATGTACCCCCTTCATTCTTTTTTCCCCAGCTTTATATGCTGAGCATGGTGCCATATGGTGTGGGACATCCCTTGGGTCAATTGGGGTCAGCTGTCCTGGCTGTGTCCCCTCCCAACTCCTTGTGTACCCCCAGCCTGCTCGCTGGTGGGGTGAGGAGCAGAGAAGGCCTTGACTGTGTGTAAGCACTGCTCAGCAGTAACAAAAACATCCCTGGGTTGTTAATGCTGTTTCCAGCACAAATCCAAAACACAGCCCCATGCTAGCTACTATGAAGAAAATAAACTCTATCCCAGGCAAACCCAGCACACCTTCTTTTCCGGAGTCATTGTGTACCACTTAAAACAGAGTCACTGCTTGTTTATCTAGTTTCTTAAGCTGCTTACTTGGACCTTGATAAGGATAGTGTTTTCAAACCCTTAGGTATGTGATGACAGAAATTAGTAAAGTGGATGACAGTGGAGAAAATACTTTTTAACACTGATGAGGAGTAGAGAGCAAAGATTTGGGGTGCTACTGAAGAGGACCCTGCCTACATTATGATCAATGTAATATAGCAGAACTTTCAGCTTTATATCTTTCTGATGCTCTAACTGCTCAGGTCACTCTAGTCTTTAGCTTTGCATGTAAACTGAAATGGGTGCAGGCCCTTGACACAGGGGGAGCCTTTTTTAAATTGTTGCTCCTATGAAGCTTTTGATAATTGTCATGGTTCTGTTCTGGTGATGTCATGTTTTTTTGTCAAGCTTTTTTCAACCTTTCATGTGTCTATGAAAATAGACAATGCAAAGAGAATAGTAAGAAACATCATTATATATCAGCATGATTAAGACCTATGGGAACAAGTGTAAGGGTACATTTGTTACCTAACCAGTATAGTTTTTGACTACAGAAAAGCCAAGAACTCTTCCCTTATGCACAAAATAAGAGATATTGTAGTTAAGGACATAGTGTTTTTTAACTTATCAGCATGCCAAAAGTGATGAAGTTAAAAGTTTGAGGCTTCAGAACAGGCAGGAGATCAACACCACCTGAGTAAAAGCTGTGTTAGCTGTTGGTGCAAGAGTTCATATCTCTATAGGAGATGTCTTTTTTTGTTGTGCACAGATTTAATAGTTGAAAAATAGGTTTTATTCCAAGCAACTAAAAGGTGTGTGTATATGTACACACGCACACACACATTCTAAGTTATATATGCCAGCATAACAGCGTAACTAGTTCAAAGGGCACTTTTTCATGATGTATGTAGTGGAGATGATTGCCATAAGGTAGTAACACATAGAATGCTTGGTTTATATTTCATTTCTCTAGTAAGTTTTAGCAGGATTTTATTTTCCATTAATAGCATGGAACTCTGAAACTAAAGGTATTAAAATAAGGTGACTACAACTTTTCTTGAAGTCAATAATTCAGATATGCTGTTTTGTTATACTAAATGAACATTTTGCAACAATTAGAGATTTATTGTTAATTTATATCATCATTTGATGGACAGGATTTATACTACAATGATGATAAATGCACCTTTGTTAATATTTTATCTTGTTGAATCAGCTTAATGATGATAAAGACTTTGTTTTCGTGATCCAAATGTATTAAAATACAGCTTGGAAAATGGAGAGCTTAATTAACACAGATTAAGTCTAATTGAACAGTCTGATAGTATGTGCAGACTGTGTACCTAGTTATCTGGAATACAGTGGTAAGTCTGAAGATTATAATTTTTTTTCTAAATTATAGAAAGCAAAATGTAGTATGGGATGGACAAACATGTTACTTGCGAATGCGGAAGGTGGAAACTATTTTCTTTATCGGACAATTATGCTAGCCAGTTCCTTCTAGAAGACCTTTGTGAGCTATTTTTCTCACAACCTTTGACTCTTCAGACCACCAAGACACTTGGAAAAGGCCATCGAGATATTTAAAATCCCACCTATAATGAATCTTTATTTCAACAGTGATTTAATGCAGTTGCATCTGGAGTTGTCTGCCTGCTCCTTACCTGCTCTGGCCTTGCATGGTCCAAAGCCCAAGAACATAAATTTGATGGAGTCAGCATTGCCTTTGTGCTGTTTACTCACTGGGTTCGGGGTATATTGATGGTTCCTTCCCACTGCTGGCCAAGATCAGTATCTGGAGAAATCTGTCAAGGATGTTCAGGTACCCAGGCTAACGTTCTTTGAAATACTGGAGCCGACTATGATTTCCTGACTACTCTGGGGCACGATTTAAAAGCAACTGACTGCTGTAATATTTTCTTTTCTTGTCGATGTGAAAATTGTGTGTGTCCGTGTCCCATTCCCCCCGCCCCCGCCAAAAAAACAAATTAGCCATAAACTCTTCCTGTACTTTGTCTGTAAAGATAATGAATTACAGTGAGTGGGAAAGGAAAGCATTTGTGTACTTAGAATGCATTTGAAGGGTTTTGGTGCCTGGAAACAATAGGTAAGGCACCTGGAAAAGAGTGGAGAGCATTCTTTTGGTGAGTAATCACCCCACTGACTAGCTTATAACATTTTCAAATCAGTTACTGCCCAAACTTTCAATAATGACCTTTTAATTTTTTAATAATAAAAAAAAAAAAATCTTTTTTTTAAAAATGGGGAATTTTTTGGAGGTAGCCACCATTGAACCACTACTCGTGTCTAAGCATGGTAGGCTGAAGGTATCAAGAAGTACTGAGTCCAGAATGATTTTTCTGCTAATGTACAAATCTGAACCTCCTCAAATCAGATGAGTAGCACAAGTACACATCACCTGGGACTCTGGTACTTACTTGAAATGAAGAGGAAATGCAGTCTTTACAGTATGTTACTCGTAACCAGCAGCTGGCCGCCAAGCTGCCATCTGGTCATGACAGGGGAGGTAATAACTGTGGGTCAGGTTTTCTAATCTTTCATCAGGCAAAATTCCCTTTGATTCTTTGAAAGTAACCTGTTGGGTATTTACGTGCTTTGTAACAAGCTGCCCCTCTGCAGAAAGATTTTCTTCTTAACCACGGGTTTATTTTTGTGCAACGCAGAGAAATTTGGCATTGTAATGCAGAATATTGAAAACTAAACTAGTAAGCAGAGGAGCCATTACCTGTGAATTACCCATAAGAAATAGGATAATACCCTTATTGACCTTCTCCTCAAGGTCTCGTTATGTGCATTTTTCAAGGTCCCTGAGTTTTGTGTGTTGTTTCCCCTCCCCGCTCCCCTTGCCTTCCCAAAGAAGTCATTGTTGCTTTTGTTACTCTCACTGGTTACTAAAGAGGCAGGATGAAAAACTGTTTTGTAAAATGCCAAGTTGCTTATTTCTCCCTACTATTTTGTGCGTGTCCTGTGTCTCTCTTCTCTGTTTCCTTCATGTTTATTAGTACTAACTTTCTATAAATGTGTTGTCATTCTTTCTGAAGAGTGTTTCAAAATGGAAGATCTCACCATGACAGAACTAGAGAGTGAGTTGTAAGATTAATGTTTCTAAGATTTTCCTTACAGGGAGCACTAAAACTTTATTTTTTCTAAATTTTCTGAGTCTTTTTTTTCCTTGTTTTTATGCTTATAACCTACGTCTAGGACCTGAACTTCAGAAAATTTCTGCCATGCTAGATATTTGGAAACTTGTAAGCTAATTGTACTGCTATGGATTTATCGAATGGAGATTTTGGCCCTTCACTATGCAACAGCAAGCTGTACTGGTATAAATATTCAGGGGGATTCTGATAAATGCATTAGGCTCATAGTGAAACATTTTTATTCCTAGCAAGTCAGTTTTGGGTGGGGACGGGAAACAGGCATGGGACTCTCTAGTACATTGTTGAATACTTCCCCCCCCAGTGACACCATGAATAACTTTTGAGACTGATGAGGAGCAGATAGAAGGCTGTATGTTGACAAATAACAGTTGGAAGGCTACCAGGGCCATAATATGTTTGATTAAAAACACAAAAGGGTAACGAGCTCATTAAATTTAACACTGAAACCTAATTAATGAAAAGAAACCTATGCAAGTGACTTCTGACCCTAGTTGTAAACCTGAAAGACTGGATTTACTCCATGCTATGTTTTAGATAAGTCTCTGCAAGATGTGTATATGCATATTGGATTCTGAGATGCCCAGTATTCAAAGAAGGAAGGAAAAACTCTGCAAATGTATCCATTAACCTTTTTCTTTTAGGGTAAAGGTCACATCTTCATTAATATTTATATGTAGAATTGCTAAACTGGAAAGCTGTACAGAGCATATAAAGATCCAGCCTTACTTCTGTCCCTCTGAATAAGGTGAGGTGAAATATGTGAGGCATCTACACATCTTTTTTTTTTTTTTTTCTTTTTTTTTTTTTTGGTCACAGAAGAACAAGCAGGTAAGCATTGTTTCTTCCAGATTCCACAATGCCCCTCCTGCCAAAAAAAAAAAAAAAAAAAAAAAAAGTTAGAGGTACAAATGAAAACCAAATTGGGCCCCCCTGCTTCTGTGCTCGGGGTTAAAGTACGCAAAAGAGGAAAGTGAGGCAGGATTGTTATATTCTATACATCTTCCACTGATTTAAGTGTTGTGAAAGAGGAGGTACTGCTTGAGGAGCTACCTTCCATCTTGAGGCTCCCTGCTGAGAGCAGGTGTTTTATGTACCCTAGGCTGACAATTGTTGTCTCTCCGCAGCATTAACATGCTGCTGATAAACAGCTGTTGAAACACATTGATTGGACCTTGTTGGCAATTGGAGCAGAATGGCTGACAGTTTGAAACTCTTTAAAACCGAATTTGGACAGTGCAGAAATGTTGTGGTCAGCCAGGAGCAAGACGGGTGGGTCTCGCAGGAGTCTTCTCCAACATGCTGAGTTATTCTGTTTGCTTGTTTTATGACCCTCTGATATAGGCAAAGCGCCAAAATGTCTCAAACTTAGACGGAAGGCAACTTTCTGAAAACTGTGTCCGCTGAATTTGGGCTTGTACTCGCACTATTACTCACAATAGTTAGATTAAGAATGTAACTCTCCTAGTTGATAGGGTAGTTAGATGTTTGCAACATTTTATTCATAGATGGCCATTTGCTTGGTTGGACGTTAGGCTGGGCGATGTGTCTGGTTTTTACTTTCTGTTTGTGGTTTAGTAACGATGCCTGTGTGCTTTCCTTGTCCTAAGTACTGCCTTCTGAAAGGGAGGAGCGTCGCGGTGCCTGCGCTGATGACTGCCGGGTGTGGAAAGCTGCCAGTGCTCCGGTGGCGGTGGGGAGGGAAGGAGGAGGCAGGGTGGGCAGGCAGAGACTGAGGGCCTCCAGAGAGCAGATACGTGGCCGGGCCTTGAGAGAGTGGAAGGGAAAAGATTTTGTGCTGGGAATCTAGCAGAAATGTGTGGAATTTGTCACAAGAAATCACTGAAAAGCTGCTGGATTTGAGAGCAAGATCGGAGGGAAGAACCTTCATTGTAAGGACACAACAGTTAGGGTAATTTGTTTTCAAATACTGTAGTTTGACTCAGGTGGCAGACCTCATTACTTTAAAAGGCTATGTTATCCTCTTTTCTTTTAATAAAATCTGGTATTTAGAGATTATGGATTTGGGGATCCCCTAAGCCGAGTTCTTGCTGCAGTGATGAACATGAGGGAGGGAGGGACCGGGGCTATGCTCTGCTGTGGTTACAGCTCTGCTGGGGCCTCTCTGGTCACACTGGCAGCTCCAGGCTTCTGTGTACCCGCAATGATCCCTGAGCTAATGCCAGCTCAGAGGCCCAGGTTAGCCTTCAAAAATTGACAGCCCCCATTCAGAAAGTCCTCAGATACAAATGCTTTGTGGGCTGCAAATGGTCCAGTGGTGCACTGGGGAAACTAACCTTTGGTCGAGGGTTATGGGTGATGAGCCCTTCAAGGACTACTTCAGAGTGTAACTGGGGATTGTGTTCCCTGCTAGAGTTACAGTGATGGTGTGAGTACAGGGTGACTTGGCTGTGGAGTGGTGATATGTGAAAAAATGATTCTTTTATTTTGTCAGGTTACTTTTCTGTCAGACTAGTTCAGTGGCTTATATGCCTTATTGCAACTGAACAACTAAATCTGATGCAAAGGATGAGGTAGGAATAAGCAGGCAGGAGAGTGAGGCCATCTCTTTCAGGAGTGGTTATACTAGACTGCATCCCTTACTGCGAGACCAACCTCTGCTTCTTGTGAGGGAATATGATCAAATTTCTCCCATTACGTGGCCTCTTCTTGCAGAAACCTACCTTTAGCAGAGACGTCTTGGTTCTTGTAGGTGTTTGTGTCTCTACGTATATGAGGGCATATACATATAATGTGTTGGGTGGGTTGGTTTGGTGGTTAGTTTGGTGGTTTGTTTTTTTTTTTTTTTAGGTAGCAGCTAAGGAGTCATGGCTTCACCTGACTTCAAATGATAGATTCTTTTCTGTCCTGCTGACTGTGTTAGTGCTGAAGTCTGCTAAGATGCAGTACTGTTTTTAGGTGCATTCTGGTACTACCTACTTGGTTTACTATGAATAGGGGGGAGACCAGGTCTTTTTCAGATAGTAGGCATGTAGCAGTGAAGATAGATTTTTAGACATATGAAATGGAAATAAAAATGCTTAAGGTCAACCCTTACAACATATGCCATGAAAATGAGTAGCTGCTTTGTACCAGTTCTGACTCAAGCTGTCTTTTAGCTGGCAGGCAGAAATTGGGGTTACTTTTTTCTTTATATGATCAAAGAAGAAAATAAATTTGCATTTGGATGACCTTTGCCTAGTTGCAGGTACACAAATGCATATTTTGAGCATCATAAATGCTTAATGCCTTGCAGCTTGCATGCCCAGCTGCCATTTAGAAGATTTGTAGAACAAAAGACAAAATGTTTATTATAGAAAATGTCAGTGTGGGCGGTTTTATTGCTAAAAGTTTCAAGATAGGCTGGTATAACGTGATTCCTGTTGTCCTCAGAGTGGTCTGAATGGAAAGATAAAGTTGTTTAATTGACTGGATTTAGTTCCTTTTGTTTGAAATGAAAGGATACCACTGTTTGAAAGCATCCTGTTTTAGGTAGCCGACAGCACAGTGAAGCTGAACTTCCAGGCGTTTACTTGAGAGATTTGAAAGAATTTAGCATTAAGTTTTGGCTTATTTTGGATTTGCTTGTATAGGAGGAAATCTTTTGGAATACAGTAGGTGATGATAGAGTCTTTGTCTGTGCAACATATGGGATTCAGCTTTTGCATTTTCTTTTCTAGAAAGTTAATCTGATTTTTCAGCAAGATACCTTCACTGTCACACATGATCCTTCTTTTATTCGTGACACCTTTTGTGCTACCTGATGGCAGTCTGATTTTGCTCATAAGCTTTGATGATATCAGTACGTAATCTCTGCCACAGTAGTAAGTCTTTAATGCCACATAAGTGAAGATTTGCCACGTATGGTTTTGCTCTGCAGCCTCTCAATCTGTCCGTATTTAAACTAGCTGTAACAAATAGCTTTGTATGGTTTGTAAGTATGCATATGTAGCGGAGGACTAGATCTGTACACTTGAGCGTGTGAGAGCATTTCTTCAAAATCCAGTGTCTGACAATGCGTAATGCTTCAGAGCTTGGGATCTTACCCTGTCACTTTATAGTAACTAGGGTACAAGAACAGCGCCTGTGGAAGCGATTGAAATATTTGCCTTGACAGCTGTAACTTGTTCTGGTTTTGCATCCGTACAGAACCGTGGTGACAACTGCAAGGTGAGTGTTTACTTTAGTTTGAAGTCAGATGCCTCTGTTGTTTCAGAGGCACTGCTTTTGCTCTGTATGGCTTTACTGACAGTGGCGATGGTCTTGGGCATATGCCTGCCAGCTTATCTGCAGCAGAGTGTACCCAGTGCACGCTCTTGGCCTGACTTGCTTTCCACTGGGGAGTGTTAGAACAGGATCTCAGTTTCTTTTATGTTGCTGTCCAGGCCGAGCCACTTGGCAGTACAACCAAAATAGCGATTTGCTGCGTGTACCACTGTGCACACAGACTCGATCAGTGGTAAGGAACAGTGAAAGGCCAAAAGTGTAATGATCTGTGATTCATCACAGAATCTCTGTAGATTGAAAATCCTGAAATCTGCATGATAATGGATGCAGATTCGTTGGCTGTTTGTCTCTGAATACATCAAGAAATGTTTCTGCAAAAATGCTAAGGCACAGACTTGCCTGAAGCCCTTTTTATTGTTAAACATCATTAAATGTTCTGATATTCTGCTTGGCACGACGCTATTGTGAAATGAAAAAGCTATGTGCACAAACATGTCCAAATAGGCAAATTTGTGCAGAAGCTTCCCAAGCTTCTAGCTGATGACATCAAATGGGCTGGTCTCTGAACTACCCTTGAATTTGCTTTGCTATAAAAAATACAAGAAATTGAGCCTTGACCAGACTGACAAAACTTTCCAGAAGCTTCTGTTCAATAACAGCCTGATTCTTATTATGGCAGTGATTTTTTTCCAGCAGTCGAGAGACCTGACATCATAGTGTTGCTGCAGCACGTGCAAGGTCAATGGTGCTTTCCATCCTTGAACTCCTGTGGTTTTGTGACCTTCTCCCACACAATGTTAAGCAGATGCACAAATGTTTTGACTAGATGGCAACCCCAAGTTTGTACATATTCGCAGGGATGCCATCTGTGCCTGCTGTCTTGCCCTGGGACATCTGTTCAGTAGCTCTAAGAGCATCTGCTATAAGTGCTGGTGCTGCTCCTTGAAAGAGGCTGTGGGGCTTCATTTGGCACTTGATCAGGGATGACGGGAGTTGTAAAGTCAGAATGATAACTCTGCTTTATTTATGTTTGAAAGTGATAAAGGAGAAGATTTCCAGAATCGAATGTAAAAAGTAGTTTTGGTTTAGTTCTTAGAGCTCTTATCAGAGCATTTAGTCAGTATTGTGCTTACCAGATGGTGCCCTGTCTTCGTTGTGGGATATTTTAGTGTCTCATGATATGTGCTAGCGTTGTAAAGATAGGAACAAAAAGTGCTGTATACACTAAGAAGATTCAGGAGGACATATATCCCAGAGCTCTTCTTGGGGTTCTGTCTTCCTTGGTGTCTGTGAGCCCTCCCTCCTTTCACCACTTCCACAACCTGACAGCAGTAAAATCTTTGAATGGAATGTAGTGTTGTTTGTCACAGGCTAAGATCACTGCTGCGGTAGATAGGATGAATAGATGACTATGTTTCTTTAATGCAGATGGTGGATTAAGCCAACTCACCTTATAGAAATACTTTGTTTTTTCTGCTTCAGATGTCTGACATGCTCTTATTTAATGTTCATAATGATTTTTCCAATTTTTTTTTTGTCATTACATCCACAGCAGCTGTTTCCAACTTACAGTATACTTTCAGACACCTTTTTCTTCAGATCTGGAAGTGAAATGAGCTGTCAAATGCACAGTTAAATATTCACTATGGTTGTGACTAAAAGAAGCGGGGTGGAGGGGAAGACATTAACCATCACTGAGTCAGGCTTTATCCTCTCATAACAATACTGAGGTGTGAGGTACATAGGGGTTGCAAAAGTTGTCAGAAAGAATTGTAAAGCATCTTGAGTTGATTGTGGAATCATACTGTCCTTCTGTAAAGCACATTGCACGATCTTAAAATATCCCAGCTTTTTTTGATGTGCAGAAAATTAGTCTGAGTTTAGTGACATGTTTTTCTCTTACACATTGGGATTTGAATGACAGACTGCGGACAGACCTATAAAAAGCATTTGAATTCTATAATTCTATAAAAGAAGCCAGCAGTAGCATGCGTACTTAGCAAATATGGAAATTCTAGTAGCGGGAAGATTTCAGTCAAGGTCATACTGGATTGTTGTTCCATAAACAGCGAGCTTTCTTAATACATGTGTTCTGAGAATTTAATCTGTCAAAAATGCATGTTACTTTTGATCACACCTGCTTAAAAAAATATAAAAAAACCCCCACATCCTCATCGAGAAATAACAAATAAATCAAGAGACCATCATTTGGTGCTAACAAGTTGACTAGGAGATTACTGTCTCGCATGTCTCTTGGAAAAGGTCTTGAGGAGCGTAGCAGGGGGGTAACTACAGCGGCACGTTGACACACCGGCTTCATGCAGATGTGATGCAGAAGCAGAACTAGTTGTAATACTCGGGGATCTCCCTTGGGCTTTTTTCATATGGATCTTTCGGCAACACTGAAAGTTCACACTTGTCTACTGATGCTACATTTATTCAGGTGGTCCCAGATGCTGCAGTCCTTTCAGGAACCCTGACTCATGCTGTTCCTGTTTTCTTCTTCCTTGCAAAATACTGGGAAGTACCTACAAAACACCTGTTAGAGATTAGTTCATTTTCTTGCTTCTTGTATGGTAGCTTCTGTTGATTTCCCCCTGTTGTTTACCTGTTGGCTTACAGTAGATAAAATATTGTGCAATGACATTTCGAGTCAAAGATGAGATAGATCTTAAAAAAAATAAATCCATCTATTTTCTCTGGCTTTCCTAATTTCTCACAGGTTGATGATTTCTTGCCTAAGCTTATGTTTTCCCACTCATTTGTCTTCAATTCCACAATTTGCAGATTAGAACTTGAACACAGAGCAGGTACATTTATTTCCAGGAGTGAACGGTCTTTATGTCATTGCTTTTGAAGAGGCTTTCCTCCAGAGTCTGGCAGGAGGAGGAAGGAAAAGATGATGTTTGCCATTGAGAAAGCTATTTGCACGTGAATTACGTTCTGGTAAAGAAAAGACAACTATGTCTTCTGAACTATGAAGTGTGTGTGTGTGGTCAAGATCTCAATGTGAATTTGTGCATCTTTAAAAAAAAAAAATCAATGCAAGAGTGTTGGTTTACATTGCCTTGCATTTTTTTAAATGCTTAGGCTGGATATACATTGGGCTAATCCAGCGAGTTTCCGCTGTTGGGATTTTGAGGACTGTTGTTTACTGATGTTCGAGCATAACTGCTTCTTATTTGCACTTGTTGAAGGGTGGTGAAAAATAGGCGCAGAATTTGTCTGCTGACATCTTCCTGTCCTGTCACTGAAGAGGTAAAACGGGGTGTTTTAAACGGTCCTGTGGCACTTAGCAGTGCGTTAGGTGTACCTATATGAAAATGTTAGTACTGGCTTTTAGAGTAAATTTTAACTAGTTACTTCTGTATTATATAAATTAGTCAGGAGATTGACTCAGTTTGTGAGCAACAAGCTGTTTTTACTCCTGAAGTAACTATTGACACGAAAGCTTGTCAGATGACAAACTAGGTTGCTCTGCAATTCCCTATGCTGTTCAAATAATAGAGCAGGGATGTGATTAAGTACAGTATCTGACTGACCTTTCCAGGGCTGGACTGTTGCCTTTTTATTAACAAACAAAACATTGTGTAGTAAGTGATTAGCTCTGTGGCTATAAGGGATTATGGAGAATGACTGCGGGAAGCAATGTGCTTCCTGCAACAGGAGCTTGCCTTGCTCTCAGGCTCTTAAGCTTGTATGATCAACCATGTAAATATATAAATATATATATATATATTTATACAAATACTTTGTGTGTGAGAGAGATACTAGAACGTTATATAGCTTTCCCTCATTTTTTTTTAAGTTTTCTGCCTCAGTGCTGCTTATCCAAACAAGAGAGAAAGAAAACCTCTTTAATGGCTTCCTTTTGTGCTTTGACAGCAGATGGCAATTATGAAATGCTTAACTTTGCAAGTATGACTTCATTGGCAGTACTTGTCCTCGTGCTTTCCTGGCTTGAAAATGCCAGCAGTGGTCTGTATCTTCTGTATATTGACTGTGCTTTTACTGAGCATCAAAATAAAACAGTAAAAAAATCTTCTCCAGATTTTTTATGAATGTAAGTTAGGTATTTTAATGGGGGTGGTGGTGGTGGTGGTGGTCACTAATCAACATTCTGCTCTCCTGTTTAGAAAATTCCTATTTCTCTGCCCTCCTTGTGCCTTCATGTGCGTGAAGCAGGCCAGTTCCTTCACAACACCAGCCTTTCTTATTTTTTCCACTCTGTACTGCGTGTATTTTATTTGTACGTATGCCTGCTGCGTTTTCATTCAGTTGTGGTTTTGCCTTTATCTGCCTGTGACTGTTTTTACTTTGCCACTTGAGCCTTTGATTCGGGTGACCTGGTAGTGCTTATATGTTGCATGAAAAATGTAATGGCAAGGCATTGGCACGATGGAGGAGGGCTTCAGTTTCTCTTTTGGTCAACATTTATTGGTTGGAACATCTTGGTATTCCCCTTCCCAGTCTGTTGTGATCTTTTGCACGTGTTCACAGCTAGTGTTCTATCTCATAAGTAAGTTCCTCCCAAAGAACTCTGTTTTTCAGTTATGTTTAAAAAGCCTCCGCTTCACTGGTAAGAGCTATTCTTGACGAAGTGCACGCACCTCATGTAACCCTTGTGCACACTGGCTATTAAGGTCTGTGTACAGCCGAGCAGTATAAAAGGCTTGTGCGAAAATGAAAATCAGCACCTGGATACCTTTTTTTTTTTGTTGCATTTATTTTTTGGAAGTGGATTTCATTACTGTAATTATTTATTTTATTTTTTATTTTTTTTTTTTACCCCAAACTAGCATCTTTCAACTGCCATGTTAAATTGGCACTGTCCAGCAGGGAAAAACATGACGCTGTGGAGGTAGATGCGGGTAGGGACTAGCTGGACAACCGAACATCTGCACTTAGTTGTAGAGTTATTTCTGCCATAAAAGGAGGTCTGCATCTCCTTTCTATATGCAGGGCTTCATTTTAACAGGAAGAAGAGAGCCTTGATTTGATATGCTGTAAATACTCTGTGTGATCTGAGGTCCAAGAGAAGGCTTCACTATTTACACTGTCAATGTGCTACTGCCTGTAAGGGCTTAATTCACCCTGTAAGAAGACTTGGCTCCTCCCACCGGCATGAAGCCAGTTGATAGCCGTACTTTGTTAGCTCTCCTATGACTGTTCTCTGGTGATAACTGTCTGAAGGTTTTGATTGTGTATGCCAGGTGTTGAGACACCTAGTCTAGCCAGGAGGCTTGGTTCCCTTGTAAAGCTGAACAATTACAGCAATAACAATAAAAGTCAGAAAAGGAGTTAAGCACAACTGCATGCGGGGGAGTCCTAAAATTAAACAGTTTTTTAAAAAGTGGATTTGCAAATAGTAAATACAAATTTAATGATTACCTGGTGCTTTCTGACCTTAATGGCTTTTTGTTTGTTCATTGGTAATGATATGTACAGTTCTTTATTTTTGCATTTCCTACAAATCCTGCCTTCATACAAAACATTTTGGCAAAAAGAGTGAGGATAATTTTCTTCTAGTTTAACCTGTTCATTGGGTAAAAAGAGGACCTCAATTTCCAGGACTGTCAAATGGTGTTTTGAACGTGAGCTGTTTTCGTGTAAATGGTATTGTTATTTTTATAGTGCACTGAATGTATAGTCTTGTGTCTCTATCTCTTGTAAAAAATGAAAGAGTAGCTAATCCATGCTGAGTAACCTCTTTGGATTGTAACCTTCCATGTGGTGTTTGCTTAAAGAAGTCTGTGAATGAAGACTAAAGTAACAGAAGCAAGGAATAAACCAAAAAATGGAACTGATTCTTTTTTTTATGTTTTAAATCCAGCTATTTTGAACTGGAGAGCAGTGGCCTACGGGATGAGATTAGATATCACTACAGGTTTAATGGGAAGTCAAGAACAGAGGTGTTCCCGTACCGTCTGGCAGATGGACAGTGGCACAAGATTGCTGTGTCTCTTAGTGCATCCCACCTTCTGCTCCACGTGGACTGCAACAGGTAAGAAAATATGTTCAGTAATTTATATTTATTTTAAAAATGCTCTCTACTTACACACAGGAATAAAATTGGAAAAGGAGATTTTTTTTTTTAAATATCTAATTTAAACTGCCATGGGATGAGAAAAGGAAAACAAAGCATTAAAATGAAACGATTCATTGTGATTATGAACAAACGTGGAAAAGGTTGATTGCTGACTGGGGAGTATTAAATGCATCTCTGTAGTTTAGGCACTAGCTGATGTTATGTTTGACTGTGATTGCAGTTAAGTGTGATAGATTGGTGTGCAGTCTGTTCTGTTGTGAACTGCTTCACTCAGCATGCCTGAAAACTTGAAGAATAGATAGACGTGTCAGAGGCATTTTAATTTTATTTTACATAATCAGGAAATGCGCTTTTTACTGATTTCCCCCCTTGTGCCCCCCCCACCTGCTGCCCCACTTGGGAACTTGTGAGAAACCTGGAAGCTTCATTTTGCCTGTCTAGAACTGGTGCTTTTTATTTTCTGATGGGTATTCTGTCTGGCATTGTACTTTTTTTCCTTTAAAAGTTGTGAAGACTGCAAGATGGCAGATTGTCAAGATTTCAAGGAATAAAAAGCAGCAAATCTAGAATCTCTCTTCCCTAGAATCTCTCTTCTCTTGGACTTGATCTCACAATGTATTGAAGACTTCGGCTTTTGCTAACTTAGTGGTCGATGATGAAACTCAGAAAACTTGAAATTGCGACCCTCAAAATAGTCTTTAAGAATGAGGAAAATGATCCACTACTTTGGTGTCTTCTTGCACTGAAATGAATGTAAAAATATCTTTTGCCTTCAGTGAGAAGATCAGCATATGCATTTTGGAATTGTGGCACTTAAATGGATGGGATGATGGTAGCAGATATTTCTTTCTAAAGTGTTCATTTTGTTGAGGGAGGCAGAATAAAGTTATGTGGTTATTATGGGAGTATGCAGTATAGGAACATTTGAAAAAGTTTTAATTTTGACCAAAGTAATTATGAGATGCTGTTCTGAGAAGAAAGTTACAACCATTTTCTGCAACTGCATTAACTACTAACAGTAAAAATCTAATCTGAAGGAAGGTTGCTTATTGAATCCTTTTGTTTGGACCCTAGAAGCAATTAATGCTTAGAGCAATTTTAATTTCACTGAGGCATGAAATCTACAATTTATAAAGACCGTCTTCATTTAAGTCATCAGATTTATTTATCTTACCATTATTTGTTTCTGATATTATTCCTTTGCTTACAATAGTATACTTTTTTGTTTGTTTATTGACATACTGGGTTTGGGGACAGGTCTTCGTTATCTCCTACGGTGTTTTTTTGTGTTTTTTGTGTGTTTTTTTTTTTTTTTTTTTTTAATGAACAGCAAATGTTTTTTAGGAAGACCATTTTTAGCAGATTGTTTTGCTGGCTGCCTTCTTGCACACAACGTGAAAGGAAGACAACACAAAAAGCCTGCCTGGTGAGGTCTGTCTGGGGACAAGAGCTGCACACAGTCATGGTTGTGACCTGCTTTTCTTTACAGCAACAGGCAGCAACATATAAATACAAATACAGAATGAGCTGTGCTGTCATACGAGGTGATAAATGTGTATAGCTGTCTCTGTCAGGTAGCCCTAAACAGGGCTGATCCGTCTAAGAGTTGGCCTTAAGGTGGTACATCTCAAGGCTGCTACCAGCATAAATCCATACCTAAATGCCTCTATTTGGCTGAAAATTTGTGGTAGTTTATGACAGCTCCTGGGGAAAAGTAATGGGAATAATTTAGAAAGCATGGCTTGAGGGCAGATCATAGTAGAAGTTTAAATGGGGGAGGAAAAAAAGAAAAGGCAAGCCTTTAAGTTCCTGACTTGGCTGTAGCATCTCTGTTAAGTAAGAGAATTTAGTGAATGCTGGTATTATAGTGTCCTTTATTATGTCTTCACCCCCTACATCTTTGCACTCAGAAGAGAAGCCAACATCTTGTTCATCTTTGCACTAGCATTTCCTGATGATGCTACAATAAGTGTCAAAAGATGTGAAAATGAAGACCAAGCCAATCAGGGGTACTTCTGAGCATTATGGACAGTCCTAAGGCTTCCCCATGTTAGTGTTAGGAAAGCTGCAGCTGAAAGTATGCAGAGTCCAGTGTTAAGAGCTGTAGACTCTACATGTGTATGTCACCATTTTAGGCTAGTGTGGTGTCACTGGCTCTCAGCAGAGTTCTGGTACTTCTGCAGGCTTAATTGAATGAGTAAGTCACAGGGAAAGAGAATATGACTGCAATCAGTAGATTCACCTGTCCCACTTCCTGCAGAGATTTGGTGTCATCAGAACAAGAATTTAGCTTGAAATGTACCTGTCTAGTTAAAGAAGTTCTGTGCTTTTTACTTACTGTTCTTTCCAGTGTAAAAATTAGAAACAAAGCAAAAAGGAAAACAAAAGGATCAACAAAACTAATCCCTTGGATTCCTACTGGATTTCTTTACCAGGGTTGCAACATTGCTTCCTTACAGTTATGCATGAATTTGTATAAATGCATTTCTTTTTGTTTAGGGCTATGGTAGTATGTTATACATTTGGAAGGCTATTCTGAGTGAGTGATTTGTGAATGCGGTGTTATTAAAGTTAACCGATATCTGAGAGTGCATTGAAAGTGTTTGCACTGGGGAAAAATACCCAGCCACAACCTGATTTTGCTACAGGATTTGTATTGATACCCAAAGGTAGTCTCTGGCCTCCAAAAACTGCAGTAGATCAGAAAGCATTGGAGATGAAACTTTTAATTTGTAAACAGATAGTTGAATCTACTTTTATTCTTCCCAGCATTATCACCCGCATTACTCTGATTTGTAAAATTGCTTTGACATTTGGTACTTGATTGTCTTTTGGATTCAATTCAAAGTTGACTTTGTTTTTCAGACATGGATAGGTTAGGGAAAAGTACTTGAGAACTGGTAAAAGCCTTTAGTGCTTTTAAGAGTCATCTTTAAAACAGTGTAATTGCCTCTGTTCTGATGAGATGTAGTAATATGGTGGGGGAGGCATACGTATGGAAGGAGGTATATTTGCTGAAGTACATGTCCTTTTGAAATCAGCTCCTGCAGCATCTTACTTGCTCCTTTTGGTGCTCCTTCAAGAACAAGGAGTAAGAATTGTAGCTGAGTTTGATGCTACAGCTGGGAGCACCTGACACAGGAAGCTAGATTAGAGTCCAGACTAAAAACCTGTTGAATGTCACTAGACTCTTCTTACTGGCTTGGAGAACCTTTGTGCTGGGCCGAGGCAATAATCTCTAGCCATGGATACATCTCAGACAGCTGGCATAATAAGCAGTGAGGGTACTTGCTAACATGCTTTTAACATTCTAGTAAGGTTCAGAAACCTTAGAAAAATGAAAAGACTATATTAATTATGAATGTACAACTGATGCGCAAGTAAAACCTGTGCTGGATGTAACATGGAAATTAAGTACGCTGCCATTAATTTCCTTGCATCTCCAATGCTGAGTCCACTAGTGATGAAAAAAATCTTGTTTTAAAATACTGGTTATGTGTAGGATCTGTGTTCCCCTACTCTAGGGAAAAGGGGCTTTCTGGTGAGTGTTTCGGTTGAGCTAGAGCAACTGTGTCATTGTCGGAGGGTCCTTAAATAACCTATGGCACTAAAGGGTTAATATATAATGACCTAAACTCTGCCATGCACCTTCCTAAATTTGGCCTCTTAGGGGAGCAGAGGTAAAGGATCCTGCTGTTCATACCTGCATCGTCAGGAGATTTGCAACCCCAGGAGACTGTCGTAGTCCTACAAGAGCTGGCATTTGTCTTCACTTTACTGGGAATTAGTTTCAACTACAGAGTCTGTAACGTTGCCCGTGGTACCTGACTGTCCACTGCAGTGCTTGCCCCCTACAACAGTGACAACACAGAAAAACGTTACATCTAATGGCGTTAAGAGTGAGGGAATAGCACGGAGCCTACAATTTAAGAGGTGGTAGGTACTGTATCGAAATGTGTTTATTGACAACTTATTTAAGAAATGTAAATTCCAAATTGCTCTCAGTGTGGCTAATTAATCTGGGGAGGTAAGCTTGAAGGCTGCTTGCTTTATATTTTTATTGTTTTATTTCTCATTAACCATATTCCTGCAAAGGTACTCACCTGTTCAGACAGTATCAGGATTCCTTCACTTGAACTCTTGTCTGCGGGTGTAAAAGGGAGAAAGGCACTTTGCTGCAAAAATTAATGCTTTCCAGTGAAAATATGTGCTGGAGTGCCTCTTACTATGAATACAGCCCGTGGTTTTGACGGATACTCTTAGCTGTTTGATGGAGGGGATTGGTAAAAGCATAAGAGAATAGATTATAAAGCTGGAGCAGGCTAGGAAGTAGTCTCCAACTGAAAAAACATGTTGTCTGCTTCTTTTATGTTTCTCCTGATAGAACAGAGCATTAGGGAATAAAAAATGCATGAACAGTGAGAACTTTTTAATTGGAAAAATAAATAAATTAAAGCAACATAATCCAAATATGGGAATTCAAGACCTCTGAGTTCTTATAAATAAGATATTCTGGCTGCCAACCTGAGGTTTCCAACTTATCTAAATGAAGTCCTATGACTTTAATTAAAATGTAATAAATTTTATGAAGGTTAAGGGATGTATTTAAAAGAGGGATTCACTGCTTTACTTACTATAAAACACTTTATTGAGAGAGAGAAGATGGCACGGTGGCAGTGTTATGCAGCTAGGTAACTTGCTCTCAACATTTGAGTATGATTTTGTGACCCACATTGCTGCTTTGCTCTTTAAGCTGTAGCAGAAGCTGTTAGAGAAACGGTTACTTGGGTAGAGTGCTATAATTGTGCATTACAGGTGCACCCAACTTCAGATCTGTGGTATTGTGGATTGGAAGTTAATTTTTCACCTACCAATTGCCCCTTTTATTTGACAGAAAGGCTATAAGCTTTTTAGCATAAGAGAGATCTCCAGCTGGCATATCAAGTCAGCTGCTGTCAGGCTTCTATCGTTAACAGTTATTGTAGTTAAGCTGCAAGGAAATGTCCAGGATGCAAACAGCATTACTTGAGAAAAGATTAATTTTTTTTAAGCAGGTTTTTTTTTTTACTAGTCAGTTTTTTTTCACCGAATGGTTAACACATCAGCATAATGGTAGTATGGGTGTGACCGAAGACTGAATGGTGATATGTCTTAACCCAGTGTCTAATTATGATGAAAAGTTATTTTTTTCATCATAGATGAATCAGTTGAACTTTTTTTGCATACTGCATTGATGGAATTGGGACAAGGCCATGAGTATTTATGAAAGTGCTGAAAAAGTAGTACAGAAAGCAAACGATAACAATCTGTACCTCTGCCTGGCTGTTTTAGATCCTTTGACTACCCCTAGAAGGCAGCAACCACTTAGAGTCGGTACAAGTACCTGGGGCACTAGTGCTGCAGCAGAGAGGCCTTGCATAGCTCCTGCTCAGAGCAGAGCAGGCGTCTGCTTTGGTTTCTTTCAGGAGTTGATCCAGGTTCTGCTGATGTCAGTTCCTGAAGAGTAGAATTCAGCCACTGGGGGTTCGGTTAAGGGTCTTGGGTGGGAGCTTGTGGCACTCTCCTGAGTTTTAGGGACCTGTGGAGCCAGAGTTTGGTAGCTTGCAAGGCCCAACTACTTGTGAACATAGACTTAACAGTGTTTTTTCTTCTTTTATAATTTAGAACTGGGGACTTGTGGTGCTTTCCAGTGACTTGACAATGTCGATAGACAGGTTGATGACTTCAACAGGGCAGGAATAACATGTTATGCTTTCCACTGGCATCTTGCATTCATTGTATTTGTATGCTATGTGTGTCTCAAAGAGAGGATAGATAATGGTAGAGGAAATAATCTTAAATCAAGACCGATGAGCCTCAGATGATTTTGTCATTTCCTAAAGTGTGTGAATAGGTGTATTATCCTATTCTCAAATTTTTGCATTGGTCCAATATACATTTAGGTTTCTGTGGTGTGGTGTTTTTTTTTTTTTTTTTTTTTTAATGTCAAAGCAATAAACCCTTAAATTGGGGTGGTTTACTTAAAAGAGCAGTTTCTGAAAATTTAGCCTGCATAGTTTGAAATGTATCTGGATATTTGTTTCTATGGAATTTTCTCAGGGTAAATTTCCTGTTACTTGGTTCTATTTTCTTTTCATTTATTGGAGTGCTGATGGGGGTCATACGGACAGAGGCGATCATGGTAATTTGAGAATCAACCAGATAGAGCAAATGTTTTGGGTTTTTTCCTTTCGGATTATAAAAACAATTATCTTGCTCCAGCCAGGCAGATTAACTGAGATCCAAAACCTAAATGAACTCTTCTGTTTGAAGTAGTTAGCTAAGCTCTGGAGTTTAGAACTGGAAGTCACATAGGGTAATGCTGGAGCTGAATTGAAAAATGGTAGTGTAATTTTAGTTAAATACTTTTATAAAAGCATTGGACTTTTGCCGAAGAGCAGATGAGAGCCCCTCTGAACTATTTAGAAGCTGACTTGAGATCTGAGTCTCCATATAGCAAATAGTACAGAGTCTTTCTAAATGATCTGAAACCTCCTGAGTGCTGTGGGGCGTGAGAGGGTGACAGAGCAAACAGGTCTGAGACTGCTGGAGTTTGTGAAACCAGCTCAATTTTCTGAAGTGGTTTAGTACTTGGGGAGTTTTTCTTTGACAATTTAGAACAGCAGTAATGCCCCAAAAGTAATTCTTTTTGGAAGTCTGATCTTGTCAAAATCCTCATGTTGACTGCAGGGAGGTGGAGACTGCTTGACTGCTTTTATTGCTACTCAAAACCTGACAGTCCCCATCATTGCACCACTTAGTGACAGAGTAAACTGATAACACTGTAGTGGCAGACTGGTGCAGGAGTAGTCACGATTGTTCTTTGGGTGTGGGGAGCTGGGGGCGTGTGGGGTGCTTAGAGGTGGAAGGTGTCAGGGCTTGGAAACACTGTGAGTGTGGCTGTCATGGCTCTGGGGTGTTAGGTGGTGGCACGGATCTTGCTGCAGCAGCGGTATAGTGTCCTCTCTCACTTCACGTGTCATGCAGAACCACTTGGCATATTTGCAGCCTTTCCTGTGTGTGGGAGAGCTCTGTCCAGGCCTCTACTATGTTTGGATGGTCCTGCAGCGTGTAAGGGGGTCAAGTGGGCTCAGTACTGAGTGTGGGCACAACTGAGTTTCTGGTTCTGTGCTGTGGGGTGAGAGGTGCTTTGCAAATGTGCTAACTGGGAGAACAGCAAAGGCAGTTCAGTCTCATGCTTCAGACAGCAAGGTATTTCTGGGAGTTGAGGAAGTACTCCATTTCTACGCAGATAAGCATTTAGTGAGCTGGTTGTTGTGTTGGTTGTGTGTGGTTTTTTTTTTTGTTTTTTTTTTTTTTTTTTTTTTTAAATACAACATCAGATATTGGCCACTGCTTCCAGTTTAAATGTTTCAATGATATGAAGAACCGTTGTTGTGATCTGTATTACCAATGCAATGATACATCAAAGGCGCAATAAGGTGAAAGGTGCTAGTTTGGTCCTCAGCACAGGAGTAAGTTAACATGCAATTTCCAGTCCTATAAGTTGTTTTCATATCTGAGACCAGTGAGTCATGAAGGAATCAGCGGAAGCTGCATTACTTAATTGAACTGCAATTTTAGTAGCATTCCCTTCAGCATGTCAGAAGTGAAAGCAAATAACTAGCACTGTGTCAACTAATGCAACTAGAAAGACTTCCTCAGCCCTAGCTGAACCTTTCTGTGTCATGCCAGCCACTTACCTGAAACTCAGCTGAAAGATGTGCCTTGCAATATCCCTGGGGTGAAATCCTGGCCCTGCTTAAGTCTGCAGTGAAAACTCTCATTGACTTCAGCTGAGCCATCCTTCCACCTGCCGAGCGTGTCAGATGTTGTGAGAAATGAGCTCCAAACCTGAGTGCTGTCCCTGGAGAGTGCTTTTCTGTCTGTCTGCTTGGCAGTTCCCATCAAAACTTAATTTTAGAACCAATATAATGGCTTGTTCTATGTTTACTGTATGTTTCATACACCTCCTCAGTCATGGCCAATTAGTTATTATGGAGAGAGTGCAATGTTATCTTTCAAACCACCGAGGCTAAAATGGGCAGTTGAAAAATACCATGGGAAAATGGAGATGTGGGTTATCTGATGGACCTGCAGTAAGAACTGAGGAACAGGGAATGAAGTGGCCCTCTGTGGGGTTACAGGGACAGCGGCTAATGGGGAGGAGTGGCAGCTCCGGGGTGAGCCAAGCGCCATTGCGTGGTGCTGATACAACGCTAATGAGAGGGCTCTGGCGGGACTGTGGCAGCAAAGGCAGGGTGTTAACAAGGAAAGCCTGTGGTCCTCAGCCTGCAGTTACCTTCAGTCACGAAAGGAAATTGGCTCTGGAATATGGATGAGATTATTTTATGATTATATACAAATCATTTAGTGATGACATGAACCCCTTGATGAGATGATCCTGTGACAAGATACACCGTAAGGCAATTAACTTCTCAGCAGTTGATTTTTTGGAGGGGGGCAAGAAGCTGTTTAGCAGAAAGGTTGTTTGTGACTGGCTTCCTTTTAGATTTATTTTTGTAGCAGTGCAGAAAGGAGTTGGAATCAAAAGCCTGATTCTTCTTGTGGTTGCACCTGTCTTACTGTACTAGGGAAAGTGACTTTGGGGTTGAGAGTAGCATGCAATGGAAGAGAGGAAGGCTGCATATATTTTGTGAAGAAGCATGTTGTGGTTTAGCCCCGGTCAGCAGCTAAGCACCACACAGCCGCTCGCTCACTCCCCCCACCCCTGTGGGATGGGGGAGAGAATCGGAAGGGCCAAAGTAAGAAGGCTCGTGGGTTGAGATAAGAACAGTTTAATAATTAAAATAAAACTGTAATAATAATAATAATAATAATGATAATACAATGAAAAGGAAAATAGAGAGAGGGGTGAAACCTCAGAAGAAAGAAAAAAAAAAAACCCAAAACCAAACAACAAGTGCTGCATCCGCTCACCACCCGCCGACCGACGCTGCCAGTCCCCGATCTGCGATTGCTGCTTCCCCCGGCCAACTGCCCCCAGTTAATATACTGGGCATGACGTCACATGATATGGAATATCCCTTTGGCCAGTTTGGATCAGCTGTCCTGGCTGTGCCCGCTCCCCTCCCGGCTTCTTGTGCACCTGGCAGAGCATGGGAAGCTGGAAAAGTCCTTGACTAGTGTAAGCACTACCTAGCATCAACTAAAACATCAGTGTGTTATCAACATTATTTTCATACTAAGTCCAAAACACAGCACTGTACCGGCTACAGTGAAGAAAATTAACTCTATCCCAGCTAAAACCATGACAAAGCACTATTTCTAAGCTGTAAGCTTACTGTGCTTCAGGTTCTGCTGTCGCCGCCAGTTGCAAAGACCCACGTGCTACAGATCTTGGGCCAGGGACTGGCATGTCCCTGTATAGTGCAGGTAGATGTGGTAGAAGCAAAGTTTCAGCACTACCAGTTGTCACTCAACAAGTCTCGTGACAAAGACCAAAGGTAAACTTAGATATTCCCCTCTCCCCCCACGACAAAATGGAGATGACATAAGCCATGTAACCATGGTTTTACCTCTTTGTTCTGGTAGAATTTTATTTTGGGGTTAATTTTACTGCAAAACCAGAAGTACCAGTGCTGCTTTGTGCCATTATTATGATGCACATTTTTACCCTCTTGCTCCCTCATGCAAGATAGGCTTAATTGTCTACTTCTTGTTTCATAGATACTTTAATATAGTTTTTAAAATCTCATATCCATCTCACTCTAAGGGCTTCTTGTTCAATTTGTGGGAGAAGAGCTTTTCTTTTTATGTCTTAGAATAACCCACTGAATTAATGTCTCCTTATTTCTAGAATTTGTTTTTAGCTGCTCAGTCTTGGTTTACTGATATTGGGCATCTGGGATGTACTCTGAACATTTGGTTGATCTGAGATGGGCTTTTGGTATGATGTTTGGTATGGTAACAAATGAGAGTGCTGTGCTTTTAGCTCTCTTGTTAACAGTTTGCTTTATTCAGTGTTCTGGTTTAGAATCTGATTCAAAGCTTGCTGAGGTTAAAGGGTATCTTTTAGTGACCCTGTGAGTTTTAGTGTTGTCTTAATTTATAAGTGCATTTGTCTCCTTGTCTGTAGTGGATACTTGTGTGCATCATAAAAAACACCCCCAAACCTACTGCTACATGTTTTATGCTCTGATGCTCGGATAGCCATAGTTGCTCACAAGTGGTAAAAAGAAGCCAAAATACCTTTGGTGAGTCAGATATTTATTTGAACTATGTGGCTCTCATATCTATATTGAGATGTTTAAAGATACGTACCTAAATTCATATTAATTTATAAGAGTTGTGGACGTTGATTTTTATAAGAAAAGTCTGGGTATGTGGATGACATCTCCCTCAGCACTTAAGGTGAGGCATTCTTTTGACCCAGACATCACCTTAAGTACTGCTGTAGGCTGAATATGGTAAAAGTTGGCATCTTCACCAGAAACAGTGACCAGTAAGGTCCTCTTGTGCTTCTGCTACCTGCAGATTACGTGCAAGTTTTATGGGCAATGCCAGGACCATGAACAACCGCATGCTATTTACCTCAGATTTCCCAGGTCAAAAAAAACTTTCAGGAACACTAATAAAAGAAAAAGGTTGCTGTTGTGGTTTAATGCTGGTAGGCAGCTAAGCACCGCACAGCCACTGCCCCCACAGTGGGGTAAGGAAGAGAATACGAAGGATGATAGTGTTTGTTGGGGGGGGAGGAACTGAATTGAGATAAAGACAGATTAATAGGTAAAGCAAAAGCCGCGCACGCAAGCAAAGCAAACCAAGGAATTCATTCACTACCTCCCATTGGCCAGCAGGTGTTTAGCTGTTCCCAGGAAAAACAGGGCTTTATCTCATGTAATGGTTACTTGAGAAGACAAATGCCATGTCCCCCCCACCCCGCTTTCTCCTTTCCCCCAGTTGGTATTGCCGAGCATGATGCCATATGGCATGGCATGGGGTATGCCTTAGGTCAGTGGGGGTCAGCTGTCCTGACCGTGTCAGAAGGGACTATGTCCCCGCCGAACTTCTTGTGTACCCCCAGCCTGCTCGCTGGCAGGGCAGTCTGAGAAACAGGAAAGGCCTGAACACTGTGCAAGCACTGCTCAGCATTAGCTAAAACATGGGTGGGTTTTCAACACTGTTTTGGTCACAAATTCAAAATATAGCACCATACCAGCTAATTGAAGAAAACTAACTCCACCCTAACCAGAAGCAGTACGGTTGCCAAAGCTGAAATGTGCAATAACCATTTGGGTATCAAACTAGCTGGCTTGATACTGAAAATCCTGTATTTCTGTCCGAAAAATTATGGGTAGTGCATGTGCGGTAAAGTGCAAAGTGCTCTGGATACATCACGTGTAAGACACAGTTGACCTTGTAGTTTGTCATAGGTTTTCTTTTTCTCCCCACAACTCTTGAAAATCCTAAGCAAATGGCCAAATTTCTATTTCTGCTTAGAGTCTGACTCTCAAGCTATTTTCTGGGTTTGTTGCACTTTCAGGAGTGCTATGTTTATTGTATGAAGATGGGTAAACAGTGCAGCCTTGTAGACAGGCTGTTAGCCTAGGGTTTAGACGCTCTTACGACTGTTACCATCAGGAATGGATTTTATCTGTTTTGTCATTTGCAAAGTACAGTTAATAATAAGGACCTTGTTTGTCAAGGTGTTTGAACTCACCTCCGGATTTCCAGATGAAAGATACCATACAGGTGTAGCATTCTGAGAAAGGCTGATTTCTGCCCTTCCAGTGGCGAATGTCATATCGTTTAGTGGGTCCAGTTCTCTACTCTGAACCAATAACAATGATTGGTTTATAGTTTAATGCCCAAGAAATACTGCTAAAATTTGTTGATAAGTTTGTAGGAAACCGAAAAGCCTAATGTGTTTTGTAAAGAAAGCCCCACACAGGAAGATATCTCTGTGAATTTACCCTTACTCAATTTATGTATGGAGAATAAACCCCCCAAACCTTACAAAGAAACGTGCTCTTCTAACCATCTTTACTTGTATTTGTTTAAATTCCTCCTGTTTGTTAGAGGGTCTTGAAAGTTAATTTGCATTTCTCTTGAATTAAAAAATGAGATTGCTTATAGAGTTTTATTTAGATAGATTTTTATTTTTAAATTGAGATTTGTAGTTGAAATAATTAAACTGAAAAGTAGAGTACATTCACTTTATCTCTGTGATTTATACAGGAAAATCAATTAAATCATTTGGGTGACAGAGTTTGAATAGAACTTAAAAACTGGGCATGCACTCTTGAGTCTTTTACCTAACATATACTGTTACTGGACACCTATTTTTTTCCTTCCTGAGCTGAAAAATAAGTTTTGATTACATAGTTGGCATTTACTATTGTATATTTAAAATTTAATAACAAAAGGCTTCCCTTCCTGAGATTTTAATCTAAATTGCTTTCCTCTGTTAAGTGATTGTGAACTCCTGTACTATGACAGAGGAGATAGCATGAAAAATCAAAATTTCCCTCAGGAAGATTATTTTTCTAAAACAGAACACTGGAAACTGAAAGAGTAATTCAGTTAAAGTTTTTCCAGAACTGAATGTATGTCAAATAACACATCCTATCTGCAAACACTATCAAGAACATCCAGTCACGTTGGTATTGACGCATTTTCATTGGGAAGCATGTAGATAATGGGTTGAAGAAGAAATATGTAAAGATATCCAGTGTTTCTTTTCCACATCAGTTCTCAATCCCTTCATAAGAATGGCCATAAAGACAAATGCCAATATTCTATCTTAAAGCTAGAGACTGGTATAATTATCAGTTTCTTTATGCAGTTGGGATTCAGAAAATGTGTTGGACAAACTTCTTGAAGCGGCTGGCTATTTTTATACAATGGGCTGTGTTAGGAGGCCTGACATTTGCTATTTCAGATGTATGGAGTTTTTGCAGCCTCAGCTGGAGATGGTAACATTAGTCAAGGTGGTAAACACCTCTGCAAATTAGATTAAGAGAAAGACTGATGCAAAACATGGGGAAACCTCCCTCTCTCTTCTGAGTTTCTGTTACCAAAGTTGAGAGTGTTATTTCAAAGACTCTGCCATGAACAGTGCGTTATTTTCTGTGACTTCTCCATACCCTTCAGTTTATTTACAGGATCTGAGGATCCAGATGGATGTATACAGGGTAACAAATGGTTGCAAGAGAATGTCAGTTTTGAGGATCAGGTTTTGAATTGCAAAAATCTGTTTTGATGATTCACCCGGATGTCAGCAAGGGCTCCTGTGCAGTCATTGGAGGGGCCTTCAGAGAGTGATTCATTTTCTGTGAGATGAATCACACCCTAGAAACACTTGTGTCTCTTCATTAAATAAGTGAGACTAGAGGACTAGCTCCACTGTAGGTGCAAACTTCTGAGACATCTAAAATTGGGTGCGATGAGTTCAACACCTGGTTGCTCTATGGAAATTCATAGCTTCAAAAGAGTAAGTGTGGCAGCCATATCGGGAACAAAAAACCCCTGTTCTTGGATTAATAGAGACCAGGGATTAAGAAATGAAGTTTCTGCAGTGCCTCAGCCACAGGAATATTTAGACTGTAGCTACTTGTTTCTTAATTGTACTACTAATGAAATAAATCTCTCTGGTTCATATCTAGCCCGCAAATTTGAGAAGGCATGTTCCTGTTTTAGTAACCTACTCATGTTTTAGACCTGAAAGAATCTGAAACGTCACGATTTGCTGTGCTACTTGTAGTAACTGTTGGAGTTCTATTTTATTGTTCAGAATTTCAGGCAGTTGCATCTCCTGATCAGTCCACGTTGGCTGATGGATTCTAACACAAACAGACGCAAAGTTTATTTTCATGTTCTACTAAATATTTTGGCTATTTCTAAAATGCTTCTGGCATGGCAGGTATTATATGTATGAAGTAGAGCTGCGTTCCCACAAAAGTGGAAATATTCTCCAGCTGTTAACTTTGGCTTGTTGGAGTTGCGTGTAAGAAATCTTTTTCACCACAAGAGACAATTCCGTGTCACATTTTTTCCAGAGGGAATGTGGCCCAGTGCGTGAGGCAGTTATGGCTCAGTCATGCCCGGTCTAATGGCTAAGATCCAGGGCAATGTGCCTCCCTGACTTAGTCTTTGTGATCCTTCTGTCTTTCTGTGTTTCAGTTTGCACACATGTAGAATGACAATTTTTCCCTATTTTACCAGAATGTTACAAAGATGATAAAAATAATTTTAGAGCAAGTATGTGGAAAGGAACTGTCTCCTTATCCAACAGAGCATGATTTCTAGAGAGGGCCTTCCTCTATGCAGAGAAAGGTGTGTGTATGTGTAGTTGCATGCAAATATTTTAGATACACTTCCTTCCAGGAACCCACTAATTATTTTATAGATTTTCTGTTTTCTGTATATTGCATTCATTATGTCACAGACACCTATTTGGAATGCGTCCTTGAAAAAGGTGTTTCTGAGGATTGCATAAGAATACTTAACAAACCAAAGTGTGCAGATAGGATAGAGAGAGGGATGCAAAACACAAGGCTGTCATGGGTCTTTGTCAATTAAAAGGTGTTTTTCTTACTATGTTTAGCTAAACGGATCAGTGGTTAGTGAATGTATTCTGAGCATGAACGTTTCAAGAAAGAAGGATCGGTTCACAGTTGTATTACTCCAGGTTTATGGTTTAGCTCCTTTGAAATATGTCAGCATAAAGTAGGGGCAAATCAAGATTTCTCTTGGAAAAAGAATGCAGTAATCATAATTCTGAAAGCCTGAAGTATGGAGTCGAGCTTGCATTAACCTAGAGACCTGGGTCTCCTCATGCTGGAGGGGCTATTCAGTTTGCAGTAGTTTTAGAGACCACAGTTCCCTGGAGTCCTCTTTCTAAGCATTCCTGTTCTTCTGAAGTGTATTGTGCATTTCTCAGTGTGGGTATTGAAGCCAAATGTCTTGGAAACTGATCTCCGAGGAGCTCTGGACCAGCACTTCATAAGCTGGAAGTGTAGTAGATATAATTTAGCTATTCATATGCCAAATACTTTGTATTGGTCAAGCGTGGATAAAGCCATAGAATGTGACACACCTCAGCCCAGAAAATCAGGCAAGGGAATGAGAATGATGTGGAAGCTTAATGTAGCTGTAAAAAAAGAAGGATCCTTTTGTGTCTATTCAGCACCAGTAGTTTTTCAGCCTGAAAAACACCTCTTTTCTTCCAAAAGAAAACCAATACAGGAAGGGGAGCAGAGCAAGGGTTTTTCCCACTCCACAAGCAATAGTTAAAAGAGAATTTAATCTCTAAGTAGTAACTTTTCTCATTATGCTTTGAGATATGCTACAAAATGTTCATGCTTTAGGGGTTTGTCTAAGTGTGGGAAACCCCTGAAAAATCACCTGAATAATCAGTAATATTTGATAGATTTGTAAGTGGCGTAGACATGTGGTAATCCTAAAGTCTGGGTGAAACCCTATTCCCAACTACTTACACACACAGGTGCCACCTTAATAAGTCGCTCCCATGGAGTCACTCTCCTCAAAAACCTGCTCTAGGAATGCTGCATCACTTAAAATGTTCTTGCGACTTGAAACATGAACCTGGCAGCCAGGAGACGTGCCCGGTTCCTGGCTTTACTCCAGCTTCACACCAGTTGCCTCTGCTGGCTATCAGCTGCCAATGCGTGTAGCTGCTGAAACTCTGTTCGCTGATATTTGAAAACATTTGTTTTCATCTTTATTAAATCCACCGATGGAGAGTTAATAATGCTATCCTATTTGCTCGTATTGATTCAAAAGCTTCTTCCATGTAGTTCCAGTTTTTCTTTGTGTAGCAGCTTCCAGTGTTGCTGGAGAAGTCCCGTGGATTTTTTTGCATCACTCTCCCTTTTTGTCAGGAGTTGCAGGACTCTTGTTTGGGATTGGGGTCTTCTTTTGTTGTTGTTGGGGTTTTTTTTCCAATTTTAATTTTTTTTTTTGACTGTTATGAATTCAGATGTGCTTTTTGACCTTTTCGTTTCCCAAGAATATAGAGGAGATTATAGGAGTAGCGATAAGCTGTGTGTATGCTTGCTGGGGCTTTTTTTGCTGACGTTTAACAGTATACAGTAATAAAGTAAGCCCACATTGTTTGGAAACCAAATAGTCTCAACCAAAGCATCTTTTTGCATAGGAAGATGAGTAAGGACTGATCCACATCTCATGCTTTCTCTTGAATCCTAAGCCTGTTACCCCATGGAGAGATTGACAGAGAAGAAAACCAACCAGTCTCTTAGACATATATGGAATAAGGCACAAACCAACCTTTAATTAATCCCTTAAATTAAGGCAAACACCTGCTTTGGAATTGGAATTAGAGTAGAACAGTAGAGGAATATGGGAAATCCTGAGCATATGTCTTATGACTGGCACTTTCTGAAGAGACTCTGTAAGGAAGGTCGCTGCAGCCTTTCCCACGTAGGTTGAAAGTCTTTGTTAAATCATCAGAAAAGACAAGATAAACCACTTTAGCCTGTCTCTGATTTGTCATCTTTACTCACTGTTTTTGAACTGTCAGGTTTTTTGTTTTTTTTTTTTTAATATGTAATTGTAGATGGATATTGTAGAGCTCCTTTATAAACTTTAACTAGGCCAGGTGAATAAAAATCTAATATTCTTCAATAAGTAGTATTGTTGAACCTGGTCAGCATTGGGATTTTATCTGTTAGAGGAAATGGAGTTCTTTATGGAATATTGAGATTAGAAATTTTCCAGTGAGGACATTATTAACTTAAGTCGTGAATAAAGATGTGTCATATATCCAAAGAGAAATGCCTACTATGATAGTGTAATTCAGTGATTGGTTTTCTCAAGGAGCATGTCAATTCTTTTGTTCCTTGTTCAGCATTTTGCAGCAGTTTTGCATTTGAGTAATCTTCAATTTTGCATGAGGTATGGCAGAAGGGATCTGCTTACACTTTAAAATATTGATAGAGATGGTGCGTGCAAGATTCCTATAATTCTCAAAACATGGATTAAAGGAATATCATCGTGCTTTGCTGTTTGAACAGGTAAAACAGCTCAGCATTGTAATTTTATAGATAGAAGTAATTAACTAGTAGAGGCAGAGATTTCCAAGAGCTTTGAATGTATCATGTTGATGAAATGTGATGCGTTAGGGCTGATGATAATGATAATAAATTTGAGCAATAAAATCGTGAGTATTAGAAGTAGTCTTCTGACTCCTGTACTCATGTTCTTAAGCTGGAATTTTCATGTACCTATTTTGTTCTGAGGTTTGAGATTGTTGTTGTTGTTTCTTTTTAAGGAGGGTAAAGTAAGTTTGCCTCTTTTTTTTTTTTTTCTTTTTTTTAGATTGCTTCCATTCAGTTTTGGCAAATGGTTTTCTTCTTTTCTGAAAAAGCAAAAGTGGGTGGAATATATGACTCTTTGTACTTTGACATAAAAAGCTTTACAGAGCTTTCTTGAAGTTCTTTAATACTGCATGTTTATTCTAGGCCTCTGCAAGTGTATGAATTTTCCAGTAATGCGGTATGGTTGGTTTGACCTTGGCTAGACACCAGGTGCCCACCAAAGCCGCTCTATCACTCCCCTCCTCAGCTGGACAGGGGAGAGAGAAATATAATGAAAGGCTCATGGATCGAGATAAGGACGGGGGAGAGATCACTCACCAATTACTGTCACGGGCAAAACAGACTTGACTTGCGGAAATTAGTTTAATTTATTACTGATCAAATCAGAGTAGGATAATGACAAATAAAACCAAATCTTAAAACACCTTCCCCACACCCTCCCTTCTTCCTGGGCTCAGCTTCACTCCCAATTTTCTCTGCCTCCTCCCCCAGAGCGGTGCAGTGGGACAGGGAGTGGGGGTTGCGGTCAGTTCATCACACGTCATCTCTGCAGCTCCTTCCTCCTCAGGGGGAGGACTCCTCACACTCTTCCCCTGCTCCAGCGTGGGCTCTCTCCGACGGGAGGCAGTCCTCCATGAGCTTCTCTGATGTGAGTCCTTCCCATGGGCTGCAGTTCTTCACAAAACTGCTCCGGCTTGGGTCCCTTCCATGGGGTGCAGTCCTTCGGGAACAGACTGCTCCGGCGTGGGTCCCTTCCATGGGGTGCAGCCCTTCAGGAACAGACTGCTCCAGCGTGGGTCCCCCATGGGGTCACAAGTCCTGCCAGCAAACCTGCTCCAGCGTGGGCTCCTCTCTCCACGGGGCCACAGGTCCTGCCAGGAGCCAGCTCCAGCACAGGCTTCCCACGGGGTCACAGCCTCCTTCGGGCATCCACCTGCTCTGGTGTGGGGTCCTCCACGGGCTGCAGGTGGATATCTGCTCCACCGCTAACCTCCCTGGGCTGCAGGGGGACAGCCTGCCTCACCATGGTCTTCACCAGGGGCTGCAGGGGAATCTCTGCTCTGGCACCTGGAGCACCTCCTCCCCTCCTTCTTCACTGGCCTTGGTGTCTGCAGGGTTGTTTCTCTCATGTATTCTCAATCCTCTCTCCTGGCTGCAGTTGTCCAGTTTTTTCCCCCCTTCTTAAATATGTTATCCCGTAAGTGCTACTACTGTCGCTGATGGGCTCGGCCTTGGCCAGTGATGGGTTTGTCTTGGAGCCGGCTGGCATTGGCTCTGTCAGACATATGGGAAGCTTCTAGCAGCTTCTCACAGAAGCCACCCCGATAGCCCCCCTGCTACCAAAACCTTGCCACACAAACCCAATACATGTGGCAACTTACAACACAAGAATCAATGATTACACTTGGCAAGCCTGTGCTAGAAACACTTGGAGTGTAAATGGGAAGAAAACTCTGCAATGACTTGTGTTGATTGACTTGTATTTTTCTTTAGTGTTCATTTTCCATGTTCATTTTAAAGCCATAGCTTTAAAGAAAGAAGAAAAATAACTTCACCCCGTTAAGCTATGGGTCTTGGCACATTCAGAGTCTTTTCTGTTGGCTGTCACGCTGGTGTGATTACACAGCAATACATACTCCCTGTGAGCTGGATAGTAATAGAAATATATTTCATAATCTTCACAATAATCCTTATTAAGCATGCTATTTTGTTATGAAGCAGTAAGTTCATCGCTCCCACCAATGTCACATGGCAATATGAGAATCCAGGGTCAGTAACTTTGGTCTTGAATTTTTCACATTCTAAAATGATATCATTGTTTGTAGTGGTCTGAGTTCCTGAAGAAGGTGTTATGGAAACTTCATTACAGTTTTCCTAAAAATAAACAAAAAAAAACAAACCAGGTGAAACCTTTTTAAAGCTCCAGATTTTTGTGAATTTAAAAAATGCTGTGGTACAGGAATTTTTCATGAATTAATTTTAGAAATTTGGTATGTAGATTACTGCATTCATGTGCAAGTTTATGCAGTACATAGTTTGTTTATGGACCTCATTTTATTTGTTGTCATTGGTATCTCTAGTTCCTTGAAGAATAACCAAGAAAATGTCCCCATAGTGCTAGGTACCAAACATATCCCAAGAGGTCCCATTCTGTACCAGAGCTGTGCCAGTGACATGGGCAAGCTGGATGTGCAGTAATGGCAGCGCACGTAAGCACCCAGGCCCAGGGAATTCCATAACAGCAGCAAACAGGGATGAAGTGGATAAAACTCTTCAGGTACGGGGATGAATAACATGAATGTAGAGCCAAAAAGGCCATGGACGTAAAGGTGGAATAAAGTTTCTTTGTGAAGCCTATTCAAAATTCTAAGCAGTCTGAAAATCCCAAAGGGTTGATTCTCTGGTTGGATCTTGTTTGTGACTGCACTTTTTCTCCAGAATGGATAGTTGAGTTTGCAGGAGACCCCTAGGCTATAGCATGGTCTCATCTTATTGTTTTCCCTGCTATGGTGGGTTCCGGCAGTGTGTTTCTTCAGCCTAGTGTTGCACAGGGGGAGTTTCAATTTTATGCAGTCTTTGTGTGTTAGTGATTTTAATAGCTTTTTTCCCCCGGTGGTTTTTTTTTTTCATCTTTTAAGCTTGTAATATATCTTCAAATCTATTAATGGTAAATATTGTGTTTAATGAAAAAAAAATTTTTTTTTCTCTTCTACTTTCCATCTTCTATCGCTAACTGATTTTTACTGGGATCTTTTCAGAGGAAAAAGAGGATTCAAGTAATGGCAATGTATTCCCTCTACAGGATTTATGAACGCATCATTGATCCCCCAGAAACAAATTTGACACCTGAAAGCAATTTATGGCTTGGACAGAGAAACAGGAAACATGGTTTCTTTAAGGTAAGCAGGTATGAAATGGCACGTGAAGAAGGAAATTAATAAAGAGTCAACAAGATGTTTCTAATTAGTTGTCTTATACTCCTGAAATCTGATTTGTATGAATTGTAGTAGAAACTGCGGACTTGGGATTTGAGGAAGGTCCAACACTTAGAGCAAAGGGTCTTTTCCTGCAAGGTAGAGTGCAGTGACTGCCGTGCCCAGTATTTTGGGTTTTGTTTGGTTTCCTTACTTTAGATTTCACCTACCTGCTGTGCTCTGCCTTGCCACTCCTTGGGACAGAACAAGACTGTGTAGGCAGCAGCAGAGTCTGTTCTTGGCTTTCATCTTTAAACATTCATGAAACAATAGCTTTGCTGTGGTCTCCTGGCCGGACAGTGGTCGTCTTAATTCCTCTTGGAGTCCATTTCCTCCTCGATTTCGCATGCAGAATACCCTTACCCTTCTGCTGTTTGCCTTGGGTGACTCCTCCTTGTTTGCCCCTGTCAGCATTGACTTCTTGAGCAGAGAAGGTCTTCTGGCCTGTGATCGTTCCGGCATTGGCAGATACTAGCTATTGTATGCAGTGCATACAGGAGTACCTTCCTTTCTTGCTATTTTTCTCAACTAAGTGTGTTGCTGTGTTTCTCAACAGAGAGTGAATAGTGAGTCACCGAGTTTTGTTCATGAGCTTCTTTGTCCTTTGGAGCTTCCATCGCTTCCAAACAGCCCAGGCTGAAAGGCTGGCTAGCTGGCGGGACTTGGGCTGCTCCTACCTTCTAGCTGGAAAGCCTGTCTTTTTCCATTTATGAGGCTCCCCAAGACATCACCGTTGAGTAGGCCAGTATGGGCATGAGGAACTTTTCAGAGGAAAAAGAGGATTCAATTAACGGCAATATATTCCAGATTCAATTAACGGCAATGTATTTCCAAAATTGCAAAGGACAGAGAAATGACCTTACAACTTGAAAAGCCTCCCCCTGTATGTTTTATTTCAGCTTTTTTTGGCCCCTGGTGAGGCTATATGATTTTCTGGTCCAGGCTGAATTGCTGAACCATCCAACAAACAAAATCCACCAACAAAAGAAACCCACCCCTTCCACCTGAAAATTCATTCTTTTACTTTGTAAGCCAGCTACAGAAAAGTTTCTGGTATTTCTTCCAGTTTTGGATAACAAGCAACAGCGCAAGTGTTTATCAGTGAAAAGAGTCTCTAGTGCAGCGATAGGCTAATCGGCCTGTCCCTGATATTGGTATGGATTTGTTGCCACGGTGATTTACCACCCACTCAGTTTCCCTTTGAAGCTGTCAGTTCATAAGACAATTTTACAAGTTGCTGTTTTTCTGAGGACCTCTCCTTGAGGTCCCCAGATTTCAACGGGCTAGGACAATTATTTTATGCTAAAATTATTTAAGCATAGCAACTAACAATTTTAATTGTGAAACAGAGTTGAAAGCAAACTTTTACCTTAAATGATGGTCTGAGAGTTGCTTTGAACCTAGAGTACATTTCATCCTCCAGCAGCTGAGCTGTCACTGTGAAGTGAAATTGATAGTATTATTTTATTCTACAGCTGTTGTTTTTTTACCTCAGCTGCTTCCCATAATTCCACAGATGGTAAACATATGTTTATAGCTACATAGGAAAAAAAGAAGTTATATTGGATTCACCAATCTTAAATTCTTATTTTATGCAGGCAGTCAGAGCCTCAGAACTCTGGGATATTATATGTTTGTAAATTAATATTTCTATGTGTTAACACTTTGGAAACAGCAGGGTAGCTAATGATATGCTAATGAGCTGACAGTTTTTATTGATCATAATGAAAGCCGACAAGTGCCTTACTTTGCTTTATGCATGCTTGAATATTTTACTAACTTTCTTCAGGGCAGAAATATAATTGGTTGTATTTTTTTAATCCTGCTTGAGAGTTTCAGAAATCTTACTTTTTTTTTTAATGTTACTCGTTGCAAAAACTTTGGATTTTGCCAGTTTGTAAAGAGTATGCATTTCTTTCTGTATATTTACATGCTCAGCAGGACCTCCCTTTCTTTTTCAGAGCAATTTGTTTCACTGTTTTAGCTTATAAAAAATTAGATCTATTTTCCTTAATGTAAACAGAGATCTGCCAGGGGAATAAGAGCCTTAAAAAAGAATTAGCATTTTTGTATCTGTGTGGGAGCCATGATAATGTATGTAACAAAAAGCACTGGACACTGTTCTGAGTATCATCTTCGCTGTTCCAAAATTTTTCTTACTTTAATGATGGTTAATTAATTGTTGTGTCTCTCCATAAATGAATAGCGTTAAAGCATGTTTTGGGCCATATTCTCATGCCTATTCGAGGTCATAGTTCTTCAGTATATCAGGAGAGGAGGGAGGGGTTATAATATTCATAAGTCACTGTGGCCAGTCGCAGCCATTTTTCTTATTAATGCTTTTGTTCCACATCCTTACTTACAATGATTATTCCACAAGTAGCCCTGCTGTGTCTGTGGCCTTGCTGGGAAGTGAAGTGCTCTATGGCATAATCAAGGGAGTTGAAGTCTTTCCCCTTGCAACTAGTACCTCTTACTGGTTGTAATTTACCTGCTACAACCAAGCATTTGGAGTTCAGACAAGACGGAAGGGTTTTAGCACAGCAGTGGTGGGAGCAAATGTGGAGCAGATTTAAGACAGCTTTATCTGTTTGCTTTGAAGGGAATCTCAGGAATTAATTCCTTCAAAGAATACATGCTGACCCTTCAGGTTTCTTTGTGTGGCCCAAAAGCAAGATTTGTTTTAGGGCTAGGGAATACTGTTACAATCAGATTAGGAAACCGAAATAAATGCAACTGAAAGGAGGAAGAGAGTGATACCAGACATCCAGGGAACCCTCACTCTAGGATGGATCTGATTGCTGTCAGGAACAGAATTATCTGCAAAGTTCATTTTATCACTGGGGAAAACCCTTCCCCCCAAGGTTCCCTCCAAAGAGCTGCTGCAGAAATGAGCTTATTAATGCATTGCTGACTAGGTGATTCATGTCGAAAGACGGTAATTTTTATATCTGCTATAGCAGGCTCTATTGATCCTGCTGCTGTGTCTGGGGATTGTATAGTAGGTGCTCCAGAAGTGCGTTGGTATTTTTACTGCACAGCATCATATGCATACTTGGGCCTCTGTAGTCGTTAATACAGACTAAGATGAGGTAAACAGAGTGCCAAGGGCAGCTGCTCAAGCGCCTGGCATGGGGCGTGCCTGCCCTGTGCAGGGGAAATCAGTGCTGATGTAGTGGAATTCTCGTGGTGTTGGCGTAGCAATGCCTAGGCGCAGGGTTTCGGGCACATCTGCTGGTGCCTCCATGCGGAGCCTTTCGCCAGCCCTGGCTGATGCAACTTGCACAGCTGTGTGGCATGCATTCTCTCTGTAGGAGAAGTAGGTTTTGAAGAGGGTGAACAGCAGTGGAGGAAATGAAAATGCAGAAGTGGAGAGCTCATGGAATATATGAGCCTTTTCACAGAATGTGGGAGGAGTCCTCTATTAAATAGAGACATGAGAAGTGCAATAAACAGGGCTTTTGTATTTCATTCTCATGGGATGGGCTTGATATTTAGTGCTGCAGGCCTGAATTTAATCTTGTAGCTGGTAATCTGCCTGCACAGATGAAGGCTCTTCAAGCTAGTGAGTCCTGATACTGAACTGAAGCTTTGGCTGTAATTAGCCGAATGCTTTAATGATAACATAAAGGTGATGTCTGCTTGGGAAAGGCAAAACCGGGAAGCTTTTGGCCACTGACATATCCCTGTCAAGGCCAAATCCTGATGTCCTTTCACAGAATGTGGACTGAAGAACTCCACCCTGTGCCAAAGAGAACCAGAACCCTTGGCTTCCCCTGCGGAGCTGTGCATGCCTAATTCTCCTTCTGGCTGTACCCGCAGAAAGCTCTTGGCAACCGAGACTTAATGCTGAAGCAGGAATAGCCCAAGTTGGTTCATACGTGTTACAGTAATTATGGTGGTAATAAGTGTTTGCCTATAACGAAATCTTTCTATTAAAAAAAAAAAATCAGTGAAATTTCTGCTCTTTGAAGGTTCACTTCTATATCTGATTGTATTAATTCTGTTTCAGAGGGTTGATAGACTTAGAAGGCATCTATACTGGTGAATTGAAGTTCATACATTTTTCCATGGTAACATGCTTTCATGAAGCCAGAAATTAAGACACACAAAATAGTTGTATTTCCTCTTCAGGTTGTATTGAAATGCAAATCTATCCAAAAGGCAATTGAGCGGTGGTGCTCTGATGCAACAAACGTATTTAAGTTCAATATGCACTTTTTTAAAAAAGCCTGAGGAAAACATCACTTCTCTCTGAAAGATGTCTTGTTAGCTGTGTAATATGGTCTGGTGAAACTGTAATCTCATTTACTCTTAGTTAAGCTTTTCACTGGAGAGGCTTAAGCATTGAAATATATTTTTATGACTCACCTTCTAATTTCTCACTGATGACTGCCAGCAGAAAGTATATAAAATGGCTTTCAGGATGTTCCTTTTCCAGTGACAGTATTACTTCTCATTATTATGATGGTTTCATTATTCTCATAGATGAAAAGGTTAATAAATGTGTATACTTATGCAAGAAAGACAGTGTGGTATAATTATGTCTATTAGTATTTTCAGTTAATATTTGATCATGAAACAGTAAGTAGGAAGCGGTGCTTGCTGATTACCTCTTCTGTTTTAGCAAATTAACATGTAGATGTTAAATGTTACTTAATGTATTTGCCAGGCTTCAAGGGCTATCTGAGGCCTATATTTTATTTACGGATGGAGTTCAATGTTTTGAGCAAGTAATGATGTCTTGGTCTGCAAAATTCACCCTTTAATTAAACTTTAACTGAAAATTAAAATGTAGTCTTACAAATCCATAATTTAATTAGGTAATAACTTCCACAATGATAAATTTCCTTTCAAATTAAAGAAATTCTTCTGTATCTGGGAGGAGATACAGCCATGTCACTACATCTGATTAACGGTTTGGGGAAGTGCAAATAGCAGCACAAGAAGTCCCTCATTTTCCCTTGCTCCTCCCCCTTAGTGACCATGATGTTATTAAAGCTAGTGGATCTTGTGGAGTAAGTGTGTTACACAGTCAAAGATGGAGCAAGAGCTTTGTACTGAGCTTAAGAGAGAGCAGACACAAGCTTCAGCATTTTCTAGGCTATTTGAAGGATTTAGGGTTCTTCAGGAGCCAGGTGTGCAGGGATAGTGGGCGACCCTTCATGTCTGCTGCTTCTGTCAGGGATATCCTTGCAGGTCAGGGACAACGGAGGATGCAGCTGGCACTGGACCTTTTGGTCCTTCCTCTCTCCTGTCCTGCCCGGTTGAGTCTCCAGGCCTCATACAACCTGCACTAGCTGGCTCTGACCTTGGAGTCCTGATTTCTGCCAGTCCTGCGTAGGGGATTTTTCCATCTGTCTGGGTTAGAGAGAGCTCGATTTAATTCTAACTGATGGCACGATTACATGAACTGCCTGTTGAGATAGAAAGCTAGCAGGCTAAACTAAACCAAACAACTGAAGTGTAGACTCTTACTTAGCTCTTGCACTATATACTTCTCTTTTCATAATGTTTGTTTTCAGAGTCTTATTTGGCTAAATCACCACAGGGCGTTGCTGTGTTTTCCTTTTGTCTTTCGGCAAAGTGTGTCATAGGCTTGAATAATGGATATTTTTTCTCTGCTTTTTCACCAGTCTCATCCCATTTTAAGCCATTTAAGCGGCTTATATTTGGTGATTGCAAAAGACGAAGCGGTATTATTCCTGTGTTTTGTGAAAATTAATATCAAAATACACAGGAAGATAGGAGGAGTTGTTATATTTTGTCCGTCTTCAGTTATTTTCCTTACAAGAAGAGTGAGCTGGTAAATTTTTTGTACCAGCTTAAGAAACGACCTGTGAAACAGCTTGTACAGATCTAAGTGAATGCTTGTAATCTGTATTACCAGTTTTCTCTTCTTTTACAAAGGGTGTTATTCAAGATGTGAAAGTCATCTTTATACCTAATGGATATATAACGCAGTGTCCTAATCTGAATCGCAGTAAGTATCAATTTCTTTATCCTGTCTATTTTAGATTTTTCATACAAATTACTTCTTTGGTTTAAAAATAATATTTTCAGGCTTGTCATTTTTGCATGTGCTGACTTCCAGAAGGCAAAAATTCTGGGTAAACAGATTGCATTTTATGTTCAGATAAATCAAGTCTGATATACTGTTGGTTATTTATGGGTTATTGTGTCTTTCCTTCTCTTCCTTTCTGTTTGTTTGTTGGTTTTTTTTGTTGTTGGTTTTTTTTTTGTTTTGTTTTGTTTTTTTTTTTCCACTCTTCCTTTATTGAGCATGCCCGACCTGCAGTGATTTCTTAAGTCTGGTGCAAGGAATTATGGATTTGCAAGAACTCCTGGCAAAAATGACTGCAAAAGTAGGTACCTAAGCTTCTTTGTCAATTGCCCATTTCCTCCTGTGCTAAGACCAACATGAAAGTATTTATTCCTTTTGCAATTATTCTACATTTTCATGGTAGAGCCATTTTTTTTCTCCGTCTTCCAGTAGCCCTATCTGCAGCGGACTTACGGATATAGCTTCACGGATGTCACTTAAGCCTTATACAGTTTCTATTGTTTGCCTTATTATTTGTAAGATAGTGACAAAATGCCCAGGGCCTGATTTTTTTGTAAGAAGCCTTAGCACGGTTTCCCTTTTCATACTGAGGGATAAAAGCAGAAACAAAGGAGTGAAATCCCACAACAATTTCCTCACCATGTGATGCTGTCAGAGGGTGTGTGTTTGCCTGTGGGAAGTCCTGTGAAGTCTTCAGGACCAGTGTAGTCTCCTTCCTGGGAATCGAAATGAGGCCTCAAAATGGAAATGCCTGTGAAGCTGCTGGCTGTGCTGATCTTGATATCACCTTTGATCAATGGATTTTACTCGTGTAAAAGTTAACCCAGCTCCAGGTGGTGTGGTGTGTGCTTGCTTGTGGGGTTTCTTTTTCCCCCCTTTATTGTTTTTGCCTGTGGTTTGGATTGTGAATAGGATGAATGGGAAGCTATAGTGGGTTTTTTTGTTTGGGATTTTGGAGATTTTCTTTAGGCTCCGCTCTCACAATACACAGTCAGCCTCTGTGTTAGCCAAGGCCCTTCAGCTAAGGCTGTGGTGAAGTTTTGGGGTAGGAAGCTGTGTTTTAGAGGTGACTGAACCCCTGATGTGTGTTAAAGGGCAATCTGTGAACACTTTTTTGAGGTTAATATTGGTGAACCATCTGGTCTGTGGTAAAGGGCAATTAATTGTCTCATCTGAAACAGCACTTATGTGTTAATTACTTACAGATTTAAGTGCACTTAACAACCAACTTGTAGATGCCTTTAATCTCAATGTGGTTACCAGACAGGAATTTCAAAAATAGGATTTGCAGAGTAGTGCTGCTAGTGTAAAAGCATTATATTTTTTACTGTGCTGCCTTTAAGTGTTCTTCTCCTTCCTAATAGGAAAGGGGAAACTTTGTTTTTAGAGAGTGTGCGCACTATACTGACAATCCCCTTACTCAGCCGACGTGCTTTGCACCAGCTGACTTCGAATGTGAAATGTGAAGCATTTAATTCGGTTTGCTGCTTGTACTGTGAAAGAGAAGCAATTATTTTGAGTCTTGCTGGTGGTATGAGCAAGTTCCGATTAAGCACTGTACTGAGTAACTTCTTTTCTCTGCTGTTAATTATATTTTTGCTTGCTTGTACTTTATGAGGGGAAGAAAATAACACAGTATTTGTACTGCAGAGACTCTGTGCCTCCATAAAGTGGTGCTGGGATAATCCTTCATTGCGAGTTCCTCTTCTGTTATAGCAGTGCACTGACTGTTTCATTGCAGTTCTTACAGAAATATTATTGTCCAGGAAAAATGCATGCAGCAGGAAAGGAAGTTAATTTGGTAGGCAAATGCAAGTTAAAAATGGAGGGACTTGAGGGAAGCATTAAGATTTCTATCTGCCTTTTCAGTCCTAGCCACAACAGCCACAAGTGGTACTAATGTAGATACAAGTAATATCATATGGGGATGATGTGTGGCAAGGCAAAGAGCTTAGAAGGGGTGTGCAGCTGCCTGCAGAGATCCTGTTTAGCAGGGCAGCTGGTCAGAGAACGGCTTGCTAATGTACCTGAGCAATGAACCCCAGCACCTGGTCCTGTACCAAGAGATGTGGAGCATGAACATAGTGGTTTGGAAAAGTGGGCCCCGTGGTTTGATGTCCAGTTGTTTGCTTTTACGCTCTGCTATATTTAGGATTTCAGTTTCTCCCTCAGTCTCTGTTTGGTCACAGCACTATTACAGCATTGAATAGACCAGTGAATGTTGTTCGCAATGAATGTGTACATGCAGCTTAGGTAACGTTAAATTATGAAGACTCAGACCAGGGCTTGTCTGGGAAGAAAACATCAGACTAATGGCTTCAGGCTCCAATAATTTTGGTAGCAGTGCAAATTATGCAGTACGTAGGCAGGAGGAGAGAGTATCCTCTTGCTTGGTCCTTACCTCAGGGTCCCACGAGGCTAGTGCTGGCTCAGGATGGGACATGGGGGCTATATAAAGGGCCCAGCAGAGCATTGTCTATAGCAGATTGTCATGGACTGCTATGTACAGGGGCATTTGATCGTGACCTGTAACAAGCTAACCGCCGTTATGTCCTCTTCCTACCTATGTCTTGTAAGGACATAGCTTTTAAAGATGAATGAATAAATGCTAGCTTTTAAAGCCTACTTTATTTTTGTCATCATTTGAATTAATTCTGGATCTTGCCAGTATGTATGTTTAATTGATTTAATCTTGTGTCCTTAAATAGAGAGACACCATAGGTCAGAGTGTTAGAAATCTGGCTAAGATGTTAATTTGCTGCAGGAGAAAAGGATTTTGTTATATTTCAGCATTCCGAACTGCCATGCTTGGAACGCTGTTAGTTCCTCTTTAAACACAATGGCTAAATTAATTCATGCAACTTTAACAATCTACTGAAATAAGTCTGGGCATCTCCTGCATTTCTTTGAGTGGAATATAATTTCTTTTTGGTAAATTATGGGCCCACACTAGGCTGTGCTTTGTATTCAGGTGGGCTTGTCACATGAAGCCTTCCAGCACAAAACTTTCTACTGAATCTTTCTTGGTTGATGTCAGAAAGGTTAAAGCTTGAGTTTGATTAAAACAGAAAAATCAAGCACTTGAGTTCACTGATGGACTAGTTAATCTGATTTGTTTACATCATGGATTTATATGGCCATGAATACTTTTATGATTAACAAAATTTTCCATGTAAATTTTGATAGTTTTTGGGGTTTTTTTTGATATTCTTGTTATTAATTTTGCCAGAAATAATATTTTTTTTACAGAAGTTTGTCGTCTTTCAGTTATTTGTATGGGCAGAAGAGAAGCAAGGGAAGTGTTAAATAACTTTTATGAATAATAGCTAGCCAAATATTCCTGAATGTTAATAATTTAGAATTTGCTTAGTATATGAAAAATGGTTGGTATGGTGTAGGATTCTTCTCCCTCAATAATTTATTTCTATTCATAACTTAAACAATGTTTGAAGCTTGAGGATTTTCTACTGATGTTTTAAATGTTCAACAAATCTAGTTGTGTGCATCTGGCAACATTTGGAAGGATATTTCAGCTAATTTTAAGGAATTCATTGTTTTATGAGCTCAATAGAAATTTTTCAGTTAAGGCTTGAAGTTTAGAAACAAATGGAATGTTTCTGCTCATGCTAGTATAGCAGGTGACAGTTAAATGTTGTTTCTGAACAGATTCTGTGGGCTCCAATACATTCTTTGACCTCTCTGTATTGGAGGGTTTGTTGTTGACTGCCTTCCTTCTGGTGACCTACTTGATTGGTCTGCTATGTTTCTAAGATATTTCTTAGAACAGGAGGTAAATGATATTTAAGTAAGTAAAACTTCTCAAGATAATGCAAATGATAAAGAAGTTAATAAATTGAAAATATTTATCCTCTTAAAGTTTTCTTCTTTTTCTAGGGAATAGTTTCTAGGACCAAGGGCAATATCAAGTACCACTATCAAATCTAGGTATTTCTAAAGTTCTTTCTCTCCAAAATTTTGTAGCCCATTTATATGGGAACGTTCATTAACAAAAAAAGGAAACAAGATATGTAAATAAAGTAGAAGCGTAAGACAAATCAAACACCTTTTTAGCAAAACTGAATGTATTTTATATACTGTAAATATAAAGACTTAATATAATGACCTGAAAAAGGTTTCTGCTGAAAAAAAGCAGCTCAGTAAGAGGATAGTTTTGCCTCTAAAATGCGAAAAGCAGTTTTGAGGTCACCAGATGATGCTGTCTGGGGGAGATGAGTATCAATCTTCTATTATCCCAGAGTAACAACTATCCCAGAATTAAAGAGCAGTTATTCAGGGCTTTCTCTCATGAGGACCGCAGAGGAAAAAAAAAAAAATCACAGAAATTTGCCTAGTATTTATTTTCTTTTTCTTCCCCCTAAATATGGTGCTCTCATATTGGCAGGAATGAAAAACTTTGTATTAGAATACTTTCATTTAAAGTGGATGGAATTTTAGAGGATGGAAATATATGAAATTCAGGTATATGCCATTATTAAAAAATACTATAGCACCGTGCATTTTTTTTTTTAATAAAACTTGCTACTATTAAAATATAACAACCTATAAGGAAGGATAATAGCATCATATTTATAACAGAATAGAGTATGCATTCATCTTGTTTTGTGCCAGATTTAGGTAGCCTTACTATTTGCAGTGGCTTCAGTGTGATGGCTTATACGCATATGACAAATGTAAATGTAAAAAAAATCAAGACCTTGAGAAATTCTCATCCAGCTGGCATCAGGGTAATTTTTAGAGCCATGGCAGTCTGAGCCCTGAAGAATGCACATATTTACTTCTGAATACTAAGTCTGTCTGTCTGTATTTATTTATTTATTTATTAGTATTAGTAAATGGGAAAGTCATTTTGAGTGCTCTTAGGGATTAGAGTTGATGGCACTAGGTACAAGGTGGTGTTCCTCTCTGGAGGGTGGTAAGATGATACCTTGTAATTAGGGGAGGTCCGTGGTATGGCTGAGAGGGTGGTTCAAAAAACCTTTCCCTTTTCTGGTGCTACATGAATGAGCATTGTTCCCACTTACTACTGCATAATATCTCATCAGTAAACATAGCAATTGATAGCATGCAGATGTAATAATTGGAAAAGCTGCATCAGTTTTAGCTTCTTGATACGCATTTTAGTAGTTCGAATTGAGGATGTAATGGGAACAGCAAGGAGTGTTAAGAGCTAGCCACCAGTCCAGGGTTTACTCCAGGAGCGTGGCTTCTCCGTTAATCACAGCCTGGGAATATTTTGTACTACACTGGATTAAAATGCTTTCTTGCCCATCTAAATCTCACTTGCTATTATAACTTTCTAGAAGTCAGAAAGTATTAGTCTGGCTGATGTTTAACAATGAGGAAATGGGGATGATTAAGAAAAGTCAGATGCCAGCCTTCATGCTTTTTGACTTGTAATCAGGTTGATGAGCAATTAAGAATTTTTTTTTGTGTGTGTTTTTTTTTTTTTTTTAAAAAACAATTGTAGTTTGTGTACTTTTGGTAGTGCCTGGACATTTCTGAGGGGATCTTAGTGGGGTTTGTTACAGTACAAGAGACAGTTGCATGAGTCATAAACTGTTGGTAGTTGGCATGGATAGCTCCATCAAAGTCTGAGGAGTAGCACTGGTTTATACCTGCTGACATCCTGGTCCAGTTCTTCTAAAGGTTTGTAGTCAAACTTGGTTTGGCTAAAAATAAGTATACTGCTTTCTCATATTTGCTTTTTTAAAATCATGTGTTTGAATTGCAGAAATCTCATCAAGTTACTTTCATTTATAGTTAAATTATGCAGAAACAAGACTGAGTCAATTGGAAGACTGTCACTGTGAGAAGACTTGTCAAGTAAATGGATTGATCTATAGAGACAAAGACTCATGGGTTGAAGATGATCACTGCAGGAATTGCACTTGCAAAGTAAGAATTTCTAAAGAGTTTAAGGAGTAGGACCTGATTAAAATGTGAAAATGGTCCTTGAATACATAATATTAACTCTGAGAATTATTAAGTTTTTAGTATGCATCTAGTGGCAGTATGAACAATAGGGAGGGAAATGGTAAAATAAATAAAATTGCTTATGTGCAAGCTTCAAAAATAAAATCTGTTTTCCCTTGACAACGCTCTCTTATTTGCTCTACTTATATCTGTGAGGACTTCACAGTTTTGGGGTGAAAGCGTGGCGTTGTCTGTATTTGGTTTGGAATAGTTTTCACTGTAGTAGTTTTTTCAAAAACGAAGCATTATCTTAATAGTATTCATAGATGCTTAGTTGCATCTTGCATGGTAACAACATGCAGATTCTGTTTTCAGTGCTTATCACTGAAAAATCAAGGAACAGAAGAGAATTAGTATGTAAATTTTGTTTCAAAATTATTTGATAAATATCTGAAGAGATTCTTTGTTTACTCAAGAAAATAGAAAACTGATTGTTAAAAATCTCAAAGATGATTGGCACAGCCTACAGAAAGTGATGCTTCTGTTCTTGTAAAGATGGGCTTAGGTATTCCACTTAATGCGCTTTGCTCAGGGAAAGTGGGGTAAAACCAGTAATATATAGCAAAATGGGGTGGTTCACCTTCAGATGCATTTTGATTCAAGTTTGTAGTTGGGTAGGATTAAACTTGTTACTGAAGGATAGGTCTGTAATCCACAGTGCTATTTTCATTTGCATAAATATTTTTCTGTCTCTGTGTTTTGTATAAAATACTAATTACAACAGTCATAGCTGAATTTTGCCTTAAAAACCTTTGCTTAGAGTGGAGCTGTGGAGTGCCGAAGGATGTCTTGTCCCCCTCTTGATTGTCCTCCTGATGCTCTCCCAGTGCATGTGGAAAGCCAGTGCTGCAAAATATGCAAGGGTAAGTACATCACAAGGGCCTTTTAGTTTCACCCTCTATTTAAGCAGAGTTAACCTTGTCCTGAAAGCAGGCACATTTTATAATGACTTTCTTAGGTCCTGTTAATTCGGGTGACATGAGTCACGGTGGCAAACTTGATTTAAAAAGAAAATAAATAATTGCTGAGAAATGAACAAGCATTGCAGATTTCTAAGATTCTCTTTTTACCTGTTGTCAGTGTAAAATTGTTCATCTACTTGTTTGGGGTTGGGAAGCCTTACTTGGCTTCAGCTTGTATCTCCTGTTGATGTTGAGGAGCATCAAGCCTATGGTCTGAACTTTCTGTAGTGAAGAGTAATAAACTGAGCTGTTATCTTTCTGCCTATCTTTTGTTTTGGGTTGGAAGGTTATTCTTGAAAATGAACATGACAGAATTTCAGACCTTGAGTTAGTATCACAGTGTGGAGTGATAGTTTGCTGTAATTAATTTCAAAATAAATTTAAGAGAAGAAAGAAAAAAAGCAAATTTTGTGATCAGTGTTATTGTCAGCTTTCAGTTGCTTCTTCTGGAGATGAAAGCTATAAGTAACATTCCTGGAAAGAATATTCAATATTTGTTGCCTTAATGGTAGTAAAAGGGGCAAAGACAATTTATATATGGAAATTTTAGCTGAATACTGATGCCAGTCTCAGCTTAAGAAACACAAATTATCCCCTGCCCCTGCTTCTTGGAGACTAGTAAACTTCATGCATGAGTTTTTCAATAATTCATAAGACAGGGATATTGAATTATTTTAAGATTTATTAGGAAAATAACAATTTTTTTTAGCATTCTGTCACCTTTCTTCAGTCACTGAATTCATTAGTCCCATGGACAAACGTCCTTTAGCTGTGATCTTGCACTTGCTATTGTTTACTCATGTCATCTCATTTGTTTCAGCTATGTGTCGGCATGAGTATTCTGCTTACTAAAAGATGTTTATGGACGGAGTACTTGGGTGGTAAAGTGGCCATGCTGGCTGCTATTTTTTGTCTCAAAATATTTTTATCATCTGTAACATTGAAAGTCTAGAAAGTTCTTTCATGAAACTGGATGCTTCTCTTGACACACCTTTGCTGACGTGCATGTATGCACAACCGTCAAAATCTGACACAAAGGAATTGCAAGGCACAAAATTGCAGATTCAGCGTAAAACCCCATGAGTAAACTGTGTTCCTGTTATTTGTAATGGAAAGATGAACAATCAAACTTGCCTTTTGTCAGTGATTGGCACAAACTTGACTCGTTATTCTGACAAGAACTCAGCATGTCAGTCAATGGGAAGAGATGTATGGAAGTTGATTGAAATTGATTGTAAATGCCAGCTCCTTGACAGAATGATGTGCTAGGGCCACAGTCAGTCACTTTTGGGTAGATGGTAGTAATTGCTGAGGCTTTCCGAAGAGCTGCACCACAGGTGTTAATTTCTCTGTTCTTTTCCTATTTAGTTCTGATAGAATCATCAGTTGTAATTTGCTGTCTCTAGGGATTATTGAATGGCTGGATTATTGAATAGTTTCCTGTTTTAGCTGAGGGTTAATAAACAAAGTAGCTCTAATATCTGATATGTTAAGAGTTTTAAAACTGAGGCGGTTCTGTTTTGATCCCTGCCATTTTGTGTTAGCCTTCCAACTAATATTTGACAAGAGACATGTTTTTTGTTTGAAATCTCACAATTTTTCCGAGTTGTGCATTAACTTGCTTTCTGGTGTGTCCATTCTTTTGTTAAAAGCAGTTGTGTCAGGAGAATAGACAGAAAGAAAAAGGAAATGTCTCTAATTCATCTTCTCCCAAAAATAGTTACTGGGATTCCTAATGTAAACAAAGCCTCTTGTTCTGAAGTTTTCTTCATGAGTGAGATCACAAAAACTCAGGCATAAAAACTAGGGCAGCTTTAGAAAAATGAAGAACACTAGGATAGATTGATCTACCAGTCCTTTATGTTTAAAATTTGGGAACCAAACTGGCTATGAAAGTTGCTGCTGTGGAATACTCCTCTTGGTATCACCCGTAAGGGGTACACACGTGTACCTGTATGTGCTTGGTTCCCTTACCGTGGTATGCAGGAGAGAAATTGAGATAAAACAGTTACTAGACAGTCTGTGACTTTTTTTTTTGAGAACCAAGTGCTTTGAACACTTTCACTGTGCATGTGCCTTGAATCAGGACACTTTTAAGGCTTTGTTCAAACTGCAACATAGGATTTGTACCTTTTAGCTCTCTGTTCAGTGTCATAGGTCAGACTGTTATTTGTCAAGTGCAGAGACAGCTGAAACACCACAACCAAAAGTTGTTTTACCAGTGTTTAACATTGATCTTTTTAGTAATGTAGAGTGCCTTTATGATGCATACTTGATTTGTTGTGTAAGGTTGTAATAATCCAACTGTTCTCTTTAATTAATGGATTTACTATCCTCCTCTGGAATTGAAATTTAGACAGCTAGTTCCAAGAGGACTGGGACAGTTATGGCAATACCTGATGGAGCTGTATGCTGCTGTGGCCTTGCTGGAGATCACCTTCTTCAGGGTGGTAGTAGTCCTAAACTAAGCTAGTTGTCTCTGCCTTGAAATGAATGAGGAGTGCTCACGTGTTCTAGTCTGTTGGTTTGGTTGCGGAGCTGGTTATCTTTAGCAGAAGGGTCAAAACTTCAGACAGGAATTTTTTTAGTAGGAGCTTTCAGTTTCCTGGGAAATCTGCTTATTTTGTGTGTGTGTTAAGACTATTTTTCTGAAATAGATTTTTACAGTTTGTTGATTCAGTAGAGTCATTCGCTGGATCTAATCCATTTTTGCAGTGCTCCAGCAAGTTGAAGAGTTCACCTTTGTGCCCACAAAAAATCTGAAGGTTTAATTGAAATCTGTGTCTCCAGTTCTTGAAGTGAGTCATGAAGACCTCTAGTAACACAAATACTGTAACTAAACTACAGAATGTCAGTAATGAAAATATTTTCTGTCAAATACTATTGAGTTTGGTCCAGTATGTATTGTCTTAGCTCTTATTCCTCTTTATTTTAGGTGAAGGTGCTACTTGTTCTTAAAATGAATTTGTTGTTAGCTATGTTATTTGTAGTTATGTATAATACTGACTTCTGATGAAAACAAAATGCATCATATTCTTATTGTATCCATATTTTTTCAGTGTATGTGGATACTGGTTTTATTTTTGTGTTATACTTTGTTTACTGCTTAAATACTGATTTGATTTTATTTATTTTTAATCTCCCTCCTTTTCCTCTCAAATTACAGCAAAGTGTATCTATGGAGGCAAAGTGCTAGCAGAAGGTCAACGAGTATTAACCAAGAGCTGCAAGGAATGTCGAGTAAGTTTCAGTTGTATAAACTTTTCCTGATTTTAAGTGTATGCGTGGTGTTCAAAAGTGACAATGATAAATTAGTGCATTTCTTTAGACTTCCTACATGCAAATGTGACATCTTTTGTCTTGAAAAGGTGACTCTGAAGTCATTGAAAGCCACAAACAGGAAAACAAGGCAGGAATGTGACCCTTTCAGGGTGATAAAAACATGGGCAAAATGACTTGGAGGGATGTTCCCTCTTTTATTTCCTGCTTTCATGAGCTCTAGAAAAAGGCAGCAGCATCTCAAGCCAGTTACTAATTTCAGCCAAATTGCTAAAATTTGAAGCAACCTGGCTTATATTGTTTGAGTTACTCTAGATTTACCCTAGTATTTTTTAAACTATATATAGCCCTGCTAATAATTGAGATAAATTACTAAGTATTGGACTGGACTGCGGTCTGTCTTGACAAGTTCATAACACTTAGTCAACTACAGTCAGTATTTAAGAACACAAGTAAATGGAGGCTGTGTTAGGAACATTCAGGGAGTGTTAGTGAAATGAGTGCTACATGGTGTGAAGTGTGGCAGAAGCCAGTTGTCAAGACTAGCCTCAGAAGAGAGTTGTAGATGATTACAGAAGGCCTATTGCTCTGCTGGGACATGTATTTGCTGTGAGTATGTGTGTGTTTTAAATACGATTTATGGCTTCAGAAAGGCACGGCCATTTTTAAACTCGTTTGCTCTCACTTGTAATTTTCAAGTATTTTTGTTTGTTGAATTTGTAGAAGGGGAAGGGTGATAAAGGGGAGGCTTACAAATGTTATTGACAGATCACTATGCTAGAACAATTATGAAAAACATTTGGAAAAGATTACAATGGACTGGTTATTGTTGTGCTTGTGGCTGAGTGTACAGAGTAGCAATTTTATGTTCACTAATGGAAATGGACAATAACTGGTTGCAGATATTGTGAAAGTAGCTTGTTATGCAGAATTACTTTGCTGTTGTTAGTGTTTAGCTGTATAGGGGTGCTCAACATTGTATATACAAATACATGGCAAGGTCGTTGCCTTGAAGACAGACTCGGGTGCCTGTTATTTATAATGTGACATAGAATGTTTATTTGGGAGGGAAACTGCCTATATGAAATAAGATGTGAACAGGAGGATTTTTACATTAAAGTGAAACCAGAGAGAGTGATCTGAATTATGTCAGTGGAACTTCTCTGTGCTATAAATGAGTGTTATATTCATCGTTATGAGTATGATAATACGTTCATGAAGGTTAAAAGCAGATACTGACCATCAAGTATCTGTCATATTAGAAATGACTAAAACCATGATGAAAAGAAGAGCTTTTGCATTTTACTTACTATTAAAGGAATTTGGTATGGCAACACTAATTGCAGTAACGTTGCGGTTTGTATTATTTACATCTTAATGGAGAGTATGGGTAAATATTTGAAAGAGCATATGTGAATGCAATACCATGGGAAAAAAAAAGAGTCTCTGTTGGGCAGGGAGGGAGGTATTTCTACAGCTGTGTTTCAAGAAGACATTAAACCTCACTGGCAAAACTTGTCATTCTGACTTGAGAGAGTTTTTTAAGTGGGTGCTTACCTCTGCTTCTGTGAGATGATGTGTCTCCAGGCAGGAAGTTCATTCGATGTGTCTACAGCATGACCTCTTAAAAGCTGTAAGCAAAACACATACTTATTTACTGCCTCAATTAGGAGTGCTTACTAGATGAAGGATGAATGGCAATGAGTCAAACTGTGGCTGTACTCGTTGTTTTCTATCCTGTGTGGGCCTACTGGTGGACAAGGCGTTGTGTGAACAAAGGAGGGGCTTCTTGTTAGGGGAAGGACTATAGAGAATTTAATATGGTTTAATTTTCTAGACCTGGAAAACAGACATCAAGTATGAAAAGCTGTTGGTCCATAAAGGAATACAGTAGAGGGTACACATCAACTGTTAATTTGTTAGTGTTGGGTAAAGGTGACTTAAAAATCTTGGGGAGTAGTTGTGTCTGTAAAGGAGGATGTAGTTGTAGGTGGGGTAATGTCAAAAAGATAAAGTTAAAATTCCACATTTCAATTTTTATTTGAAGGTAGTTATTTTATTCTTTGCATAAGTAATGATCCAAGCGTAAGGGGCTTTTAACTTTTATATTTTTTTGCATCTAACAAAAATAATAATAATACTGATGGATCCAGATAGATCAGATTTTCTTTATCAGTCTGTGAGCAGGTTGTTTTTTTTGTTTTTTTGTTTTTTTATTTCTGAAAACTAATTCAGACCAAAAATGTATTGATGATGCACATCCTCTTAACCATAAGCACAGATGTTACTGATGGACAGCCATTCCCAGCTGGAATCCTGCCTGCAAATTCTCTCTAGATTAATATACAGTGACAAAATTAGTGCACAAGTGTTTCTAAGAATCACAGAATAGTTCAGGTTGGAAGGGAACTCTGGAGGTCATCTTGCCCAAGGTGGCCCTGCTAGAGCAGGGCCACCTAGAGCCAGTAGCCCAGGACCATGTCCAGACGGCTTTTGAATATCTCCAAGGATGGAGACTCCACAACCTCCCTGGGCAAACTGTGCCAGTGCTTGGTCACCCTCGCAGTGAAAAAGTGTTCCCTGATGTTCAGAGGGAACCTCGTGTGTTTCAGTTTGTGCTCATTGCCTCTGGTCCTGGCACTGGGCACCACTGAAAGAGCCTGGCTCCGTCCTCTTTGTACCCTCCCTTTGGGTATTTATATGCACTGGTAAGATCCCCGCCTTGCGCCTTCTCTTCTCCAGGCTAAACAGTCCCAGCTCTTTCAGCCTTTCTTCCTGTGATAGATGCTTCAGTCCCTTACTTATCCCTGTGGCCCATGGCTGATCTCTCTCCAGGTGTGTCATGTCTCTTTTGTACTGGTGAGGCCAGAACTGGACCCAGCGCTCCAGGTGCGGCCTCACCAGTACTGAACAGAGGTGAAGAATCACTTCCCTTGACCTGCTGGCAATACTTTGCCTAATGCACCCAAGTTACCATTAGCCTTTTTTGCCGGAAGGGTACGTTGCTGGCTCCTGTTCAACTTGGTGTCTGCCAGGACCCCCAGCTCCTTTTCTGCAAAGCTGCTTTCTAGCAGGGTGACCCCAGCATGCACTGGCACATGGGGTTGTTCCTCCCCAGGTGCAGGACTTGGCACTTCTCCTTGTTAAACTCCTTGAGGTTCCTGTTGGTCCATTTCTCCAGCCTGTTGAGGTCCCTCTAAAAATGCAAGTGTGTTTGTGCTTTAGAAAACTGCACCTTTTTGCATTCAATAAGTGGTTGTTTTGGTTTGTGGTTTTCACCAATATGGTGACATGGCTCATTACAAGCCAATGGAAAGAATTCTATAACTTTTGTTGGACCAGCAGTTTACTGCTGATCAGCTAATTTCTGGGTTAATGCCTGTGAATGACATGATGCCTATTCATAACCGGACATTGTGTTTGACAGCAAAGGGTACAAGAATGAATTCGTCTTCATTAATGCTGGGAACGGGCAGTCAGAGAGTGCCATACAAATGCTAGAAAGGTGGACAGGAGTCCACTGACTTTCAGGAAGCTTGACTAAAAAGTTTTTCATGAAGATAAGGAACAATGTGGTTCCTAGAGGGACAGCTAAGGATGCTATGTAGGACTTTGTCCTGAAAGGCTGATCAATAACAGCTAATATGAGGGACCCCACCCCCCCAACAACAACAAAACCCCAAAATAACCTTATCTGAAATCTTGCTATTGTTTTCCAAAGCTGATCATTTGAGAAGAGCTGTTTGTGGTTCAGATTTTCACTGCATGTCATTGATTAGGCTTATAGCCAATTCTTTTTTATGTACTTACCTTGCTAATTACAAGAAATGTAATTATCTTTTTGTAAACGTTTGACTCCAGATCTCATTCTTTGTGGATTGTATGTCACAGCTGGAGCTTGACCTATTTATTCCAGAAGAATGTCTTTTTGGCATCTATTTCTGTCGGGATTCTGTGACTACATATGTGAACTGAGTATAAAAAGTTAGCAATTTTTCTAAGGCTGCCTGAAGCAATAGTTTTGAAGTGTGAACTATTCTAAAATCTGAAATCCAATGATGATAATTCTTATAATTGGATCTCTACTATTTTATAACAAATTGATTTTAATCCAAAGAATACTCAACATGGAAACATTTTAATTGTTTTAAAACTTAATTACAAATATGTTCGATTTGTTTTCCCAAGGTGCAAATTCTGCAGAAAATGGGAAACTTAGGGAAATAAAATTTTACTGTTATTAAATTAATGGAATTCTTAATTTGTGGGTTTTTTATCTCCTTATGATTCACTAAAGAAGGTGTGAGCTTGGATTGAATTTGTCTTTAGCTTTTTGACTCCTCCTGATCACTGATTTGACTTTCATATGATTTCTTGATTTCTTGCCATCTTTTTGAGCAGATTTATTGTCAGTCAATGCTTTTTGTCCATATGTTGACATACTGTACCCTTTCTGCTGCAATTGTCTTGTCTGAGCCTGAATAGATGATGAGTTATAGCCAGAGCTTTTCCAGCTGGTAGTTTGATAACATGATAGTAAATGACGGCTCAGTGTGTCTGGTTCTTTTATCACCTTTGCTGCTGCAGTTGCACAGGCAACCGTGGGGGATTCCTCCCTCTTACTTATGGAAGTGAGATCAGAAGGAGACCTAATACCTCCATTAACTTCACTGTTCTTGTGTGGACACTTGCTTCAATGATGTATGCTGTGTGTGATACTGTAGGGAGCCGGTTTGGTGGGGTTTTTTTATTTTTTTTTTTTTAATTTTATTTTTTGTGACATTTCTGTGTTCATAACTGGTGTAGGGCAGCTTGATGCTGTGAGAGCTAATTGTGGAGCCTGAAGCGACATAGCTGAATCGGTGTGGCATGACTGGTGAGGCTAATTACCAGCAAAGAGTTTTACTGGTTCTGGCACCTGAGCTAGTTTTTGGCATGGTGTGGCAAAAACCATGTGTCTTGTAGATAGGAAAGCAAGCTTCTGGCTAGCAAGGATGTCTCTATATAGGGATGTTCCTTCGTACAGGGTAGACACATAGGTATTGTCAATATCCTCTGTTCAAAGTCACATATCTGATCCCTCGGATTATGAGAATGGTGCCTTTAATAACGTATCTTGTCTTTTTTTGGTATTAGTCTTCCTCTGCCTTTTTAGCTCTAGATGTGTTTGGATCATATTTTTAAACTTTTCTCTGCAATCATGATAGATAGAAAATCTGATTTATTTCTTTGAAGAGAGCAGAAATTCTCGTTTCATCTTTTCGTTCCGCCATCTGATGCATCATGAAAAATATTTTGGGAGGAGTGGAGACTAGATTTGTATTAAAAATGTGTACTGGCAATATAGTAGGCTGCCTGCTTTCTTAGTGGAGTTTCATAGCCCTTTGGAAAATGGGATTACCCAGGTGTGGACAGTCCTGTGGGATAGTTATTGTAGCTCCTACTGAGCAAAAATCCTGGTTGTTAATCTCTGCTCCACTTGCCAGTTCCAAGTGACGGCATAGCTGCAGAAGGGATGCTGAAGAAGTAAGTTATGGTATGGGGAAGGCTGGAAGGGGGAATAAGGGAAAAGAGGAAGCTATTTTGGGACAAGATGTTAAGAAACAAGTAACTGAAGAGCAGGACAGCTGTTTGGTCTGGAGATATGGTGAAGCTGATTTCCTGCGTGGGAAGAAGATGGAGTAAAATTTGGTGTAAAATCTTCCCCGAAAGGCTCTGTCTCTATTATTTTAGAAAATTTCTACCAGCAACTAGACTTCCTATGCACAGTCTTACTCCAAATCTGGCAGAAATCAAGGTCATAGAAATATCTTGACCTTGATTTACATTTTATACAGCAGTTTCTATGTGGATACCTCAAGATGGGATTTCTGCTTTGTCATACCTTTGAAAGACCTAATTTTTTGAAATTAGATGATGAGTAATTCTAAAGAACACTTTTAACTGGGCACAGCAGAACAACACATGACGCTTGAAAATGTTGGTCTTCTATCTGCTATGTTTGTTTGAGTTGAATAACTTATCAGTGACTTCTGTACAATATGAAATGAGGGGTAAAACACGGACTTGCATAAAGCAGGAAGACTGTCTAACAAAAACCTGGAGTGAAACTCTTTAATGCCTTCAAATACTTGGAAGAAAACCAACTATACTTGGAGACAACATATTCGGAAAAACTCCCGTAGAATTTTGAGCTTAAGTGCCTTTTTATTTTCTTTTCCCTTCCCTCTGGGCATAGAAATGTTCAAGTAGACTACTTTAGTTTCGATGTTGTGGTGTAAAGAATGATTTTACCTTGCTGCCTGCTAATTTACCAGTGTTGTTACGAGAGTTACCAGAGTTATAGATTGAAAATTATGTAATCCCTGCCACTGCACATGTTTTCATTAATGTAATTTTTTAAAATGTTATTTATTTTCAGAATGGAGTTTTAGTAAAAGTAACAGAGACTTGTCCGCCGTTGAACTGCTCAGAAAAAGATCACGTTCTTCCAGAGAACCAATGTTGCAGTGTTTGTAGAGGTAAGCCAGAGACTGTGCATGCTTGGAAGGAATAGAAGTTGCCGATTCAACGGGGGGATACACTGGAAGGAGCAGTTCCTTTTTAATGATATAATAGGTACCTGTAGAAACCTGAGTCTGTAATTAGCCGTCACGTAAAACCAGTCTGCGATACTCCTTTGGGTAGAAGACTTACCAGATAAAAAGCTGTAATTGCTCTGAATTAGAGAGGGGGAGGGAGAAAAGGAAGAGCTGGGGGAGAAAGGGCCTGGTATCTCTTAAGAATTCCCATTAGGAAAAAGTTATGTTTGAATAAGAGATACTTTATGTTGCTTAAACTTGCAACTGCACTGAATGTACAGGGTTTTGGAAATGGGCTTTTAAGCTCTTTATTTAAAAATCACAATAATAATGTTAACATTCCAGTAGTTGGAAGTTGATTTAGATCTGAGCTCTCTCAGGACTCATTTATGAATTAAGCTGGATAATTACAGAATAAAAATGAAAAAATAACCCTAGAGCCCAGAACCCTGTTTTTCCTCCTTGCAGTGGGGTGTTGAGATGCAGGTTCCTCTTGCTTGCTCCCTTTCAGCCCTGGTGAATCTTGGTTGCATGCTGGACCAGACTGAGCAAGCCACAGCTGAAGTGTTAGTTGAGGAAATCCCCTTAAATGAGGAACACGTGGGTATGACAGGCTAGAGAACTCAAACAAGCTTTCTTCTTAAAGTGCGTTGTAATCAGTGAGCTGTTGGGTGAAAGGTGTTAGAATAATCATTCCCTGTGTATGTCTGTATTGTAGATGTCAGTGAAGGGGCTCTGAATCTCTCCTTTAGCCAGTAAATATTAATTAATAAATATGCATGGTTAAGTATTTACTAGGGCCTTGAATTTGCAGGCATACGCACGTGGTTGCAGGGGCCAGCACGTTTGAGACTGCTTGCTGGATCATGGTCTGAGAATACACACATTAATTTTTTTAAACAGTTTCTAGAAACATCTGTAACTATTTAAGCAAGCCGTAAACGTTGCTTCCTTGTCCCTCAGAGGGCTTGATGTCTTAATGGTAGTTCTTAACAGATGGCCGAGTTTGATGTAGTGCAGTACTGAAAAAATTATCTTCGTTACTTAAAAGCATTAGAAATCTGAAAGCTTCCAAGCTGATGAAAGATAAGTTCTGTAATTATTCAGTTCTATATTATTGTTAATGATAGGTACTGTTTTTAGATATTCATCCCAAAACTGCTTTTATTATTTATAAAATAGCATAAATATGTATACTTATGTGATGGTTTCTAGAAGCAAAGGAAGGAATTGTACCTTCACTTCCGATGAATTCTGATACATGGTGCTTTCAAATTGATTCATTAAACTTCCACTTCAGTTCTGCTTTAGCTGACTGCTAAAACAGTACCACCTCTGTTTGTATTTAATTTTTGCTTTTTAAAATTCTTTTCAAAATTAGGCTTAAAGATGTGATTAATTTTGTCAACTTTACAAAGGTATAAACAGGAGCTAGCACTCCTAAATTGCTTTTTATATCTTGAAGTAGAATATATGCTGCTTGACACTTTTGCTTCAGTTGCACGCAACCCAAAGTGGTAGTATATAATTTTATCATATGTAGAGTGCTGGTGTTAAAAATGGATATTTATTAAGAATTCCATATTTGGTATGGGTTCTATCATGTGGACAGGTGCCCTCTGATATGGCAAGCAGGCCATAGTTTCTGGTCCTGTCCTGTGCCAACATGTCCTTTGCAGGGAAAGGATAGAGTGCTTTTCTGTTTTGCAATAACGACCTTTTTCAGAGAATATATTTGGCTTTTATTGCCCAAGCAAAACTAGTGAGGAAGAAATATTGTAGTAAATATAGTCCAGATTCATCGGAGTGTTTACTGGAAACCCACATGGACCATTTGCACAGCTAGTGCAAATTTCACATTATATGTATGATGATACAGATAATTCTGATAATTCTTTGCATTAGCCCTTAGCTAGGCCTTTAGTTAGTCAACAGGGTGATTAGTAAGCATTTACTAGTAATGCTAAATGAGAACAATAATTCTATGTAAAGTTTCTCAGTGCATACTAGTGACTGGTAGGTTCTGTTTTTGTATCAGTTTGTGCTTTCTTTAGTATCTAGTTGTGGAAACAGAAAACTTCTACTGAATTTCATGTCCTGTAGAATTGTAGAATACCTTTGCTGAATTGGGCAAGGGTAGGAGGTTTGCAGCTTGTGCTTTTCTGGCTGCGGCAAGGGAATTTCCATTTAATGAAAGGACAAATGTGGGGGATCAACAGAAGGAAAAAAACCACAGAGAAATACGGAGACTTTGTGGTGCTATCGTATGAGACTGTACCCTCTTCAGGGATCTCTGTAATATTTACTACAATAATAGATAAGTACCTAAAATAAAATAGGGTATGCAAGGCGAAAAATACATCTGTAGTGTTTAAGGTGATAGAAATTGTGAGTCAGCAAAGGACGGAGTTGAATACTGTAATGTACGCATCTGGTGGGCTTCCTAGATAGTCATTATTGTTTGTAAATATGGTTAGAAAAGCAAAGACAGCAAATAACACCTTTTCTTCCTCAGGTTTGCTACATGAGTTTATAGTATAGCAAAAGCTAATATCTTGCTAAAAGCCAATTTCTGTATTTTGGTAAAATGATTTTATAAGGTGTACAGCAAGGCAGGCGTAGTATGGAAGAACTCTGCTGTACAATGATGGCTTATTTTTGTGATTTGATGTACCTGAATGCAAAAATGGGCCTCATCAGATCTGTATATAGGATCTATCCTTGAATGTGATGTAGAGTATGCCTAGTTTTGCCCTTCGTTAGTGTGCTTTAATACAAATGTCTGCTTCAGCTATGTGGCTACTTCATACTTTTCAGCAGGACAATGTGGTATTATTAAGCTCTCCTTCTAGGCTTACAGAAATTTTAGTTAATTTTAAAATTTTACAGAGAATCATAGTGTAATAAAATATATTTTTTACTACTTTTTTGAGAATCAGTCATATTTTCTTCTTTTTATAGCATGCCTGCTACATTTTTTTTTATAGCCCAGGGACAAATCTAATACAAAAAACAGTGTCATAAAAGTGTTTTATTGTTCCCTTTAGCTGTTTTTCTCCTTGCCAAAGACATTGTATAATTTTGAAAGAGTGGATTTTTCCTCTTTTGAATGAGTGATTCAAATAAAGTTTCATGAGAGAATTTTTATGTTGTTATGCTCACAATTTTAGGCTGTAAGAATAGCCTTAACAGCCCTAGCAGCTTCAGTCATGCCCTCCTTAGAAGAGAGTGTGCGAGGAAATAATGAAGTAGTGAGAGCTCTTTGGTTTCTGGAGAAAGTAATTTTTATTTGCTATCCTGTAATATGGTTTGGCTGATGGATTTAGATTGACTGCTGATGCCGGATAGCAGGAAGTGGAGAATCCTACTGGTGAGCTGAAGGGTGCATTTTACGGTGGGGAACAGCATTTAAATCTAAAAATGGTGCTTCTGCCACCCTTACTTGTATTGCCTTGCTTTGTTTTAAGGAAGTTTTGATACTTTTGGTTAGAGGGTGAGAAGGATCTTCAGTTAGCATGTTTCTCATCTCTCCCTATCTAGCTGTGAAGCTGAGTTTTGCTTTTTTAGAAATCAAATGTTTCTCATTCATAGCCGTGAGGTATGAGTTAATTCAAGGTTTTGGTTTTATTAAGATTTAATGGAGGTTGATAAATATGAATTAGTTTATTTCTAAACAGAGTTATAATGTTACTTAGGTTTTAGAAGAGCTTTATATCGGGGGAAAAAAACCCCTCTTTATAAGCTTGTTAGGCTGTGCAGAACCATTATTCTAATGCACATAAATATGCAGTATGTAGTAAGGTCTGCATTGATATAGCAGCCTGAAAGAACTTATGAAGTTACTGTTTTATGTCTGAGTTCTGTGACCACAGTCTCTGAAGGCGTAAAAACTGCTGTTCCAAGTGCTTCATTGCTCATGACTCATTAAAAACTGATTCAGATCATGAAAGGGCATAATTGCTTGTGCAAATTTTATGAGTCTTCCTGTGAGTTGTCCCCCAGATTTACTTTACACATTTATGCAGTAACTGTGGGGTTAAATCAGTACAATAGTAAAGATTTGGGGCTGAAATTACCTTGGACCTTTTGAACATTGCTAATGCTATTAATGGAAGCATTGTCAGCATTCTTTTTAGAAGGCTCTGAAATGTGAAACAGTGAAATGTGGATAGCTGAAGGGAAGCTTCTTGAACACCAAGAGAACTGGGGTTTTACACTTTTTTGAAGTGAACAGCTAGGGATATTGTAAGAAGTACAGAAAGCATTACAAGGAAACCCTCAGAAAAATGGGAGGCACATTAGTGTTGCCCATAAAAAAAGTAGGAAGAGATATGGATATAAGATATATTGATTCCAGCTGTAGTCTTGAATGAGTTCTTGCATTCTTCAGCCAATAATTAAACCACATTACCAAATATGTTAGGTATTTAAAAAATTGGATGTCAGCACAAAACATCTTAGCGTGCTGCTCCAGAAAAGCAGATTCTGGAATTCTGGGGACTGGAACCTGAAGATTCTGAGAAGCTTGGAAAAATAAAAGCACTGTTCAAGTATCCCAAAATGGAATAAATGTTTCATTTTAGATAATCTGACTTGGGCCCACTAAGCCCTAGCCAGCTGTGCAGTTCCCTATGCTGTGGAAGTGATAGTTTTATGTCTGCTAGCATGAAATCTGATCTTTTTCATAGTTGTCTTAGTACATGTATTAACAGTCATTCTACAGTCAGAAGAAAGAAGTAGAGAGATACAAATACGTTCTTAAGAAAAATTGGAGCAAACATTTCAGCAACCTTGATGAAGGAAGAGAGTAATGTTATCAGAAATGTTTGGAGAAGGAACAGAGGTCATCAGGCCCATCAAAAATCTAAACACATTCTTCAATATTTAATTCCCCTGTTGGTAGTATCTAATTGTATCTTGAATGTCTTGAATGAGTTTGAAGGGCTGTTGCGCACATTTCTGACTCTGTGTGTACGTATATGTGTGGGGAAAATGGTTTCTGACATCTGTTCTGAATGTGTTTATCTGTAATTTTAACTCATGCTCACTTGCCTTGTCATCTGTGTTGGCCTGAAATTAGTTTAGATTATCAGAACTATTTAAGATTTTGTGTGCTTCTGTCAAATCCTCTCCCAATTGCCTGCTTGCTCGGATGTGATATTTCTATTTTAAGCCATTTCTTATATTTAGAGAGGAGCTGACTGTCTCAGATAAGAGTCTGCTGAATATTCTGAAGTCTCAGTAATTCAGTTATTTTCACCTGGGCAATTGGAATGCATGCCCTCTGCTAGCTGCCACCCATAGTTGAGATTCAGACATCCTACTGCAGTACCAATGAGTGGTTTTGCTGCCTGTGTAGGTATTTTAAAGGAACCCTATAATCCAGTTCACACCAAAGGATCAATAAAAATCAGACGCTGGCATTCTTTTCCATTCTGCTTGCTTGGGGATAAGTAATTGCTCCCATGAATAGATTGGCCATGAATAGATGGATGTTTAAGTCAGTGCTTAGGTCCTTCCCTGTGTAGTCAGGAATATAAGCATGGTCGTCGCAGTCAGTGGCCCTGTGTACATTCCTGAGTGTTTTGCTGAATAAGGAAGAATTTAAATATTTAGCTAAATTAGACATTGAATTGGAATTCTTAAAGGTGAGAAGAACACAGCTAGCTTATTTATTCACATTACAGTCCAAATATGAGGTGGCCTTTATTTGCCAGAAGAACGGGAAAAGCACTTGGGCCCAATATGAACTAAGATAAAGTAGATAGCATTTTATTCCTTTCTTGCCTCCAAAACCCCAGCTGGGGAGAATACACACCAGGGTCTAAGAAATGCAAGAAATGCACTTCCTTGGTATGCTCCTCTTAGCTCTTTTGAAGTGCTAAATGTGCATCTTCACTGCAAAAGAAAAGCACTTGGACAAGTCTATGATCCAGTCAACGGTATGCCTACAGGGGCACAATTGAACCCTTTCTCTTCTATACCATCAAGTACATTTTTTTCTGTTGGTTAACCTTAAATTACATTTGTTTTGTAAAAGCCTGGTAACATACAGTGTCGTAGCACCATACATGCTGTTAACAGGAATAGGTTTCACTTTCCACTTACGGAGGTATTGAACAAGTTTTCTGAAATGCTATGGGAAATTCAAGTTGAGTCACTTTTAGTCAGCATTTTTAAGAGGTAGGAAACAGTGTTTCACAGGTCTTTTGCAATAATAAATGCCAAGGCAACCTAGAGATGTAGTAGGTGTTCTATCATTGGGTATTCCTAATGAGAGTCCAACAATGGAAAGCTCTTTAGAGCCTCTAATTACACAAGTTACAGAACTGGAGCATTACTTCTTTTCTTCTATGCTCTTTTAACAGCCTTCAAGGTTGAAAACCTAAGAAAGAGTCTGATTCCGGATGGAGGCAGTTCATATTTGAGTTGATAATGAGGGAACAAATGCAATAACTAGTTTTTCCAGAGAATTTTTAACAAAAGGTGACAGCTCTAGTGGCACACAATGGGTGCTTAGGGTAGTCATCATATCTATTGATGAACTTCAGAGGTGGCAAATAGTCCTAAGAATTCCTCACTGTTTATGATGTGATATTGAAAACTAATCAGTGGCTTGTGCTTGGGAGAAAGTGCTGTTAGAGAAGAGCGACTGATCTGGGACTCGGGACTTGTGATGAAAGTTAACCCTGAGAAGCCATCCCTTTGGCTAATTGTGTTAAATTTGCCATGAACTGATAACAGGGTAAAATGTTGACTCACTGGGATAAAGAGAGCCCAGAATCAAAAGGTGGGGTTTTGTTGGTTTTTTTTTTTTGTTTTTTTTTTTTTAGTGCAGAAAGTTGTATAAGGACTATTGTAATGAAAACATGCTGAGAAAGATGAAATAATTTTTACAGGTTTGGATGAGGGGAAATATGAATAAATAATAATAAAAAGAAAATATCCTAAGGCAGTCATAGCAATCCACACTAAATGAAAATGTGGTATTTTTATAGTGCCTAACTTAACACACTGATATGTGACATTGGTTCTGAGTAGTAGTATCTACCAATAATAATCAAATATAGAACTAATACTGTATATGAGTTCAAAGGAGAATTCTTATTCTAAAGGAACAGGAAATAGACTAGGATGTCATAGTCTTAGGGGAAATAGTGATAAAGAAAACGTTATAAAACTTGCTGTCTCGGGTATTATCTAGAACGCCAACAGAATAGTAATCCTGCTTGGGGAGTATAAATTAGATGCTGACTGGATAAGTTTGGGGAGATGGGTTCCAGTGTTTAGTTTCATTTATAATTATAAAGGCAAAAATGAGAAGTCAAATACAGTGATTGCATAAATGGCTAAAGGCAGTGTAACTGCGCTCTTTTTTACCAGTATAAAATGTACCCGGGCCTGACAAGGCTGTATCTGGAATATTGAGTGGTTTTTACCAGACTGTGAAATGAATGAAGACTAGAAGGGGTATCTGCAGTTTTCATTAATGGAGTTGGTTCTTTTTTGCAAGCTGGATTACTATGAAAGAATGAGCTAACTGAGCACAAGGAAGATGCCTTGGTTGTTAATAAAATTAATCTGAAGTTTAAGTGTAGAGCTGGACGTTGACACTGAGAAAGTGTCCTCCTTGATAACAAGTGTTATATTTTTTTAAAAATGACCTCACAACCCAACGTTAGATGGTCAGACTCATAAAGTTGGAGTGCACTAAAATGACAAAACCTGAGTTCTAAATTAGGAGATGACTGAAGTGCATGTTTAAAACTAATTAAATTAAACTAAATTAAATTAAAAAAAACCCTCAATGAACAACAGCTTCAGGATAACCCTATGAAAATTTGCTTACTGTAGATGAAAACTCTGTTTAGTATAAACTAAAATCTTCTGAAGTTCCTTAAAGAATATTAAAGCAAGGGATATGAACAAAAATCTGAAGCTGGCCTTTAGATCTTAGAAGTCTGGGTCATCTTTTCCTTGGCTGTCTTTAGAGGATGTTAGGAATGTTTAGGATCAGTGAACTAGGGCTTTAAGTTTGCTCCTTTATGACCAGGTGGAATGAGCAGAAACTCTTCTTTTATTCATATAAGCAGAAGTTGGAGCACAAGTAGCGGATGGTACATCTGGGTTTCTGGTTTCCTTCCTTCCAGGACAGAAAATCCAGAAAAAAAAAGAATTACCAAAACGATTGTTTATATATCTCAGGCAACCAGAAATTGACTCTTGGATATTAATAGAGAAGAATCCATCAAAAATACACCAATGGGGGGCAAAAATTTCTGTTGTCAAAAATCTGTAAAGTATTTAGTTATCTTTTACACTACTTCCAGTGGAGTGTCTTTAAAGAGATAAAGCAGCTATTTCTTTCACTTTTGAGATCAGCAGAGAGAGATTTTGATGCATCTTTGAGAAATATTAAAAATCAGGAAGAAAGAACTTCAGCCAGTTGTGCCTTTATAGAAGAAAGTGGGGAAGTTCATCATGTTTGTAGAAGTGACTTTGTATGGAAGAAAAGAAACTGTTTACAAAGAAGCTTCTCAGAATTTTTGTCAAGGAAAAAGGAGAGATTAATAAAAATTCTCCCCTACAAAACACGATGCGTGGATTAATTATAAACTGTAGAAACAATCTGGTTTTTGATGACAGAATTACAAGGCAGGGCATGAGGTTATTTTGACTACCAGTATAGTTTTGTGTTCTAATGCAGTGTCTCATTTTTGCTCTTCTAAAAGCATGCTTGATTATGCATAATAAGAGAACTGTGAAGGATTTTTTTTTTTTTTTTTTATGTTACACTTCATTATCCTTCTGGTGTAAGTTAGTATTACACTTCTTGGCAATCAGAGATAAGGTGGCATTTTTTCCTACATGGGTTCAGTAGAAGACTAATGTATTGTCATGGCTTCCTCCTTTGATGTTGTCTTTCCTCCTGACTAAAACTAGTCATACAAATACATTTTTAAACAAAATGGTTTTACTGAGAATGAATTGATGGAGGAATCCAAAAAGTATGTGTGCACCAGACAGGTTTATAGAGAGAATTTCTGGAATGTAACATGCCGAAGTTTTTCTGAGTAATACAGTCAATGTAAATATTAAACCTGAATATCTGAAATAAACGTGTTTTAATGCCAGGTTGCATGTTCCTTGTATTTCAGGCCATAACTTCTGTGCAGAGGGACACAGATGTGGTGAAAATTCAGAGTGCAAAAACTGGAACACAAAAGCCACTTGTGAATGCAAGAATGGTTATCTCTCTGTCCAAGGGGACTCCGCGTATTGTGAAGGTAAACAAAATATTCAAAGACCTGTCCCTTTAACAACCTGCTCAGAAACATAGTATTAAATAAATGGTTGATGAATGAATTTTATTGCAAAGTTCAGTTTCATGATGGTGAATATCACATGGGCCCTTTCTGCATTCATAAATATGGATTGAAGTTTACAAGTGGTGCTGGACCATTCAGATTATCGATCTGTGGGCATCTTTCATTGCTGCAGTTGTGCCTTGGCACACCATGGTCAGGCTGTCATTAAAATTTTTAAAATACTGTTTTTCAGACAATAGCACCTACCTTCTAAAAATGTTTTTTAGAGAACGTCATCTTTATAAGATGCATTAATTTAGGAAGCGGTAATTCTGCTGACCTTTGTGAGAAAGGTAAGTGTGAAAATGTACTGAGGCTTGAATATAAAAATGGTGATCTGCAGTCCTTCCTGAAGTACTTCTGTGGGCCAGGTGCTTTACGGAAATGGTTTTCCTAGGATACAGAAGAAAGCTGTTTCTTAGAAGAGTGTAGCTGAGGTACTTCTGTTGATATATTATTCCATCACAGGAACAAATGCAATGGGGCATTATTCTCCTTTCTGTTTCTCGGTCTTTTCTAGAGCTTGCTGGTATTTGTAGCTATGATGTACTTGTTAAAAACTAAATTGATGAATCAACATATACTACATTCCTTCCTGCCTTTGCATTGCAATGTGGTTTTTTTTTTTAATGCCCTTGCATGTCAGGCTGCACTATTTAATCTTTTGGCCATCATAGGAAGTTTTTGAACTACTTCGTAAAAAATATTTCCCTAGGTTCTTTTTCCAGTAGTACTGGTGATGGAAGGGAGATGGCATTTTTGACAAGCTGTTAAAATTTACTACAGGAATTGGAAGACAGGATGAAAGAATAAAGAAGACATGTGTGGACTGGACTTAAATGATCCCACTTTTGTAAAAAGACTTTTTAGTGTATGTAAGTGAACAGGACTGCTTTAAATAGCAGTTTATAAAGCTGTTCAGTAAATTGCAACAATAAATCTTATGGTATTTAGTAAGTTCTCTACAAACAAAAATTTAAATATGCACTTTCAGTGACTGGGAAAACAGTTTACAATTTCTTTTTAAAGGTATGCAGCAGATATACTGTATATAGAGAAACTTTTTTGTACAAAAAGGTGCTTTAGAGGTACTGTAAGGACTACTCAGAATTCAGAAGACAGTAACAAGGCTCTTCATCAGCTGTGATACAGAATCCAGTATTTGTTCTTTTTTGCTGTTTTGAATAATATCAGTGCTTAGTGGTTTTTTTTACCTAGTAGCAGACTGTTCCTTTTTTTCCTCTGTGGAAAAAAATTTAAACATCTTGACTCAAATAATTTTGGAGGTGTTGGCAGAGCATTAGTGGTAGTGGTGGGGAAAGAAAGAGTTTTTTTGAAGAAATTAACAGGAATTGGAGCACAGTTGAAGTTTTATGGAGATGAGCTAGGGGCTACTGAGGTAATAGGAACCAAGAGGGGAAAACCGGTGAAACACCTCAAAGGAATTAAGGGGTGTTCCTCTAAGAAGGTGTCGCGGACGACAGCCCAGCTGAAGTGCCTCTACGCCAATGCATGCAGCATGGGCAATAAACAGGAGGAGCAGGAAGCCATTGTACAGTAGGAAAACTATGATATAGTTGCCATCATGGAAACACGGTGGGATGACTTGCAAAACTGGAGTGCTGCAATGGATGGCTATAAACTCTACCGAAGGGATAGGCAAGGCAGGAGAGGTGGTGGGGGAGCTCCGTATGTTAGGGAGTGTTGGGATTGGCTAGAGCTTAATGATGGTGATGATAGGGTTGAATGTTCATGGGTAAGAATCAGGGGGAAGGCCAACAAGACAGATATCATGGTGGGAGTCTGTTACAGACCACCCAACCAGGAGGAAGAGGCAGATGAATTATTCTGCAAGCAGCTGGGAGAAGCCTCACAATCGCTAGCCCTTGTCCTCGTGGGGGACTTCAATCTACTGGATGTGTGCTGGGAATACAATACAGCGGAGAGGAAACAGTCTAGGAGGTTTCTGGAGTGTGTGGAGGATAACTTCCTGACACAGCTGGTGAGTGAGCCAGCTAGGGGAGTTGCCCCGCTGGACCTGTTGTTCATGAACAGAGAAGGACTTGTGGGTGATGTGATGGTTGGAGGCCATCTTGGACATAGTGATCATGAAATGACAGACGTTTTGATTCCCACAGAAGTAAGGAGGGGGGTCAGCAGAACTGCCACCTTGGACTTCTGGAGGGCAGACTTTGGCCTGTTTAGGAGACTGATCGACAGAGTCCCCTGGGAGGCAGCCCTGAAGGGCAAAGGAGTCCAGGAAGGCTGGGCATTCTTCGAGGAGGAAGTCTTAAAGGTGCAAGAGCAGGCTGTCCCCATGTGCCAAAAAAAAAGCTGGCGGGGGAGAAGACTGGCCTGGCTGAACAGAGCGCTTTGGCTGGAACTCAGAAAACAAAACAAAACAAACAAAAAACAAAACAACACAAAAAACCCAAAAAACCCCCCCAAAAAAAACAAAAAAAAGGAGAGTTTATGACCTTTGGAAGAAGGGGCAGGCAAGTGAGGAGGACTACAAAGGTGTAGCGAGGTTATGCAGGGAGAAAATTAGAAGGGCCAAAGCCCAGCTAGAGCTTAATGTGGCTACTGCTGTAAAAGACAAGAAAAAGTACTTCTATAAATACATTATTAGCAAAAGGAGGGCTAAGGAGAATCTCCATCATTTATTAGATGTGGGAAGAAATATAGTGACAAAGGATGAGGAAAAGTATGGGGTACTTAATGCCTTCTTTGCCTCAGTCTTTAATAGTAAGACCAGTTGTTCTCTGGGTACCCAGCCACCTGAGCTGGAAGACAGGGATGATGAGCAGAATGGAGCCTCCATAATCCAAGGGGAAGTGGTTAGCAACCTGCTACAGCACCTAGATACACACAAGTCTATGGGGCCGGATGGGATCCACCCAAGAGTACTGAAGGAACTGGCGGAAGTGCTTACCAAGCTGCTTTCTGTCATTTATCAGCAGTCCTGGCTAATAGGGGAGGTCCCAGTTGACTGGAGATTAGCAAATGTGTCACCCATCTACAAGAAGGGCCGGAAGGAGGATCCAGGAAACTACAGGCCAGTCAGCCTGACTTGAGTGCTGGGGAAGGTTATGGAGCAGATCATCCTGAGTGCCATCATGCGGCACGTACAGGATAACCAAGTGATCAGGCCCAGTCAGCATGGGTTTAGGAAAGGCAGGTCCTGCGTAACTAACCTGATTTCCTTCTATGCCCAGGTGACCCACTTAGTGGATGAGGGAAAGGCTGTGGATGTTGTCTACCTGGACTTTAGTAATGCCTTTGACACCATTTCCCATAGCATTTTCCTGGAAAAACTGGTGGCTGACGACTTAGACAGATGCACTCTTCTCTGGGTAAAAAACTGGCTGGATGGCTGAGCTGAGAGAGTTGTGGTGAATGGAGTTAAATCTAGTTAATGGCCGGTCATGAGCGGTGTTCCCCAGGGCTCAGTGTTGGGACCAGTTCTGTTTAACATCTTTATCAACAATCTGGACAAGGGGATCAAGCGTACCCTCAGTATGTTTGCAGACAACACCAAATTGGGCGGGAGTGTTGACTTGCTCAAGGGTAGGAAGGCTCTGCAGAGGGATCTGGACAGGCTGGATCGATGGGCCAAGGTCAACTGTATGAGGTTTAACAAAGCCAAGTGCCAGGTCTTGCACTTGGGTCACAACAACCCCATGCAATGCTACAGGCTTGGGGAAGAGTGACTGGAAAGCTGCCCAGCAGAGAAGGACATGGGGGTTGACAGCCGGCTGAACAAGAGCCAGCAGTGTGCCCGAGTGGCCAAGAAGGCCAACAGCGTCCTGGCTTGTATCAGGAACAGTGTGGCCAGCAGGAGCAGGGCAGGGATGGTGCCCCTGTGCTTGGCACTGGTGAGGCCGCACCTTGAATCCTGTGTTCAGTTTTGGGCCCCTCAGGACAAGAAGGACATTGAGGTGCTGGAGCGTGTCCAGAGAAGGGCAACGAAGCTGGTGAAGGGTCTGGAGAACAGGTCTGATGAGGAGCGGCTGAGGGAATTGGGGTTGTTTAGCCTGGAGAAGAGGAGGCTGAGGGGAGACCTTATCGCTCTCTGCAACTGCCTGAAAGGAGGCTGTAGCGAGGTGGGTGTTGGTCTCTTCTCCCAAGTTACTAGTGATAGGACGAGAGGAAATGGCCTCAAGTTGCTTCAGGGTGGGTTTATATTGGATATTAGGAAATATTACTTCACTGAAAGGTTTATCAAGCACTGGAACAGGCTGCCCAGAGAGGTGGCAGAGTCACCATTCCTGGAGGTATTTGAAAGACGTTTGGATGTGGCACTTAGGGACATGGTTTAGTGGTGAACTGGCAGTGTTAGGTTTATGGTTGGACTTGATGATATTGAAGGTCTTTTCCAGCCTATATGATTCTGTGTAATTAAAACGTAACTGGTCTTTGTTGTGTTAAGTTTCGGAAAGGTAAATCAAATCCCTGACTTCTGTGCATGTGGGTGAAACATGAGGCAATAGAACAAACACAGCTGCTTTTGTTGCCTGAGACAGTGGGATAGATGAGAGAGAGGCTTTCTGTATGTTATAAAATTATAAATTTGCTAGAAGAAGAGTAGTTCTTAGGAGGTAACGTAGAAAAGACTCTTTAGCAAAGGGAACTACAGACTGATGAATTGATTAGCCAAGAGGTGATTCCTTTCAGCCCCGTGAAGAGCTTCCTTTTTCTCCTCAGAACGGGTTTCTGCAAAATCTCTTTATAAGCCTCTCTAACCTCATTTCTCTCATTTATGTTTTTAATCTGCTCAATAGAGTAATTTCACAGTTGCCCGTATAACGTTCTCAAATGCTTCTTGAAGCTGCGATTTAAATAAATGAGGCCAAAAGCATGTATCTGGAGGTAGAATTTGGCAGGATGTTGGTATTGTATAGGGGTGGATTTTTTTTTTTTGTGGTTTTGGATATCTCTGTCTAGTGTGTAAGAATTAAATATGCAAAACACCTGAACAACAACTAGTAAGCATACAAAACACCTGTGGAAGTAAGGAAGATGTCACTCTCAGCTGTAGTTCTGAATTAGTCTTCATTGTTCCTAAGCCTTTCAACTTAAAGGCATGTAAGATTGCTGTTTCTTTTGAGATGGTGAGGTTCAACTATTTCACGCTCATGACATGTGCTGGTAAGTGGCACCTTAGTTCAGAGTGTTCCAGATCATTAACTTGGAGCTTTCCAGATTTCTCAACCCTTCCGGGGTATTTGAAATACTTGTGCATGTGAATTCTGATGTGTGGTGTTATTTTACCTTACCTGTGTTTTTACTCTTATTTCTGCTCGCTCTTACACAGTTTCATCCTGCTGGACCTTATGGCATCTTTTTGATCTTGTAAGATCTCTGAAGAATAGTGTTTGAATCTGCTTTGCTTTTTCACGTGTATTTGTGTCTTTTTTTTTTTTTAACGTTCCGTATTCACATTTTCAGTACAGTAGAAAAAATTAAAAAGATTCTAACTTTTGTCAGAGTATTGACATCAGCAAATTTGTAAAATAAATAGCAAAAACTGGAGAGGCTTTTACTGTTCATTCTCAGTTACTAATTTTCAAGTAGTTAGCAGCTCCTCATGTCAAAATATACGTGTAGGATAACCACTCACTATATGTATTCCATTTTTGGAATAACATAGGTGCATTTAGGGAAGACAGTTTCTGAAAACAAACATGTAAATGAAGCTTGTAATGAATGAAGGAGATATGTGGAGATTCTCTGTAGTCTGTAAAAGCAAAGTATTTCACTTAAAACCAGAAAAGTTGGGGTTTTTTTGATGTTTGCCTACTTGTGCTGCATGTATAAGGCATAATTAGAGCATTCATCATTTGCAGAGAGGCGTATAGAGGTATTTCTGTTAATCATGTTGACTGAGGTTTAGCTACTGATGGGGATACTTAGGCACAAATGTTGAATGAGCGTCCGTTTATCTCTGTCACATATGCATGGATAAATTCTGGGAATTGCAGAAGTAGCTAGAAAGTCCAATGTCTGTAGGATGGAAGCATTCAAGTTGTAGCAGCATGTGCACGCTTTCAGCTATGACTTGTGACTTCAGCACATGACATGTGAGCACCTGTGTTGAGGGCTGAAAGTTGCATGCATGAGAGTTACAGATGGTGCAGCAGTTCAGTGGCAAAACCAGGACCAAAGTGGGGAATTCATTTGAGTCTGTCTCATGCAGATTCTTCCAGACACATTATGTGATGAGTACAGCAGACCTGCAAATACTCTGTATTTCTTCAAAGCCAGAAAACTCCGCTGTCTGTGACTACTTCACAAATACTAATAGGACATTCCGCATGATGTAAACTAAGAGACAGGAAAGCGTCAACAAATATGGAGAGTCTGAAGCTCAGAGATGAAGTAAGAAAAATCAAGCCAAATCAGCTGAAAGTCAGGCTTGTTGCTAGCATGATTATCCTCACTTTCTAGATGTTAACAAGCAAAGAGCCTTCTCTTCTGAAAAGAACTTGATGATTTTCTGCTCTGTATTTCATAGTGAAGAGCAAAAGCAGGATCATTTTTTCCTGCCCCATTTCAGTTCTGCTTTCTTTGTTACCTTTTTAGCTTGAAACATTAGCAGCCCTTTTCTACCTGCAAAGTTGTTATGTTGGTGCGAAAGTGATTATTACCTAATTGCTGTTGAGCTGATTCATTGTGAGAGCTGTTTTAAATCAGAAGTGGGTTGAATCTCCCAGTTAGGATAAATGCATGCCTCTTCTCACTGACAAGAGTGCATGAAACAAGAAAATTAGTATTAATCTTCTGTCCTTCATGCACAACTACTTACGCCCCCAAGAAACATCGACTAAAAGTGATACAGTAGCATACCACAAGATGTCTTGTCATGTTACACAGCATGTGCTTAACCAGAGAATGTGCCACCAGAGAATGTTCCTGTGATAATGGGTATAATATAATAAAAGATCTATTGTCTAAATGGACCTACAAGATTAATATTCTCATTGTGTGACTATATTGTAGGGTATGCTTTCCCTATATACCAAGGTAGGATGAGACATGCTCTCTAGGATGTCTTCCAGCTGTTGGTGTAAAGAGTGTAAACAAAATGTGTGAATCTGAGTTGGTCTTTTAGGAATAGGCAACAAAATAAAGCTATTTTACAAGAATATAAAAACCAAAGCACCTTCTCTGGCAGAAGGTTAGGACAGGATATCTCAGGTGAGTCTGCTTTGCCCTTAAAGAAGAGGCTAAAAGTTCTGAGGCCAAATGTAGTGTTCAGAATGCCTTGTATTGGCTTTTTTTTTTTTTTTCCATTTGTCCTTTACAGGTAAAGTCGTATGGGTTAATAGTGAGAGGAGCAGATCTGTGAAGAATATATTCCTGTGAGATTAATTCCGGTGGTATAGTTAGTTTCCTTACGTGACCTGACCCACAAGGTCACCTTAGTGCTGTTTCCTCAGCTTAAAAAGTTAATGAATTAAACGCCTTAATATTTGTGAAAACTCTTCCCATTTTTTTGTCCTGACAGAATGCTCTAGAACCACTCATGACTGACTTTTTTTTTTTTGTCTGTTTTATATATTTTGATTTAGAGCTCTGCAAGTTAGTTGTCTCAGTAGTTGAGCTTTTAAAGCAAGAGATGCCATTCTTATGTTTGTAGAACAATATAATCTCCCAAGACAGGAGTGTTGGTTAACTTAAGTACATAAGGCTATCAAGCTCTCAACATGAAAAGAGAGTAAGCTTGGAACCTCATGGTTCTGCTGGTACTTATTTTAAAAATAAAACCAAGTTTAATTTCCTTATAATTAGTAAGTGTGTTCCAGACACGTACAGTGGTCTTTACTGCTTTCTCTTTCTTTTCCTTTGAACTTGATCATGTCGGATGTAGTCAGGAAATTCTTTACAGAAAGACAGATACATAAATATGTTGAAAAATTCTGTTCTGAAGATACTTACATCAATGTAGGTTTGGTCAGAAATGTTTGTTTTCTGCAAGTTATATAGAAAAAAATAATTGCAAAATGCAGAGGAAGAGAGGTGTGTTTTCCCATTGTCACACAAATCGGGAAAAATTAACCTTTCAAGATTAATGATTTAGTTCCAAATGCAAAGACCTCGCTATCAGCATGCTTTAATGAAAAACAAACAAAAAAAAGTTTACTTCTGTTGCAAAACACAGAGGAACAAGAAAATCTTTCATCATATAATGTGGCTTCTGTTATGGTTCTGAAGATGAGAGAGCTTCATAAAGCTTACCTCTAACGTTTAGTCCTTTGACTCATCACATTGTGGATGTAAATAGCTGTTTAGCGTGCAGAACTTTTCATGAGCAGTTTAAAATGAAAAAGAATAAACCAGTCTTGCTTGCATATGGCCTTCAGAGTAAAAGTCTGCTGGCAATCCACTGATTTTCCACAGCTGATGTTTTTCTTGCTGTATAAAGTAAATTGAATTTTGCTGAATTTTCCCCTCCTCTATAGTGATTTCACTGCAGCTGTTCTAATTTCACTGCATTGTGGCTTGGGAGGTGACATTAACATTATGCGGTATCATATAAACCTTCTGTGTGGCAGTGATGTATGACTGTGGTTTTGGATGGTGTCATTGACTTGACGTCTGGGTCAGCTTTTAATGATAATCCTTCTGTTTGTTGTGCTCTCAGAAAACCTGCCTCAAAAGATGTCTGCATTTCCTGCAGTGGTTATTCACTGTATACTATAATAAACTTATGTTCTCTGCTGCATAGGTGCGCATATATGCATAACTGTACATACTGGATACTTCATGAAATTACCTGAAGTTAAGAAAATGGGACAAACGTTGATGGCAAATGACTATATTAATTGCATATGTACTGAATTTTTCTTTATGCTGAAACTGTAACAGAGAGGAGGGCAGGAGAAGAATCTAAAAATGGTACAGTCAAGATCATCATCTCTGCCGCAACGACTGCCTCAATGGAAGCATTTCAGTTGGAACCAGGTCCTCACATGGACACTTAAAAAAAAACAACCCACAACAACAAAAAAGAAAAATCCCCAAACCACCCCCCATGCCAAAAAATCCAACCAAACAAAACCACCCTCCCCACCCCTCTTTTTATAAACGTGTGACTGCATGCCAGGTTGAGGTTTTTTTTTTAATTCATGACTGAATTTTTAAATTTGTGACTTCATGCCAGGTCGAACTTTTTAAAAAAGTTCAGTTTTTTTGAAAGATGGTTGTTAACCTACTTTTTAAGACTTCAGTTACCCGACAGTGCCAATTTTAAACTTCCACTCACGTATGTAATCTTATTTATCAGTGGAAGTCCCTTCTCTTGGTGATATAATGCAAATAATCCATTTGTCTTGCCTACTGTTGTCATAGAGAAAGACTTTTTATTTTAAATGATAATCTTAACCATTGCATGAACTCAAATTCATAGAATCATAGAATGTCCTGAGTTGGAAGTGACCTGCAAGGATAATCGAGTCCAATTCCTGTCCCTGCATAGGACAGTCCCAAGATTTGCACCACGTGTCTGAGGGTCATCTTATATAACATGATCAAAAGGCAGGCATATGTCAATCAAACCTCCTGCATTTGTGGGTTTATGGACTTTAATAAATGAGACTGTAGTTTCCTTGTACTGTGAGTTGCTGGTGGAGGAGACTGAATTGAAAACAAAATAGACCCTCCCCCCTGTCAAGTAAATGCATATGTTCAAAGGCAGAGATGATATACTTGCTAGTGGACAGAAAGTCTTCAAACAAAGCGTTAAAATTTTTGTACTAAGAAGATACAGGAGCTTGTTGGAATATGATGTTTATGTCTTCTATAGCTCCAGATGTATTATTTGTGTTATCAAAAGTTATATATTTACAAGTGAATTAGTTTAAATTCATGTTCCAGCTACTAAACCCTGAAAAGTGAAATTATTTGCCATCCCCTGGAGTAACTTTGGTTCTTGTGGTGTAAAGCCATGCTGAGATTTATATGAAAATAAATTTTAATTTCTAATAAGGTAACCATATGTTTTGGAGTTGTTGTAATAAAATGTCATAAATAATTATGGCTCCAAAGAAATTCAGCCTTGCAACTGTCAGTTCTTATGTTAGTAACTTGCGTTGGAATACATTACTATCATTGCTAATAAAGGAAAATAACCTCTTCATCCCTTCAGAATGGCAACAAAAATCCTGCTCTGAGGCTGTTGAGATTTTTGTTCACATTGAGGGATTGGGGTTGCTGTCTCCCCTTCAACAAATGCTTTTACATGTTAGGGTTGCATTCTTCTGAATTGTATTGGATGTAATTTAGTATCTCATAAAGCTTTGGTTTTTAACCTTTTGTTACTTGCCAAGCATAGGCTGATCTTTTCTAATACAGAATGAAACAATACTGGTCTAGTTCACTGTCTGTCTTTAAGCACTTCACTGTCTCTCCAATCTATATTTGCATTCAGCCTCCAAGATCTGTTTGTGTGCCCACATTCCAGATTTGGAGGCAGGTGGGCATTAGTCCGTTTTTGAATTTGTGGGGGGAGTGGGTGACGGGTAGGAGTAGAGATGGAATGGACTCCCTCTCTTTAGGACAACTTCTCTAGGAAGTGGCCTATAGGTTATGAGCGCCTCATAAACTGCACTTTCACAGCTTTCACTTCTAACTACTTTTTAAAAATAGAGCTTTGTCTCATTCTTAGGTGGGTTAAAGAAAAGCCCAGGGACATCCTGTTGGCTACTGATTGTAGCAGAATCTGACTTAAAAGCTGACCAGTAGGAGAAAAAAAAAAAAGTACTGTGTGTTCCTGCTGGGTCCGTGTCATTATCTTTGCACTATAATGACCCTTATAGCAAATTGTCCCCATTGCATGTTCCAGCGCTGAAAGAGGGAGAAATCCATGCAATAACTAGTGACATGATATGTATGTATTAACCCTTGTGAGCAGGAAGAGCTCTTGCTGCTCTTTACCTATTAAGCCCCTGTATTGTTCCTGATATTGCCAGAATTCTTTCTTCAAATTATGGCACAATATAGCTCGTGTCACATTTCTGCTGATGTCAATGAAGAAGGGAAAAATTTGGAAGGGTTTTTTGTGGAGCTGTGGCAGTTTAGACCAGGTAAGGGTTTTCATCCAACATTTGGCAGCAAAGCAATGAAAAAAAATCTGAGTTGTTCATGTAGTGATTGTTAGGAGTGAGTTTGTGGTTCAGCTGGACTGTAAAATTCTGAGAAATATTTGTATATAATAAGGAAGTTTTGCTGGTACTTGAATGGAAGCCACTTACCAGTACTTTTATGCAAGTTGTAAAATATTGTACACTTAGCTCTTAAAACTTAAGAGGTTGAGGTGTTGAGGTTTTGCCTTCTGTAAAATCTTGAGCATAACTAGAATCGTTCAAAAATGACATGTGTGTGTATACAGATATGCAAAATGGTGTTTTTCTGTTGCAGCACAAAAGCCATTAGTTACCCAGGGTCGGACAGAATAGCAACTTTCTCAAAGGCCTGTGAAGTTCAAAAGGGGTTTGAAATAGAAAACCTCCAGAGGTAACTTCCAACCTAAATATTTTTGTGATTCTGTTATCTCTTACCCTGTACTGTGTTTTGCATCGAGAGCACTGGAGGGACATTAGTTCCTGTTGACTCTCTATCGTTACCTTTTGCAGCACTTGGGAATGAGGAGAGGGCAACTATTTTGCATAGTTGAAAGTCTTGAAATAAGAAAAAAATAATCTCTTTTAAATGCTGGTACTTGTAAGCTTTTTTTCAGCTACTCGAAAGAAACTTGGTGTAAAGTTTTAATGGTCAAGCTGTCTCTCCATTGGTCTTAAAGAATGGCTTTGGGGGCATGGAGTCCCTTGTCCAAAGGAAGTTCTCACAGCCAGTTTGTAAATAACCTGTCGAACTGGGCTTGACTGTGACCCTGTGAAAACGCATGTTATCAGTGACGTCATCTAGCTGCTTCAAGGTCTGTGCTGGCAATATGCTAGTAGAACGACAGATCCAATTTTGAGGCTGTCTACATGTAACTATAAGGTTGTCGTGGGCAGGTCAGAAGAGGGAAGGATGTGCACTTGTCCTACAGCAAGATCTATTACAAATTGAAATGAACACACCCCCACCCCCACCCCCCCGCTCATCAATTTTGGAAACACAGGAAAAAGCTTTATTCACTAGAGGACTCATGTGAAGGACTTAGAGGACTCTGATCTCAGTCTAGAGAGTGTTGAGTCTTGAGGTAATGGACGCAGTGAAGTACGCATAGAAAATAATTTTGTTCAGGTTTGTATATAGATGTTAGGGTTCTTGGGGAAAAATGGCATTAAACTCCTCAGGAACTATTCTCACTGCTGTGGTGTGTCAAAGAAATTTTTTTTTTAACCCTTTTAAGCCATTTCAGCTGCTTCTGTACAAGTAGGCCTGAGGCTCTGGTGCGTCTTGAACAGATGCTGAGCCATAAGCGGGTAGCGACCCTGCGGGACATAGTGGCACTTTGGCTGCGAAATCATAGCACCCCATCCTTGGGTCAAGGTAACAGAGAGGAGTGTTGCTACAAAGAATGTGAAAGTGAAAGGCTAGGGCTCTGGGGAGCCGGGAAATTTACGGTGCCCAGGGTCTGTAATACAGGTCACAAATGCAGCAGCTTTGCTGCATCCGGAGAAGGACATCTAGCAGATGTTTTGTGTTGCCTGGTTGTATGGTTAAAATTAAAGGCTTTGCTCTAGCTAAAGTTAGTTGCAAAAGAAAAACAAAAAAAGCTCAACAGCCCGAACAACAACCCCCTTCTCCCCACAACTGTTAATTCTTTTTGGAAACTACTGAATGAAATTAAATTTATATCCTTTGGTCAAAAGGAAAAAACTAAACGAAAAAATGGTTTCTTATAAAAATATTTATTTATTATTTTTAATAGAAAATATATTTTGCCCTTGGTAATAGCATAACTGGGGTCTGTTCCAGTAAATATTATCTATTGCCTTTTTCGTTATATGAATATATTTTGTTTCCACTAGGTGGAAAAACGAAGTTGGTTCTAAAAGTACAAGAGTCTCTAAATCCATGACAAATATAAGTTTATACCAATGCATTTTTCCCTGCAAGATTTAGTAAGTGACTTACTGATATGGTTCTGGGTATTCAGAGCTAATGTGTATATAAAAAACAAAGCACAAAAGTTAAGAAATAATTGGAAAAGATGTTATTGCTAACCTAGGGCCTTGCTATGTGGTTAGCTCTCTACTTTCTTTTTAGGATTTCAGCATGCAGATTTCGCATCCTTTTCTGGCATTTCTCCTGATGGCTTTTGTTCAGATTAATTTGGAATTGAGTTGTATGCTGATTGTACAGGGTGTGTCTGTATTAAGTGCAATCTATATTGAATTTATTGAGGCATTGGGTTTTTGACATTTTCCAGATGTAGTAGGGTTACACTGACATATAACAATTTTAATATATCTGTTTCTGCTCATAACTGAAATTGAGTCATATTTGGTTTATATATTTGTATTAAGCTTGATTTTCAAATAATAAATCAATTCCTTGTTTTTTTCAGTGCAATTCATTTATGGAAATACATTTATAAATTTAGTGAAGAAAAAGAGCAACATATTACTTTCTTATTATGTTGCATGAGGAGCTATATTTGAACTGAAACTAAGAATAAGACCACGTTGTCCAATTGCATTGTCCTAGTAAGAAAAGGAAGCTTTACCTGGGCCTTCACGGATGTAGGATCTGTCCATTTCCTGGTATATATCTGTGCAGGTTTCTCTCATTTGGTTTGTTGTCTGGAAACTGGGATAATAGTGTTAACAAAGTCCTTTGTTGTCTGTGAGGTTTACTGGTTGAAGGTAATTGATAAGGCAGAGCACAATAACGCCAGAAAATAGACTGAAGTAAGCGCAGAAGAGTAAGCAAACTGCTAAATAGTAGGGAAGAAGTTTTCTTTTCTTTTTTAATTTTTATTTACTAAATGTTATTGACAGCTGAGGAAGGGCATTCTATAAAATATTCATGTCCGTATTTAATTTTTAGAAGGATAATTCCTCTTGGTCTGTAAGATTTTTCATTTAAGTAGGTAGCTGTCTGTGAAAACTCTCAAAAAGTGCATTTTTCTAAGACACCTACCTCTATTTAATAGTCTGCTGCTTTGTACCTGAATCGTTTTGGGGGCTGGGGAAAAGAGTTAAAAAAAGTTAGAAAGAGCCTTTGACTGAAGTAATTGACATTAATGCAAAAGTATGTACAGCATCTACAAAGATAACTCTTACATTGATGTTAGTTTCCTATTGATTTGCTGACTCTTAAAATATTTTTAGTACTCAAAATGTTTTCCAGAAAGATACCTTACCGTTTTTTCAGTTAGTGTATCTGTTCTTCATATCTAAAAGGTAAATTTCAAAATACCCTTTGGGCGTTCTAGAAATTTTTTCACTGTCTGTTCTTCTTAGCACTTTCTTTTAATTTCCTCCTTTCATTTCTGGATTAGACATCTCAGTTTTCCTTCTCACTATTGATAGTTTCTGATTAATTGCATTTTGTTAACCTATTTGTTTTTTTTTTATTGGTTCTGTTGAAGATGTTGCCATGTTTATATCTTGTCCTGAACTCCCTCACTGAAGCTGAATATCCCTCATACCAGTTGTCCCTGTAGGGATCACTGTGTTTCAACAGCAGAAAATTATTTTCTCTCTACTTACAGGCTTAAAGTGCTTGAAAATGATTAGGATGAAATTTGCTATATTAAATATAAGTTAGGTTTAGATATTCTCAGTTCTAATTCTGTTTTTTCCCTTGATCTGGTTTCTTTAAATATGTTATTGTTGTGCCTAATGTGTAGCAAAACCAAACAAAACAAACCCTTTCACGTGAAATGCAAACTCCTTTTTATCTCTCATCTTTCTTAGGATTCTTTACCTCTCATCTTCATTTTCATTATTTTGTTTCCCTAATTCTTATGACTCATATTTTCCCTTCAAGCTTTCACCAGAGAATGTGTCTGTACATATTGGTAGCTATTAGTGCTGAGATAATTACATGAATACACAGTAGCATCTTCAGACACGAATGGGAGTTAGTGTTAGCTCAGAGACATACTGTGTTTTGCAAAAAGAGAGAAGATCTAATTTGCAAAGAGTTTGCACTGAAAAATTACCGGTTGCCTCAGGGCTGGCCTTAGGCGTAGGTAAAGCAGGCAGTTTCCCAGGGCAGCAGACCTCCATCACAGCAGGTTGGCTGCACGCTTACTCTTTGTTTTCCATGTGTTGGAGCCTAAGATGCAGGGCCTAGTGGTGCTCCTGCTGCCCAGGGGAGAGACTGTAAAATACGGCCTGTCATCATGGTGGATGTTCGAGAAGTAGCTGTTGCCATTCCCATTTTTTCTGTTTCCTTAGGAGCAGATCACTTGGGTCTTTGTTTCCTTGCTTTCCAGTCCCCCACCCGTAAGGCAGTAAAAATTTTGTGCAGAGTTGATTCAGTGCTTCGCGATCTCCTGACTTTGCTGCTAGTTGGCTTACATTTCTTCCTCTCCAGACTTTTTCAAAGACCACAGTGCAACTTTTAGGCAATAAGGATCCCATGGCAGCCTGAACTTGTTGCTAATGCATTCCTTTTTCCAGAGTTAGGAGCCATCCTGATTATTTTCTTTCTATGAAGCTCTTCCTTACCACTGGAATATGGGCATTGTTTTCCACTGTGAGTTTCTTAGGCAAAACAGAGGAAGAATTTTGCAGTACTTATATGGACTTGTGTGGTAACTTAACTGAGAAAAAGGAAAACTGGGCAAGCATACTGGGAAGATCAAGATAATTGCTAGATATTAGAATCTGTGTAACCAACATTTAGGCTGATTCAGACTCTTAAGGCACTAGTTGGTGCATGTGAATTATTTTTCAGTTGAGCACTGTTTTACTGGAATTTTAATTTCTATTTAAGAACCACTGTGTTGGTAATGAAAAGTTTCCTCTGTTTACTTGGGCATGAGTGACATTAACCTTTGAAGGTCAGGCCTTCTACTCGGTTCTGGAGCTTGCTTTAACCTGTTACCCCTTAGGTGACTTTATTTGCTTTTTGGCTTTCAGTCTAGCTAGCTAGTCTAGTGCTATTGTGAAAAGGTCAGCAGCAATCTGAAGTGCATTCAATTTGATAGAATGTAAGGCACAATTTCTAGTCTTTCTTTTCTACGAGAATCAGTTCAGAGCCTGGCACTGCCACTATGTATGGTTTTCATTTAACAATTTTTCTGCACAGACAGTAATATCAAATTTGGCTAAAACATAACACGCCTTTGTGGCTGGTAGGGCAGCTGATGCTTGACAACCCAACAGCTCCAGTGCACCAACATACCTTTTAGTAATTAGCACCTTGCTGTTTTTACCGTCAGTGCTATCCTACATCAAGGCTACAAAACATTGGATGTTATAAAGATGTACATCTTTTGCCATACACTGTTTTGATTGCCAGTAGTACTTGGTTTTGTGTTGTGCGTACATGGGGAAAGTGGCAACTCAGTCTGAGTGCTAACAGTTGTTTCTTGGTTAGTATTGGCATTATTGGATATTTATTAATGTGCAAAAGATGATGAATGTGGAGGCGGACTGAACCATCCTCTCTCATTACACACTTGGAAACAAATGAATTTCTGTTTCAGGTGAGTAGAATTCTTTCTTTCTTAGTTAACACAATATAAATAACTGGAGGTCAGTTACATCTGTTTTGCAATTCACGTAAATCTTGAAGTGAACTAATGAGGAACGTGGAAAAGAGAACTGTATCTCAGACTACAAGGGAATCTAATCAATACGAATTCCCCTGAACTGTATCTGTTTTGTGCTAGGTTCCCATTGATTCTGTAAACATTTTAGCGTTAGCCATAATCCCCTTTGAATATAAATAATTCCCTGGTAGTTTCTGCTGTATTTTAATTAATTCTAAAGTGACCGACTTGAGAACTCTTCCTTCAATGTTATTACTAAAACAGAGAAATTCTCCCTTGTTGTCTTCACAGCCTTAAGCTGACCCCTGTGAAATCAGTAGGCAAATTGAATTCTCAAGAATTGGTGATGCTGAGAAAACCTGAGACCGCCGGAAAGTGCCCAAGTTAGAAACTTCAAGAAAATCAGTAATCTTGAGGGAAAAGCAACCCACTTGTAGTAAAGTATTTTCTTTATTTTAACTTGCACGAGTTTCTGTTACTTTTGATAACTCTCTATCCTTCAGAAGAAAAACTTAAAGGAGACTGAGATGGTCCTTCTGGGACTGGAGAGTTGGGATGCAGGCGTTATACCCTCATTCTGATTTAAAGATACGGGGGCATGAGCTGTCTATTCTCTTTTAAATTGAATGAGTTGATTTTTTTTTTTTCAAATCTATAACATGTTTAATTAGTGCAATTTCTTTGACTTAAATCTTGGAAAAGAGTATTTCTTAAGCTGAAGAGATGATACTGAAATTTTTTTGTTGTGACATAAAAGCGAGTATCCAACAACGAGCATCGAATCTGGCACTGTTATTCCTTGAAATACACATATAGCAGTAGGAGTTATTTTGGCCTGCAGATAGCAAGACTGTATCATCTGTTAAACTGTTTTGCGCTACAGGGGATAAACTGAGTTAGGGCTGTCTTAACCACAGCAGCATCAGATGTTATTCTTTGATATTCCTGATCAGGGGTGCGTTTAAACCCTGGGGGAATTTTGTTGGAACGTGTGTCAGTTGTACGTCTTATCATAGGTTGGTTTTATGTAGGGGAGCATATTAGATTATTGCTTGGCTATATCAAGAAAAAAATGCTTCGCTTTTTGAAAAAAATTGAGAATATATTCTTGTTGCACTTGTTGAACCGACAGCAGGACTGAACTGCTGTGTAATGCTTAGCTGAATTGCAGGAGTTATGTGATGTTATGGTAGGCATATAGATGGGAAATAGCCCGTATATGCATATAAGTATATATATGTGTGTGTGTGTGTGTGTGTATATATATCATTAACTTAAGCTGAATCGATGTGCTTGTGGTGTGCCACTAAAGTTCCAGTGTTTTGGTTTTTGCTAGTTTTATAGTTAGCCTTCCTTAAGGGATGCATTGCAGTTCTAGGGTAGCTGTAAGACGCCATTGTAGTCTTGGGGTTTTTTTCTTACTTGTAATTAGATAGATCAGTAAGTCTGTGTATATATCACATGGCATGGGAAGACCTACAGATAGAGGAGTTACATATTCTTATAACTACTTTTATTTGTACGGTGTCTGGGACTTACGTTTTTGGACACAGGCTATTGCTGTAGTAGGTGTTAGTCAGAGGTATGATAAAAATATGATACCTTTTCCAGGAGACTTTATAACCTGAGTGTAAGACAAGAGACCATGTTTTAGGTGGGAGATAAAAATATATGGGAATGTGGTTTGAAGCTGAGATCCTAGAACAGCTTCCTTTTTGCTTAAATAAAATCCTGCTTTTTGAAGTGAATAGTTTCAGCTTCAAAATTTATGTTTGTAAACTCAGAATAACTCTGTGGACATGCATTGGTTGTGGTGATGAAATTAAGGCAGAGGCATCTCTCTCTGAAAAGTAGGAAGTTACAGTAAGCTCTTACTTCAGTGAGAGATGTCAGCCTCTGTTACAGACTTTGCCCCCAAGTGAAGAACTCTGCAAAGCCCAACTAAAGATCACATCTCAGCAAGGGTTTCCTCTGCCCTGCTCCACAGGGCTGGCAGTCACTTGAAGGTAGCTGTGGCTCATTTCCATCCAAGGGAGAGCTGCAGTGTGGCAAACTGCCCCGTGTCAAACGTGTCAGGAGATAATGACAGGAAACCGCAGACAGCTGGAAAAATGCAAAAATGTGGAACTGTTTGGAGTACCTCTTTAGCTGAACCATTTGTCAGGGCTTTTGGGCATCATGGAGCAGGATTATTCCAAGGAGGTTTTGAAGGGAATGATATGCTTGGGGTGATACTGTTAATGCAGAACTAATCTCGAGTGCAATGTGAGAGAGTAAGTGACTGTGCTTGGTGGTTTTCATTTTGTGTTTGGGGTTTTTATTTGTTTGTTTGTGGTGTGTGGGTTTTTTTTTTTTTTTTTTTTTTTTTTGAATGCATTGACAAAGGTGACTTGTGATTTGGTTCTAGCTGGGAATCCTCTTGGCACCAAATGAGTCATTATAGGTAAAATGGGAAGAGACCATGATAGCCCTTGAAATTGAAGACAAACATGATAGAAAATGGCAAATCAGTCAAGGAAAGTATAGAGAAGGTATGATTAAATCTTTTATTGAATCTAAATCAAGTGAACTTGGACTCAGACATTGACTTGTGTAGCTTCACATGGTAGAACTGAAAAAAAGTGCTGAGAGCAGGGCTGCTAAGTGTGCTGTATGGTACATCCTTTCCCTGTGTTGGTTCTCCCCTCTTGGCCACTGGGGAAGAAGCTAGAGTTGAAAGCCATTCCTTGTTACCCTTCTGCTGACTTTTCTGATACAAGAAGTAGCATTGGTTAGGTTTGAGAGGACTTCTCTGCAGCACCCAGCTGCTTGATTTCTCTGGCATTTTTGGGCTCTGGTCTTCAGCTCAGTAGTCTGTATGCTGGTTAGCTTTGTTGCTTGTGATTGGCTTGTCATAATTGTGTGCTGACATGATAGTCTATGCATGGATGAAGTACAACTTACTAAAAGTTTTAAGAGCTTTTTCCTGTACCTAGCACTGTAGTACAAGAGAACCACAGAACAGAGTCCTCAACAAATAATGAGGCAGGGATTATGCTTGCATTGCAGCTACGAAGTATTGACCAGAACCTTGCTTAAAGAGTTTAGGTTAATTTTGTCTTAAATGCAGTGTTCTGTTCTCATATTCCTCTGCACTTAAAAGCCAACTCTTTTAATATTTAACCATCAAAGTTGGCTTGAATGACTTGTCAATAGTGAGATGTAAGCATGAGGATAAATGTTAGTGTTTGATCAAATCATTATGTACTTCACAGTTTGTGTGTTGCATGGTTCCGTTTAATGACTACCGGTATCTCACACCAAGATGCACGCATTTCCCTCCATCACCTTTTTTACCCCTGTAAGAGAATGAGTGATGTTTATTCATTACCTCAAAGTCACTTTGTTGTGATGAGGAGCAATTTTAAAGGATGTTAATAAACTAAATATGAAGGTACCAGAAAAAGTGTTCTAAACTTTCATTATGTGAGTTCTTTATTTATGAAAAGCAGCATCATCCATAGCTGCATGCATACTCATGCGTATTTATACACTAGTGTATTTTAGATGTTAGCTGCATCTGTACCTTTAGGCTGTTGTATCATCTGTTGTAATCATGTTGCAATAATTTAAACATCAGAGAAACAAACAAACAAAACCTCGTTTTTAGTGTAATAGAGCTTATGATGCCTGACAGATAGAAGTAATTAATTTTTGCATGAAAAACATACAATGAGAATGCTATCGAAACTGTGCACTAACCAAACTTTGTGTCGAGGAGGCACTAAGTACACTTGAACTGCATGGAACTTACTGATACAGGACACATTTGGGTTTTCTTCTTTGTTCCTTTCCAGTATTTTGTTCTACGAAGGGGCTGCATTTGTCACATTTGAGCAAAGCCTAGTTACTCACCAGCTGCTTTCATTACGTTGTTTACTAAATTCTCATTTACTGCAAATGGTATCTTTCCTTTCAAAAGCTGCCAGTCATTTTTTTTTTCCTAAATGTCTCTTCAAACTTGATGCAAACCCCAGCCTCTTAGTGTGTGAATGACTTTTTTTTTTTTTTTTTTTTTTACTTGTTTGGTCAGGTTAGCTATGTAGACTCTCCATCATTTTTTATTTTTTGATAGGCTTCTTGATTTTAGCTGAGATTTCTGAGAACTTTGCTGTATCCTGTGATCAGCATGTATTTTCTCTAAAGCTTAGGCCAGTAGTTTTAGTCACTGGCCCTAGAACTAGAAGCGAATAGTTAAGCATTCTGCTCTTAACTGTGCTTGCCTTACTCTCTCTAGGTGGGCATGGTGTGAGAGTTGAAGAGCTATTTACAAGTGGTTTAAGCAGAATACAAATACTTTCCCAAACCTTTTATCATTATTTTTTCCATTGTGTGTGCATTGACATTTTTCTAATGTCTTATTTTTCAAAGTTACTGAAAAAGCTTCCTAATCTCTCCATGGGCTCCTTAAATTCAACTTCCAGTGGAACCAGAGCTCAGTGTGGTCCAACAAAAGCGGCAGCTGATTGCTGGAGCCCAGCATTGTTGTGTTGCTGCAGTTCCCTACGTGCTGGATCCCAAGAATGCATCTCCCAGGGTACCTGGAGCCGACTTCTCAAAGCAGTAATGATACAGCGACTTGCCGATTGCCACAGGGACAGGAACAGTGCTTGTAACCAACAGACAAAAAAAAAAAAAAAAACCAAAACAAAAACCATCTCTGCTGTTTGCAAAACAGATGAAAAAGTGCAGTACATCCAGAATAAATTATATGTTCTCACAAAAGAAAACTATACTTAAGAGTATAATTGGCCACTGCAGATGATGGTTCCCCCCCTGACAAAAAATTAAGCAAACACTCCATGAGCTATTTGACATGATTAAAAAACCCCAGCATGACTCTCTCAGGTCAGTAAGGCAGACTTGAATCAGGTTATCTAAGATATATAATGACACTTCAAATGACAGTAATCTGCACATCTCAGGTGGCAGCCTGGGTCATTGAATGTTAGTTTGATTGAACTTAAAAGTCACACGAGATGCTGCTTTTAAGGTCAGCAAATGAGGTTTTTGAGGGAATGCAATATATAGTAAGAAACTATTATTAAAATCACAACGGGGCTTCTCTGCTGACAGTTTCCTGATGTGGCAGTTGGAACGAAGTCGTTCGCAGCTTTGTTATATGTTTCTTTCTCTCATCATCAGTGCCTTACTCTAGTGTTTTGAAACACGTGGGTCCAGATTTTTAAAAAAACTTCTACAAAAGTTTTTTAGGATCCTCAGCCAAGCAATCTCTCTGTTTGTGTTTCTCCAGGGGATGAAAGGGCTCACAGTCCTCTTAGGACCAACCTTTTTGTATCCAGTAAATGCCGTGGTATAGTTAAATCAGACTACGCTATGTGAGGAGGAGAAAATATTTGAGTTTTCCGTGTGTACAAATAGTACATGAGTTACAGCATGTGATGAAAATGAGTGCAGCATAAAGAAAATATACAATTCTCATGTTAGAGACCAGCTGTCAGTCCTTTTCCCTTGCCTTGGTAAGTGCCTTGACCATTGACCTTACAAGGGAAATTTCGCTCTCTCCTGATGAATCTTTTTATGAGCAAAAATAAAACAGTTCGAACTTCACCTACAGATGAGTTTGCTCTGATTGTCGGGATGGTGGCCAGGGAAATAACAGAGTGAATCCTCTAAAGTGAGGGAATGACCTGGACACTCAGTGTGTCTGAATGCATTTAATGGTTGGGTTGTTGCACAAAGGGAAGGAGCTGCTTCTTTCTCTCCTGTTTATTGGGGGAGGAAGGGGGGAAGTTGTCGCGTTTTGAGAGAAAGAGAGAGAGAAGATCAATCCCTAAAGATACTTCAGCTCTTAATCTTAAATTTAAATCCTTAAATTCTCATTACTTTAGTGGGTGTTTCAAGTGCTTAAGTAGGAATTAGGAGCCTACACACTTTGGCCCATTGTGCCTATGTTCTCAGGAAAATGTGAGGTGGAGGTAAGTGTCTCGCTGTCGAATGGAGTGAGGCTTCTAAGGCTGGAGGAGAGGTGGGATTTAAGCTAAACCCTTGCTGTTACATTTTTTTTGTCAACTATCATGGGCAGCTTCCTGCTCAGCAGGCTCACTGATGTGAATCCCATGCTGTGAATCGTCCTCCTTTTATATATGGACCTTGAGTATCTACCTGAGGATTATAGATTTTGGTCTAGGAACCAGACACCTGTACATCTTAGGGAGCTAGTAATAGTTACGTGGGAGTTAGGACCTCTAAAATGGTAGTTTGGACCCAAGCATTTGTTATGTCTACCTCTATGTTATTTGACTAAATAATTTTAATATTTGGAAAGATTATGTGCATATTAGAGGAGTTGTCCTTATTCATAGCTTAAGGATTAAACACTTGCAATAATTATCTAAAGAGAGCACAGCGTAGCACTCCTCTTGGCCAGCTCAGCACAAAGAACAAAATGTGGATACTAGTTTAGCAAAGTGAATAAGTGTCTATATCCTTAAAGATGAGAAAACTAAGCTGAAGCGAGACAAGCCTTTTCTGAGGTATGTTGTCTACTGAACAGGTTACTCAATCCAGCAAAAAGATTGCATTAACATTATATATAAATAAATAAATTCAGTAGGTGGGATTTGTGTTTGTGTTTATATTATAAGCTGATGCACAGACAATTTTCTCCACATGAGAAATGAAGGTAACTTGAGAATAGTCCAAGTTGACAATCTTAAATTAGGTGCACAGTGTAAGACCCTGACATTCTAAAAGTTACAGCTTAATTTCTTGTAGAATTTGGTGTAAATTTGGAATAATTTTATGTACAAGCCCCACCCAGAAAAAAAAAAACCACAACCAGTGACCAGAAAACTAGGAACTTGTACCTATGGGTGTCCTGGCATTTCTTACCTGAAAAGGTGATATTTTAATTACCTGCTTTGATAGTACAATTGTGGGTAGATGAGTTTTCTGATTGGTGGTATTAGAAGTGGCAAACAACAGAAAGCAGAAACTTCATTTTGAAATAGAAGACACTGGAATGTGGTGTTGTGTTAGAAAGAAAGAATTTGAATGTCATCAGTCTTCTGTAATATTCAGCTGTTTTATGTCTCATGCTTCATTTACTGTCTTCATTAAAGGCTGAGTGACTTTATATCCTGACTTGAAAAAAACTCCAAAAGTAAAATTGAAAATTGTTTGGCTCGGAGTGTTTATAAGCTTGATTGTTAGAGTTCTTTTATTCCCTTTGAGAACAGAATACTCTTTTCTTAATGCCAAGTTTCAAGAGCTGGGTTTAAAAGTGCTATTCTTTACCACCTACAGAGATCCAAGGTCTTTTAGAAGTCCTTCCAGTTTTTTGCAGATGATATGAATTAGAATATTGGGGACAATTTCACAGCACAGAGTTCTTGTCTATACCGTGTTTTACCCACTACAACAATGTCTAAGCAGAATCCATACCAGTACCTAAGATTTTGTACCTGTTCTTGCAAATTAGCACCTACTCCACTATTTGTGTGGCCTCACCTCCTAAATGAGATCTGAGATTTGTGAGAATTCCAGTAGATGTTCCACCCACACATCAAAGATCTCTTGCTGTTGAAGTCAGGTCCTGAGAAACTGAATACTGTTCCTCATAATTTCTTGTAATTATTACCTCAAAAGACTATTTGCGAATCTTTTCAAGGGGAATTTAAAGAGAGAATTTTGTGTGGAAGGGAAAAAAAGACTGTTTGTCAGTATTTTATGTAAATATACACTGTCTTTTCAGGTCCATGCTGCTACTTCCCTTTTTTCTTATCCTTTAGTATGTTCAGGTTAAATTTTTATGAGTTGTACAAAATTTGAAGAGCTGTTTGTGAGTATGATCGTCCCCTGAGCTGAGGTGCTCAGATGCACTGGCAGAGCTGTGTAGCTGTGAGAGTGAACAATAATATTAATCAGTCTCACTTGTCATTTCCTTCCTATTTTTTTGTATTTCCACTTAGGCTTTTACAGGAAAAACCAGTGCTGAAAGAAAGAAAACGAGTCTGAGAGATCAGTATAGTATATTTTGCTTGCTCAGCAATGGATTAGCATAACACAAACAATTTCTGACATATATTTCCCTAACCTTGTCTCAAAAAAACCTCTAGAGATGGAAACGCTACATCTTCCACTTGGAAGTCTGTTCCAGTGCTTCGGTACTCTTACCATTAGAAAACCTTTTCTAATACCTAGTCTATGCTGCAGTCTCAATCGTAATTTAATAGGATAGTTCAAAAGAGAAAAAAAATTAGGATCTAGAGAGTCAGTGTTATATCTGAGGGTCCAATGAGTCACAGAATCACAGAATGGTTGGGGTTGGAAGGGACCTCTGGAGATCATCGCGTCCAACCCCCCTGCTTGAGCAGGCACACCCAGAGCAGGAGGCACAGGACCGTGTCCAGGTGGGTTTTGAATGTTTCCAGGGAAGGAGACTCCACAACCTCTCTGGGCAGCCTGTTCCACTGCTCTGGCACCCTCACAGTAAAGAAGGTTTTCCTCATGTTCAGGTGGAACTTCCTGTGTTCCAACTTGTGCCCATTGTGCCCCTTGTCCTGTCATTGGGCGCCACTGAAGAGAGTCTGGCCCCATCCTCTTGACACCTGCCCTTTAGATCTTTATAAGCATTGAGAAGATCCCCCTCAGTCTTCTCTTCTCTAGGCTGAAAAACTCAGGTCTCTCAGCATTTCCTCATAACGGAGATGCTCCAGTCCCCTGATCATCTTGGTAGCTCTCCGCTGGACTTGCTCAAGCAGTTCCCTGTCCTTCTTGAACTGGGGAGCCCAGAACTGGATGCAGTACTCCAGATGTGGCCTCACTAGGGTGGAGAAGAGCGGGAGGATAACCTCCCTCGACCTGCTGGCCACACTCCTTTCAATGCACCCCAGGAGACCGTTGGCCTTGGCCACAAGGGCACGTTGCTGGCTCATGATCAACCTGCTGTCCACCAGCACTGCCAGGTCTTTCTCAGCAGAGCCGCTTTCCAGCAGGTCAGCCCCCAACCTGTACCAGTGCATGGGGTTGTTCCTCCCCAGGTGCAGGACTCTACACTTGCTCTTGTCTTGAGCTTGGTATCATCAGCGAACTTGCTGAGGTTACACTCTGTCCCTTCATCCAGGTCATTGATGAATATGTTGAACAGGGCTAGACCCAGCACAGACCCCTGGGGAACACCACTAGTTACAGGCCTCCAACCAGACTCTGCCCTGTTGATCGCAACCCTCTGGGCTCTGGTGTTCAGCCAGTTCTCTATCCACCTCAGTGTCGTCTCATCTAACCACACTTCCTTAGCTTGTCCATGAGGATGTTATAGGAGACAGTGTCAAATGCCTCGCTGAAGTTGAGATAAACAACATCCACTGCTCTCCGTTCATCAGCCCAGCCAGTCACGCCATCGTAGAAGGCGATCAGGTTGGTCAAGCATGATCTCATCTTGGTGAATCCATGTTGACTACTTCTGATAACCCTCAGTTATGAGTCAGGATCATGTTGTTGCAAAAATTGGCAAGCTCCATCATGAAAGTAGTACAAAATTTAATAAATCTTTTTGCTTTCCTCAGCATTGCAACACATCACTTAGAGCATTTTCTCCAGATCTGGACAGTACATGTCAGATTTGGATTTACTGGAAAAAGTCCAGGGAATAAGCAGACACTAAGCTAACATGATCTTCATTGAAAGGGCTGGTGTTGTTAGGCTATTGATAAGGAGGACACATTGTAACAACCTTCAAATACATAAAAGGCTGCTGCAAAGAAGTATGAAATAGTCCTTTTTAACCCTTGTGTTTGGTGTAGGTTTTTTTCTGTTTGTTAGCTGTTTTGCAGGAAAAACCTATCTCATTTGTTGCTCCCTCCCAGTATCAGTGTAGTTTTTTATTTCTGTGTAGGTGTATAACCTTGCCCTTTTTGAATTGCATTCTATTTTTAAATAATTTTCTCCAATTTGTCAAGACAGCTCTGAATTCTTATGTCCGACAACATTCCTGTAATTCATGCCAGGTTAGCATTGTTGGCAAATTTTGTCTATACTCTTTATTTCATCATCCAGGTGAAAGCACTGATTAATGTGAGAGTCCAGACAAACCCTGTGGAAATGGTGCTTCATAATATTGAGTTTGATTAGTAAAACAAATACAGGCTTCATGCATAATTCGGAAATTCTTTTAGAATGCAGTGTATGACACAAGAAATCCTTAGAGTTTTAGCTGATCTGCTAGTGTCTTGAAATAACTTTGGGGTCTTCAGTGACAAATGGGCTAAAATGTCCTGCATCCCATCATGAATAAAGTAACGTCTATGCTAGGGCTTCCAGATACTGTTAATTCTTACCTCAATATGTTTTTTTTTTTTTTTTTTTTTACTGTGTCCATTGCTATGTAATTGCTTCAGGTGATCACTGCATCCTTTGGGAGTTATGAAGGTGGATGCTCAGCTGATTTAACTGAATTGTTGCTTCAGCACCTGACTCCTATGTCCCAATTCAGCTAGCTAAGTCAGCCTTCGTTGAGCTTTTAATCTTGTGAATAGTCCCGTTGAGTTCATCGGAACTACTCAGGTGCTTAAAGTTCAATACATGGTGAAGTGCTTTGCCAGTCTGGACCTTTGCACTTTATGACTGTTAAACATTTTGAAGATACTTCTGTCGAATGAAGATATTATCTTCAAAATTTTCAGCTTTGTGGGACCATGGCTTTCCGAACTTCCGGCATTAGAAAACTCTTTTGTACATGAAACTCTAAATAGCTTGCAACTCCTACTAGCTGCTGTAGCTCTTACTACAAAACCTCTTTTTTGTAGTGGTGCAAAGAAAACTGGAGCCATCTTTATACTATGAAGAAGCTGTATCTTAATTTACTTCCCTTGTGCTCTTTCATTCGTTGTTGAACAACGTCATATTTGTCACCAGCGTTGTCACTTTTTAGCTTAAACAAGTTAACACCTGTGAGCAGTTTGGGATTTAAAGCATTATGTCTAAGAGGAATTAAAGTATATTAATTATAGATACTGGTGAAGATGGTTGAAGATCCTTGTGCATATTGAAGCCTGACTGGACTGGACTGTCCGTCGTGGCTGTCGGTCTCAGAGGAAGTCCTTATGGCAGTTGGTTTGTATTCGGAGCTTCCCTGCACTACATTGTTAAAATAATAATAAAAAAAAACTTACATCATCTATATAAGCAACTGCTATTTATTGTAGATGCCACGCACTTTTAATAATGTGTGAGGCAGATAGCAGAGTTGCAAGTTAAACAGAAGCTGGGCTACATGTGAAAAAAATAATCTTTGTTCAGAATGCCTAAAAAGCAGTTTATTTAAATATATTTTTTTTCATCAGTTCAGTGTTCACCATCTTCTGTGGCTTAAGCTTTTTCCATTTATAAATTAAATGAAAAGTTCAAAGCATTTGTGAATGCTTGATTCAAGAATTGCATAGTAAAATATGGTTGAAAGAAAACATTTTATTTAATTGTAGGTTTTTGACACAGTGATAAGAGATTCAGTCAACACATTAATTGTATATATTAATCATCTTTCATGTACGGTACCTGTTAATAACAAGTGTCTAATAGAATGTAAAACTGTGATTTTAAAGTAAGTTGAAGACCAAGGGAAGAAAAAAGACCAAGAAATATTTTACCCATTATAAGTGAATGTTATTCCTGAATGCATGGTTAGAACAAATTATTGTTTCACCTTTTCAAAACAAACGAAAATCTCCTATAAAATAAAGTGGAAGGTGGAGGTCACTAATAATGTTTAATCTCTTGGGTTCCAGTTTGTTATTAATGGCATCAGCCTGCACAGTGATTCCAGGCAAGGTTTTAAAGTTAAGGTAAGGGGAGGGGGGTGGGGGGGAGGAAAAAAAGAAGCTTAATAAAATGTTAGCATGACAATAAGTGAGTCTGCTAGAAACACAAAAGTTGAATGTCAGTCAGTGACATTCATAAATTGCAAGTTAAAAGCACTGGAAGCTTCTCTGGTATCAGAAAAAGAAAGTAATTGGTGTCTGCCATTGTCAGCAGTATTATTTATCTTCAGTATTTTCCCTTTTGTTGCTTGAGATGATCTGTGTAATTTCTTTCTCCCCTAGCCTTGAGAATGGAGAATAGAAGGAAAGCCAGAAAAACAAGGGAAGGGAAGATTTCTTAGAATGATGCGTTTCAACCCTCTCCCCTCCTCCCCTCTGCCGGTGGTGGTGTACAATAATATAATAATAAAAGTATTCTAAAAATGAGAGTTGAGATAGAATGCACTCAAAAAGAATGCATTATATAAAGTTAGTTTTCAGAATAACATGAATTTTGAATTGCTTTTTCACAAAAGTTGCCTTAATCACTACGTGCAGTCTGCTGTAGAGGAGAGCTGAGCTAAGGCATGTGCACGCTTGGCCAGTTCGACATCAAAAACTCTGTATTTCCAGTATTTTTATTTTTTTTCCATTGTGTAAAAATATTCTTACATGCACAGAGATCTATAGCTGATATTTTCCTTTTTCTTTTCCTTCCTCTGTCCCTTGATAATTAGATTGGGTTAGGCTATTTCTGGGTATAATATTTCTAAATTGCAGAACGAAGTCTTGTACCAGCTTACATTTTTCAATTGAAGCTACATTTGTAGCTAGGAAGTGAGGCACACGTTCCCTCCTGGCTGTTTTTTTTTTTTTTGTTTGTTTGTTTTTGTTTTTGTTTTTTTTTTTTTTTTTTTGTTTTTTTTTTTTTTTTTTAAGGGGTGTTAGACTCAGTGCCTTGGCTAGAAACTGGTTTTGACCAATTTATTGTGGCTCATTTTTACTGTTTTTGAAACTGAAATGACATCTAGTATTACTGACTTCTTTCCAGAAAGCATTGGGTTGTCCTACAGTTGTGCCATTCGAAATGAAATGAGATACAGAAGTGGAGAATGGTCGGTATATGTTTAAAGCATGCATTCTGCTGTGTTATATAATCACAGCTGGGCTTAATAGGGACGTTGTTGGGTAAAGAAAGAGTTGATGGGGGCCCGATTCTGGAGGTCAGTGACTCTACAGTCACTGAAGTTACTTCTCTGGTTTAAAAGTTACTTTTCTGTTGCACCTGTGCAAAATTATTTTATTTCTCAAGGGAAAGGTATTTTGTTTCTCAGGAGAACATTGTACCCCAGGTGCTATTGTGGTTGCCATGGCAGTTTGCTAGCAAGCAACCTCTTGAATACGTTACTACTGGCAAAGATATGGTGTCTTTTTGATTGCTTTGATAGATGCTCATTTTATAGAATATTCTACAGTGAATGGTTTGGTTTGGGGAAAAAATATCCTTTTTTTTTTTTTGTAAGGTCATTACTTTTGAATAAATACATTTCTGAGTTATCTTCCTTTTTTTTTTAATTCAATAAATATATAAACCTCTTATCGCCTCTCCCCCATTCTTCCTCCTTTTTAGAAGCTGTTTTGATAACTGGTATGCAAGTGTTATTGAGCCAAGCTGGCTTCACTTACATAATCTTACTGGAAAAAGAATTTTCAGACATGTGATTTACTTGTTGAGAATACCTGCTTTAATTTTGTTTGCAATCTGTCCTTTTTGCCTTGTTAAGTTCTGGGATGTAAAGCAGAAGAACAGCCTGTGCACGCGCGTGCACGCGTGCTTGTGTGTGTGTGGGGAGGGTGGGTAGGAGGACGAGTGAGCTACTTGCTGTTTAATAACTGAGACTTTTTTTTTTTCTCCTTATCTTCTGAGCTACCTGAAAGAAAGTTGTGGTTTTCTTCAGATGAGAGTCTTGGTTAGTATTGTGTCTTAATAAGTAAAGAAAAAGATGTGGGGATTTCTTCTGAAAAGGAAGATATTGGTATTCTTCACACCTAAGCATCCAAGGTAATGGAATTAAAACAAAAGGACTTAAGGCTAAACTGTACCTTTTGGCACTTGTCTGAACAAGAAGTGCTGCTTAAACTGAATAGCTAAGGATTATCGCAGAAGGTGTGTGGCCCGGTAACCTCTCTCCCTGAGACCTTGTTCCCGTGTTGCATGGTTTTACAAGAAGCAGGGAAGTAGTGACACACCTGCAGCAAATTGTGAGGGTTGTACTGGCTCATATGTGGAAAGCTTGGGAAGTGGGATATTGTCTTTGTACATTCTTCACATTTCTAGTTTACCTGCTCTGGGTGGGAAGGTGTTGGCATCTACTGCAAGAGTGGATTTATTATGACATACAGCATAAGTTGAAGTCACAGTCAAGCCCTTAAGCAAGGTTTGATTTAGCTGCTCACAATTTTTTATGAAGGCCGTAGTGAAACTTATTCAAAAGGTTATTCTAATCCTGTTCCGCAATATGAAAATAAAAGTGTAATTTAAAACAAATGACTTGCCAGACAATGAATGCCTAGTGAGCTTGTGCTAGTACCTAGTGCAGAGGGTCATCAAATCAAATATTGTGGCTGAATTTTTGAAGTGCTTGGATAATTTTATGACCAATAGTAACATTTGTAGTTATGAAAGGTAAGATAAAGATCACCAGCTCTCATGCTTCAAGGCATAAAGTAATCACTGCAGTGTTACAGGAGGGATATTTCCCCACTGAGCAGCATTACACAGTTGGTTATGTACATTATGAGGTGTGTTCTTCCCTTCGATCTAAACCATTAGCCAAAAAGGTGACACTTGATGGGCGAACAGGTTACTAAGACAAATGTTGTATTAGCCGTAGAGGAGATATATGTTTCTATGTGAAAGGGTTTTGTTGCATCATGTAATCCAAGCTGTTGCTTACAGGAATGTTGATTCACTAAAAATCATATAAAGGTGAGGGGTTCTCATTTTGGGCTCAGTAACTCTTCAGCTGCTATGAGATGCTTATTCTTATCAGAGATATATATATATATATATATGAATGATTGTTGTTTGCCTAGTTGGTGCTCTCTCCTGCCTTGCTCCTACTTGGAGCTAGCTTCAGACCACAGTTTGCTGGTGTGCACTTTTTGATTTCACAGTAGTTGGCAGGTAGACACTTGGGCACAAGAGTATAGGCTAGATCCTGACTCTGTATGCAGTCGGTGACAGCGTTGTTGGGCAGTGCTGGGTCCTGTCCAAGGTCCTCTCTACCCTGATGGGTTAGACCTAGCTTCCACATGGCTATTTAATACTTTTGCATTCAGTTTGTATTTAAAGCTAGCCATGAGAAAAAGCTAAGCATAGTAAGCATATATATAATAATAATAAAAAAAAAATTTTATATATTCTCAGTCTTTGTTGAACTAGGCTGAAAATTTCCTTGCTTCTTTTCATGGTTATTTTCCCATTCTCATAATTGCCTTAGAAACACTTTTCTAGACACACTTACAGGTTTTGTTTTGAAAACAGGTGATCAGGAATCTCCACACTATTTTGTATGATATCTGACTAGTCCTTCTTTTAGTCAACTGAAAATGTCTTGCACATCCCAGAAATTCATTAGACCTTTTTGCAGCTGCAACACATTGGTACCTCATAATCATTCTATTGACCAGCTTGCTTCTCCTCCATTTCTTACAATTGATGAACCTCCAGTTTAAAGAAGAAATCCTTGCCATTAGTCTGTCTTGTCATGATGTTGCACTTCTTGCTTTTAAATTTCATCCCATTCAGTTTTCTAGCTCACAAGGTCATCTCATTTGTCCTGTGTGACTATCTTGTCCTCTTCCATGCCGATAACTGTCGTCTTTGCATTTCATAATCTAGTCCTTGAACTAAGGTTGCTAATGAATATATTAAGCAGGATCAATCCCAAGAGAGATTCCTGAGAAATACTATTGGTAACATTTCTCCATCTTGAAAACTGCTTTTTTCAGTATAGACTTTTGTAGTGCCTCCCATCGACAGTTTTCTGTGTGTATTATGATGTATTCTTACATGATTCCTCACTGTCTGCCTTTTAAATAATGTTTTCTTACAGGATGCTATCAGATGCTCAGCTTAAATCTAGATGTATTAGTTGCACTATATCGCTCCTAAGTAGTCGGCTATCTTACTAAGAAAACACATTATTTTTCTCAGGTGATCTACTCATAATGAGAATATCTTTTTTTTTTTCTTTTTTTTTTTTTAAATCCCCACTTCAGGTCTACCTCTGTGCCCTCGAATACTGCCTCTTCCAAAGTCTGCAGTATTCAGTGTCAAAAATCACATGAATATGTGTTTATCACTTTTTTCTTGGAATGCAGGTCCTATGTTTAGTATTTTCCACTGTTATTTTTGCTTTAGCAATGATGATGTGGGATGCACAAAGACCAAAGTTTTCAAGTTAGTTTAGGAAACTAACTGATATAATGAGAAAACTTTAATTCCCATTAGTTTATAGGTTTCAGTAAAAAACTTACCACTGAATTTGTATTTTCATCTGCTGGTTCTTTCAGTGTGCTGGAAATGCTCCTGTCTGTGTGACATTATTCTTATGAGAAAATGGGACATTTGCCCAGTTTCAGGGCTGCAGAGAGTTAGCTTTTAATTGAATCTATATGAGAATAAGAGAATCCATAACTAGTTGTTCTCTTTATTATCTCATTCTCTTTTGTTTAGGTGAAAAAGAGCCTTTTGCTCTTCATTCTGTTTTCCTTTGAAAGATTGAGCTCAGGTACTATTTTTACCATGTGTCTAACTTAGGAGACATGGCTTACCTTGTTAATCAATCTCTCTTTTTCCATCCTTGTAAGTTTTTTGCTTAGTCCTGATATCTTCTTTGAAGTGCTTTTTATCCTTGCCGTGTTTTCTCGCTTTCATTCCAAATCGTTTCAACCTTTTATTAGAGTTTTTTCTCTATATTCTTGAGCTTAGTGCAGTCCGATCAGTTGTTAACTTTCTCAGGCACTTAGAGTTGGCCCTGTTAAATCCCAAATCTTCTTTGTAGACTTATTTTTATGTATCCTGTTACGTATCAGTTAATTCATCAAAAAACGAGTCAGTACACAATCATTTGATCTATTCCTTTCTTTAGCCAGCTTTTCTGTAGGGTTATTGCTGCTTTTAAATTCATCGTCCCGATGTTGTCCCAATGAGGCTCAGCTGTGATTAGAGGTGAAGAACAAGCCTGAAGACTTCACACTGTGGGTTAAAAAACTGCAAACTGCCACCAAAAAAATCACTAAAAAAGATGTTTTCAATGTATGCTCGTCTGCTGATTTACTCTCGGTCAATAGGATGTGATGACAGGACTACTCCCAGCTTCATATGCTTTGTATAGTGTTCTGTTTTCTACTCTTAATTTCTGGAGATTGATAAATATCTGAAGATATATCTTTTAGTAAGGTATTTTATTTGATTTAGAACTGTCTTCATTTTAGTTTCAGATTTATGACTGTAGTTAGCCAAACTCTGTTGCACCTTAATTCACTTTGAAATAGTTTTTAGTAATGAGATTATGAATTTTTAAAATGTGGGCATTCAGAAGAACCTCTGTTTGACCCACCTGTAGTTTTCAAGGAAAACATTATCTGGATAGTGGGCATACTTTTTAGTACTAAAACACATAACTAAAAATGAGATAACAAGTGAAGTGAGAACAAATGGTATACAGACTTCTTTTATGCACTGTTATAAGCAGAAAAAAACCCATAATGGGGTCTTTCTGTATGATTATTGTATCCACAATCAGATTATTTTGCTTGTTGCTACAATTCTCTCACTTCTGTGGAAGGCCGTGGCTAGTCAGTGTGTAACAACTCTATGGCTATGCTGCATTGTTCTTTTTGTTTCCTATTGTAAAACATGCCAAACCCCACTAAAATCACAGTTTGAAAATTAGATGTAATTTGATGCAATAGAAGTATGGTAAACAGAAAAAAACCCCATTGGTTCTTAGTAACCTCTTGAAATAATGGCTTAAGAGAGCTCATTCCCAGAACCAGAACAGCTCCCTTCACGTGGGGCAGGCATTGCATACTGGTGATTCAGCGTATTGTTTCATTCAAGATCCATTCTACCCTGTTTTTTGGAAGGTTTCCATGTAAACTCTGACCCAGACTTTCCTGACAGAGACTGTGAAATCTGACAACTTCATAGGCATACAAAGCCTTTTTGTATGTAAATTTGCCATAGTCTTTCTGCTTAAATCATATTTTGAAGACTCTGGGTTAGTGACAACTCTAGATCTTAAAACGTATTTATAAATGAAATACATAAGGAAGTAAGTGTTCAAGAGAAATATCTGGTCACAGAACTTGGTGAGGTGTCCTAGGTTTGGCCTGCTCAAGGGATTTTAAGCTTTCAGATTTTAAGCGTTAGATTTATAGAATGTCTTCAATTTTTAAGCAATGTTCATATCCATAAATTGGACTAGAAAGAGAAGAATATAGGGACAAGATTACCTTTGCAGACAGGCTCAGGTTGAAGGGAAGAAAGGAACAATTCAAAATTCTTAAAAGATTGGCTTTAAGGGAAAATCACTGTCAAAATTAGTAAAAACCACGAATGTAGCAAGCAATGTAATGCCCAGGATGGAGGGATAAGAGATACTAGAATGCTGGGAGAGCCTGTGGGCTCAAAAAAAAAACCCAAAACAAACCCAACACCCCAAAAAAACCCAAACAAAAAAGAGATCTGCTCTTGGGAGAGGAATAACTACTAAAATGTGACCTGAGTAATGTGTGCTTTTAAAAGGTTATAATTTGGTGTCATGAGAAGGACAAACTCCTAATTCTTCTGGTAATGGAGGTTACAAATTTTTTTGAGTATTTGGATTACTTTTGTTTACTTGTACAAAACCAATTGTGATTCCTTAGATTTGCACAGGCATTAATATCTCTGAAATAGGTATCAGAAAATGTATCTGAAGTTATTACTCTTATTCTGCAGAATCAGTAGGAAATGTTTCAGCTGTTTATAGAGTAATTAACAAGTATTAAGATGTTAAGAAATACATAGAAATGGGACGAAGAATTGCAAATAGTTGGGGAGTGTTGTCAAACAAACAAACTAAAAATATCCCAAGAGAGTAAACTCACCATCCCAGACAGGAAGACCTTTTGATACTGCCTTTGTTTATGCTTCTCTGAACTGTGGCTGCGATGGCCTCCTGGTGGGAGAGACCCTTGTTCAAACCTCTCCACACCCTCTTCTGTGTGTGGCACTTGTTCCCTTGCAAGACTGAAAGATGTTATTTTAGAAACGGCACATTCTCCAAAAAGTAGTTTATTTGTGTTACTGAGCTCTGCTTTCTTAATTTATTCTAAATTCATGAATGATTTCTGGTAAGCTGAAACTGTGTTTTTGACATGTGACTCATTTACTGAAAATAAAAATAAGTCATCCAGCTCTGCTAAATACCTCCCCAAACCCCAGTAAATAATTTCTAGTACTGGGCTTCTTTGCTGGTTTTGATTTGTGAGAGATTAATTCAGGTTCTGTGAACTCTGTGTTCCTGAAAAGCTGCCTATTCTGCATTCCCCATACAGTCCATATTTATCCCCTGCTTGTTCTTGTACCAAATTTGTCTGCTTCCATTCCTCAGGGAGAAACTTCAGGTTGTGTCTGTGGTCTTTGGAAAGCTCTCTAAAATATTTGGGAGTCTGAAAATGACGGGCAATCTCTCTGTTCCTAACAGTACAAACTGGGGATATCAGGTTGGTAGGGAATAAATATTATACTTTTTTATTATGCCTGTATTTAGTGTGTACACTTTTTTTTTTAAATGGGTACTTTTGGCATAACTAGCTGGTAAGGAGAAATAGGTCGATATAATGATCATTTCATACTTACTTGCCACAGCTATAATAACACAGGCTACAGTGTACTGTGAACCTTACAACCCCTAAAAAAAGCTATGGAAATATAGTCAGAGAAATAAAGCAAGATATTGCTACTGCCTTGCACTGTCACTGTAATATGTGAATAATGGCACATTTATTTCAAAAAAAATTGCAGCCTGATTAAGATCCAAGAGTAAATCTGCATTTTAAACACACATGGCTATCATCTCAAAAATTTGGGAACTTGCCAGCTGTGAAGAGAAAAATCCCTCTCTGAGGAGAATTGCCCTCCAAAGGCAAATCTGCCTTTGCCCACTGAGAAAAAGCAATAATGGCAGTGACTGAGTGTGAAGGACTGGACAATGTTGAATCTTCCAGTCTTGACCTCCCTCTCTTTCTGTAAAATGAGCGGTTTTTTTTCTTTCAGAGGCTTAAGGGAAAAATGGCATCTGAACACTGAGGCCAATATACTTTACCAAAGGACTGTTCATTGCATGTGAAATAGTTTCTCAGTGTAAAAAAACCCATTTGTTGATGTGCTTTCAGAAGCTGTCACTTACTCTGAGAGGTTGCAGGTAGTGTGTCTCTTTGAGCTCCAGGTTTGAGACACAGGGGTGATGACAGACTGATTTTACAAGCCATGATGATAGGCTAGGCTGTTGTCAGAAATCAGGGAAACTAACTGATTTCTGAAGTGACTGTATGATCACGTGTAGTTTGCCTATTCTTTCTCTCCAATTTGGGAGGAGTTAGCCTAACTTTCTCTTGAATTGTCTGAGGCACCATGTTGACTTGGGCTGTTCCTGGGGATTTGTTTTCAAAGGAAGCTGATGGTCTGCAGTCTCCTGCCATCGTGACCGCAGTGCCCTTCAATGCTGGGAAAATAAGGATGTGGCTGATGAGGTGAGGAATGAGAAAGGGCAGATATGGCCATGTTCCTCCTCCCTTTTCAGGCTGAACAGAACATCACAGCCAACTTCTGCTGGTGAAGCCTGCTGTGTTTGGACTCAGCCTGTCACCATGTGTCTGGTAGTCTAGGTGCCCCATCAAATCTGTATCTAGGAGGGCTTCTCCCGTGTCAATTACAGAAGTCTTTTACACAAAAACTTTTGTTAAAATTTGCAAGGCTGAAATGCATTGAATATGCACTGAATGCATATGATCCTGTCTCTGCACTGCGGTGACCACCTTAGGAAGCAATGGCAGTCAAATTGACAGCTTTCATTTATTGAGGGAATGTGATCGTTGACTCCTGTGGGTTTGTCATCACACTGTCTTATGTTCCCTTGTTTTTTTGCTGCAAGTCTTTACTGTTTGGGGCAAACAGTAGGCTTGTAGCAGAGAACCAAATAATCTTTGAATTGTGTAATTTTTCTCTCTGATAGTGCAATGAGGTGATTTTATGTTTAATAGTGTAACTAAGACATCAAAACCCAGACTATGGACACCAGGACTTTCCTTTTTCTGTATAATACATTGTAGAGGATCGTTGTCCAAGTACAACGCCACACTGACATCTATAGTTAATGGACAGTCTAGTCCAACTGGATGGAAGATGCCAGGCTGGAGAGCCTGTCTCTTTCTGAAGCAGATTGTAGCTTTGGTCTGCAGCCATCTGTGTAGCCTTGCCATGGCAGGCTTGATTGCTTTGCCCCATGCTCTTCTCTTTACCTGCACAGACAAAACTGCTTACAATTATCTCCGCTGAAATTAATAGAATTATATCTGTCTAAAAGTGCTTTTGAGTTCAGAAATGTGTCTTCTGTGGTTTATGGCTAATTCAGAAGTCTAGCTGTCAGAGACACTATAGTTTTAAGCCATAATACATGTTTCTTCATATTGTACATCAGCTTGCATCAACAGCTGTTGCCAAACCAATTCCTTTATGCCTTCAACATGTTTGGGTCTTTTGAGTTGATTGTAGGGCATCGACTATCAGTATTTATTTATATGGACACTGGGTAAAATGGCAGGTTAAAGTAAGATTAATAAATTGCAATACTGCAAAAACGTAAACTGGTTAGATCCGTACTGAAAAATAGGAACAGTTTTCTCATCAGAGAAAACAGCAAGAAAACTAAAAAAAAAAAAACAAAAACAAAAACAAAAAAACCCCCAAACAAACGAGAGAGAGAGAGAGATGCTGTGAGTAGAGGAGGACTTTATTTTTTTGAGGTAGTAGTACGTTGGCTATACCTAAGGGAAATTTGGTAAGGAATATGATTCACCCTGGTCACCTCTGAGACAAGCTGTTCATCTGTCAGTAGCTATTTGAATTATTATTCAAATATTTTATTATTATTTTATCAGCAACATGGCTAATCAGATGTTTTAATATGTGATACTGCAACAAATTAATTTACTGACATAGAACCAAAGACGGATTTTAGCATATGGGTAATAATAGCCTGGATATGCTCTTAGTATTCACTAGCCAAGTCTTAAAAACTTCCTATGACTGAATGAAGATGGATGCTTTTGAATTTTTATCTACTTTGTTTTAGTGCTTATCTTTTGTTACTGATTCCTGAACAAATTGCAGTATATGATGTCCCTTTAATTATATGCCTGTGCTTAGGATGCCCAGATAGTGACTTGTGGCTTTTAAAGTGCGAAAAGATGCCTTTATTTAAGATGAACACAGCATGCACAGGGAACGCAGACCCTCCTGCATCTGCCTGGGGCAATTGAGGATTGTTTTAATTCACATACATGTGAATATGTGTGTGTACACCGATTTTTTTAGATAGTGCAGATGTCAGCTATCTGGTTTTTTTAATCAGCTGAAGATTTGGCATGCAGACATTCTAGTGCACCTCGTGAGCTGAGTCTTGTCCTTGAGCCAAAGAGAACATCTTTTACCCATCATCCTTGGGATTATGTGTCTTCCTTGTATTTTAAGAAATAGGAGATTTATGGGGGATTTGTCAGTGTACAAGAATCTAGTACCTAGTTGGAAAACAGCAAGATTTTTACAGCCTAGAATCAGTGCAAATTATATGCTATGTAATTGTATTTATAAGAAATTCATGTCAGTCTTCCTTTGGTTAGAATGTCTTTATGCCACTGCGTAAACCTCAAAATAATTGAACCACAGCGATTTCACTATTCCTGTATATTTTTTTTCCCTTCCTGTTTTCTCTAAAACTGTTTTAACAGAATCTGGTTTTGGGATAATTTTCCAAGGTCAAAGCGGCATATGATTTTACCCTTCCAAAATCTTTGTGAAGATTCAGAAGTAGAGTTCAGAGCATGTGACACATTGAGGCAAAATGGCATGTGCAGTTAGATAATTTAAAATTAATAAATAGAAAGCTATTCAGAAAGGACTGTAAAAATGATGAAGGGGTTGTAGGAACTGATTTATGAGGCAAGACCAGAAGTTAGATATGTATAGCTTGGCTGAAGGGATAGAATGAACATAACTGTCTTCAAATATGTGCATGAACAGTCAGAGAGCAGGTTTTTGTGAATTCAGGATTGTGGACTAGACAAAAGAAGTGTTTTAGGGCTGCCAAGATAATGAGAACGTAGAACTAAGGAACAAAGCTGTTAAGATTTCTGAAAAACTGGAAGGTAAATAGAAACTGATTATTAAGGAGAAATTTCTATATATATTCAGCTTTGTTAGACCACAGGATTGATCAGTCTATTGTGGCGATAGATTATTTCACTTATTTATATTTGGGTTTGTGAAAGCGCTACAGGAGGACAAGAAGCTGTTCTTTATTGGAAGAAGGTGGATGACTTAAAAAAAGTCTTTTAATCTTGAATATCAATGTTTTGTGAGAAAGCAGCATGTGCTCTGTGTACAAATCTTGTTATTGTGCATTAGTAATTTTTCCTTGACATTTATTATACCCAGAAATACGGATGCCGCCTAGATACAGTAGTCACACCTTTCCTTTGATTTAATAGAACGTCAAGTGAATTGCCTCAAAAAGGCTGGCAGTTGTGTTAAATTATGGTTTTATGACTCAATAGGGTTTCGGTACATCACTCATCTTAATGAAAAACAATGGCTAACTAATTAAAATTGCATCTATCAGCTGTCAAAATTACAGTTATTAGCATCATTCTTACAGGACTTAAGTAGAGTGGAAACTCGAAAAATCTTGATTTTGCCTTTCCATCTTAAATGGGTCTCTGACTCTAAATTCTTTAGTACTTCAGAGATACCAAACATGGTGATATAATTGCTTAGATTACTTTTTCATAGGCTAAAGGAAATAACATTCTTAGTTTCAAATGATAAGTAAATGAAGTGGGTTGACCTTGGCTGGCTGGCAGGGGCCCACCAAGCTGCTCTATCACTCCCCCTCCTCAACAAGACAGGAGGAGAAAGTACAAGGAAAAGCTTATGGGCGGAGCTAAGGACAGGGAGATCACTCACCAATTACCGTTGCGGGCAAAACGGACTCAAGCTGAGGAAATTAATTTTATTGCCAATCAAATCAGAGTAGGATAATGAGAAATTAGAACAACTCTAAAAAAACACCTTCCCCCCACCCCTCCCTTCTTCCCGGACTCAACTTTGCTCACTATTCTTCTACCTTCTTGCCCTGAGTGGTGCAGGAGAACGTGGAATGGGGGTTATGGTCAGTTCATTATGTGTTGTCTCTGCTGCTCCTTCCTCCTCACACTCTTCCCCTGCTCCAGTGTGGGGTCCCACCCGCAGGAGGCAGTCCTTCATGAACTTCTCTGGTGTGAGTCCTTCCCATGGGCTGCAGTTCTTCACAAACTGCTCCGGCGTGGGTCCCTTCCACGGGGTGCAGACCTTCGGGAACAGACTGCTCCGGCGTGGGTCCCTTCCATGGGGTGCAGCCCTTCAGGAACAGACTGCTCCGGCGTGGGTCCCTTCCATGGGGTGCAGTCCTTCGGGAACAGACTGCTCCGGCGTGGGTCCCTTCCATGGGGTGCAGCCCTTCGGGAACAGACTGCTCCGGCGTGGGTCCCTTCCCACGGGGTGCAGTGCTTCAGGAACAGACTGCTCCAGCGTGGGTCCCTTCCATGGGGTGCAGGCCTTCGGGAACAGACCGCTCCAGTGTGGGTCCCTTCCATGGGGTGCAGGCCTGCGGGAACAGACTGCTCCAGCATGGGTCCCCCATGGGGTCACAAGTCCTGCCAGCAAACCTGCTCCAGTGTGGGCTCCTCTCTCCACCGGGCCACAGGTGCTGCCAGGAGCCAGCTCCAGCACAGACTCCCCATGGGGTCACAGCCTCCTTTGGGCATCCATCTGCTCCGGTGTGGGGTCCTCCACGGGCTGCAGGTGGATATCTGCTCCACCGCTAACCTCCCTGGGCTGCAGGGGGACAGCCTGCCTCACCATGGTCTTCACCAGGGGCTGCAGGGGAATCTCTGCTCTGGCACCTGGAGCACCTCCTCCCCTCCTTCTTCACTGGCCTTGGTGTCTGCAGGGTTGTTCCCCTCACATGTTCTCACTCCTCTCTCCCAGCTGTGAAGGATGGAAATACTGACAGTGGCTTCTCCCTCCACTTGTCTTTACACTAATCCTAAAAGGGCTATTATTTTTCTTGTGAGTAAAGAGGAGGCTTTCATGGTCTTTGCCTTCATGGAGGCCGTTCTGTGCTGCTAGACAGGGATGCCTATGTGTTAGAGGGTATGTCCTCTACTCCTGTGCCTACCTTTCTGCTCAGTTTTTGCCAGAAGCTGGTGAATTAACCAGCTGTCAGCCTATTTACCCTTTTACTGAAAGCTCATTGCAAGTATAGGTTCTTCTGTAGACTAGCTGGTAAGAGACATTTTTTGCTGACCTTTATGCTAGCAGTAGCAGCTAGACAAGATAGCAGTTTAGGAAAGGAAAGGATGCCCAGGATAGGGGCACATGAACAGAACACAGATTAGTGGCACAGTGTACCTTAATCTAGGAACTTGCTAAGGTAGGAAGTGTGGTGTGGGTTTTTTTTTTTGTTTGTTTGTTTGGTTTTCTTTTTTTTAAACATCTTTTGCCTAGGATTCAAGGGTCAGGTAGTAATTTGCAGCAGCCAAGTCCCACCAGTTCCTGCTAGCTCGCTTCTCTGTTCTTGGCAGGTACAAATTGGTATTGCCTGTTATGTGCTGGTATAGACCTGTTGATTTTCATTGATGTGGGCTTTGTATTCTCAAAATTTTTTTCAATAACAAAAATGAGAAACTTGTGTTAAGAAAACAAAACTCGGAGACACTTCAAAGTAGGGTCTTTATAACCTCATGAATTCTATGTGGGGTACCTTTACTTTGACAATCATCAACTTTTGTGTTTTTAGAATTCTGTAGCAATGGTAGTATGTTTTCATAAGGCATATAGTGTCCTGTCCGGCTGTGCTATGTGTGTGACTTCATGCTGTTTGTTACAATGTGACTAGCTTACATTGGCGTTAATAAAAACAGAACAATAGCTTGAAATGTATGTGGAGGGAAGAGAGAATATGGGAAACCATTGGAGATGAGCATTCTTTTGCACTGAGTTTTGATATTGGCTATCTATCCACACCTTGTCTAGTTCTGCTGTCTTTATTTTTTTTCTGTAGTTTATTTAAGCTAATGTAGAATGACAAATGAAACCAGGCTGGAATTTTGCTTCTTAATAGAAATGGTGAAAATGCCTTTTAGATATCTATAGAAGTCTCCATCCTTAGAGTGATAGTGGAAGCTCACATTGTTTTCATAACAGTTCTCTCCAGGGACAAAAACATGAAGCTTTCATCAACAGCAATCTCAGAGTTACTATTTTGCTTTTAAGTAAAAATTAATTCAGCTTAAAAAATTGAGACAGAGCACAGTGTTTGAAACCAGTAATGCTGGTTCAACTTTCCTGTTCTTTCTCCTTGTTCAGTGTGAGCTCTTTGTTGATTCACCTCCCCCTGCAGTGCGCAAATATGTGTATGCACCCACATGTGTACGTATACGCACACTGTTCAGTAGCTTGGTTCAAAGCCCATTGAACTCATAGTGTCTTTCTATTAACTTTCACAAGGATTACTTCAACCTGATGTATGCTTCTGCCACTGCCCTGCTGGACAGTCATCTGTTTCGCAGAGAATTTTGCTGGGTTTTGAGAGAACTGCTTATATTTGGTGAAAGCCTGTCATGCTCTTGCTAGAATTGGGACTTATTGCTGTTAACATGCTCTGAAATGTACAGAATGGTGCTGGTAATAAAATGGTAATTTAGTATCATGAATAACAATGTAAAGCTGCCTCTGTCCTGACCTCCACTCCCAAAGGTCAGGGTGCTGCGTACTACAAATCAAAATCCTGCTTCTGGAAGAGTCTCAGAAAGCTTGTTCGCAGTTAGGCTCTTTTCAGGAGGGCACATGCCCATTCAAGATCTTCCACTAAAACATCGACCAAACAGACATGCTCGCAGTTAGCTTTCATGGCCAGGGAGGGTTGGGTCAGCATCTCTCAGGTCCCTCCTTTTTTCGTTCTTGAGGGAATCTGTGTGAATGAATTCCTCAGTAGCTGATACTGATAAAGGAAACATGAGTAAAGACATCATTGACTTACTATGATGATAGTGGATATAGTGATTTGGATGCAGCTGTTAGAAATGAAATAGTAAGGACTTGAGTGTCCCAGTTTCTTTTTTTTAACTCCAGGTAAACTTGGACTTTGTTATCAAAGGGGAAAGCATTCGGTTCAAATTCATAGCCAAAAGCAAAGCAATTAAAATAAAGCTTCATACTAAGTGTTGAGGCAGGAATTAGAGTTACAGGTAAAGAATATTTTTTTGTTATCATCTATTGGATTCTCCCCCGCCCCCTTTTACTGTTCCTCTTGTTTAGCTCACATCAGGTTATGTCTAAGGAATGCGGTATTGTTGCAATCTCCAAACCAGAAATGCCTCTTTCAGTAACGAGTGCTATAAATCACACCTGATTACCTATTTGCTTGGATGAGAAATGCATCTTGCACTTTTCAGTTATGTCAATTAAGGTTATGTTTATGGGGAAAAATATTTACAATATCTAAAATTAAGGGTTTTTCTTCTCCTGATGCTAGCTTATTTATTTATTTTTACATTATAGATTAAATTTAAAAAGGCACAAAGAATAAAACTAGATTGTGTAGCAAGGATGTAGAACAAAGAAAGGTATTTAGCATGGCTTAGAGGGATACTAGGAAAGGAACTGTTTTGCAATGAACTAGAAATCTCTTATCTGAATAAGATACTTGGCTCTAACCTGTGTGGAACCGGATTAACAGGGAATAGTCTGGACCCATGAAAATAAAATCAGTAAACGCTCTATCACGTGAAACCACCTGGTTTGGTTTGTGTGGCATTGAAGAGGCACAGTTACCAACGTAGCAATGGTGATGAGTCTGCCACTCTAAGTTCAGTGTTTCCACACGTTTTTTTCAGCAGAGTTGGATAGAGAAACAATATGCGATGGAAACAGATGAATAATGAATGGTTGAAAAGATGTTAAGAGAGAACATTTAGGAAAATGCAAATAGTGCTGTGAAGGCCATAAATAGAGAAGATAGGGCAGAGTGAGTGTTTACCAACATGGGACAATATTTTTCCATTACCTGTGTGCTGCTTTGCACTGCACAAATGGTCATTGAGTGAACAAATTACTTCAGTGTGAAAATGGTGGTGTATTAATTTTGTATGATTTTCTGCTACTGACATATCACGTCTCATTTATTATAACAGTAGGTATTAAAAGTCATGATAAAATGCAAGACCAGTAGTTTTCCAGGGACTACAGGTTTTTTTAGCCATGGTAAAGACCCCCCCAAAAAAAACCCCAAACCCCAAAACCATACAGTTTTCATCAGCATTTAATTTTTCAGAGAGATACAGTGTCCTTCAAAATGCCACAGTAGAAGGTTGCTGTGGGCACAGGGATTCTTGATCAATTATGTGGGTAGCCTTCTACAATTTATCATCTGAAGATAGCATCTGTGTGGATTTGAAAGAGTAAACCAGTCAATACTGTAAGACATAGATAGAAGGAGACAAACTGGGTAAGAGTATTAGGGATAAAAATAGAACGGTGAAGCAAAAATTGTGGATGATGCTGTAAGACAAGTGCTGATGGAACCAGGTATTTAATGTAATTGCTCTTGGTATAGCGGTATGAAGAAAGAATTGTTCGTTTTTGATACAGTAATCCATTGTTCACCCTTAGCCATTAGTAAAATCAGATAGAAGGGGTTGAAATGTATTAGCTCAATGAAAATGGATGTAGTTGTTACAATGTATTATATTATTTGGCTAATGTAGGTGAACAGAAGATTAGAGAAAAACAACGCTCTCCTCACCTCTCCCCTTCCCCTTTTCCCCTGCCCCATATAAGCATCCATTGGTATCTCTCAGAATGTTTGGAAAGATTAAAAAACAATGATAAATAAGGAGGTGACAAAAATCTAACATTCCACCAGCAGTATTTATTTCATCAGTGGTTACTGAGATCCAAAAGGTGTTTCTTTCCGAAGTCCCAAAGCAAGCAGGGCTTTGGGAATACATTTATGTAATCAGTAAACTAGAAGCAATCTGTCTGGGGAACAGAGCTATTTTTGTAAGAACAAGGTGATTATATTGCTTTGTTTTCTAATGGGCTGTAATATATTTGGGAATAGTAGTAGCATAACCTTTTATTTGACGTAGACTTATGTAATGGTAACTTACAGCCAAGCATGAAGTAGTTAGATTTAGAATGAAATCTCATGCATTAAAAGCCTTTGAAGAAGAAAAACGGGTAAACGAGTGGTACTAAATACTAGGGGAGTGTAGTCCAATTAGATTTATTTTATATAACTCTTCCTTCTCCTGTCCCTGTGGTAATTTGTTGAGGTTTCTGTCATGGGTTCTAGCCAGGGGAAAGCGGTTAACTCCCTCTGTGTCCTGGATAGGCAAATTGTATTGCACTGATGGGCACCATTTATGTAAGGGAATAGACTTTACAGGTATTCACATTTTTGTTGGTCTGTATGGATTACATTGGAGGAGCATGGTGCAGATCAGACCTTTGCCATCATACTCAGGGTTTTAGCAAGGGAGTAATGGAGTACAGTGTCAAATTGCTGATGCCAAACTTTAAAGCTCACAGTTGCCCCGAGATGTGCTGTGCTGACAGACTGTGACAGTACAGCTCACAATTTACAGTGGCCAGTGTTGTTTCAGATAACAAGAAGGGCTTTTAAAGTGTGTTAATAGCAAGAGGAGGTCTAAAGAAAACATAGGGCCAATACTTGTTGAAGATGGTCATCTGACTAATAGGGATGAAGAAAAAGCAGAAGCATTCAATGCAATTTTTTTGCCTCAGTCTTTAATAATGTTGATAGACCTTGGACTGCCCGGTCCCCTGAGTTGAAGGACCATGACTGTGGGAACAGTGACTTTCCATTTGTGGATGCTGAAATTGTCAGGGACCAGCTGTATCAGCTGAACCTTTGCAAGTCAATGGAGCTTGATGGGATTCACCCCAGGGTACTGAAGGAGCTGGTGGATGTTATGGCAGGACGCCTCTTGATCATCTACCAAAGGTCTTGGGAGTCTGGGGAGGTCCTCACTGACTGGAAGATGGCTGTTATTCCGATTTACTGGAAGGGTGTGAGGGAAGATCCAGGGATCCCGTGAGTCTAACCTCAGTTCCTGCAAAAATTATGGAGAAGATATATATGAGTACTATTGAAAGGGATTTAAAGAGTTATGCAATCATCAGGCACAGTCAACATGGGTTCACGAAGGGAAAGTCCTGTTTAATTTTATATCCTTCTATGATAAGGTCACCTGCCTAGTGGATAAAGGAAAGGTGGTGGTTGTAACTTTTCTGAATTTTAGTAAGGCTGTTGATACTGTCCCTCACAGCATCCTTGTGGACTAGTTGTCCAGCTGTGGGATGAGTGGATTCATGGTGTGCTGGGTGAAGAACTGGCTGAAGGGCAGAGCTCAAAGGGTTGTAGTGAATGGGGCCACATCTGGCTGGCAACCGGTCACCAGTGGTGTTCCCCAGGGTTCATTTCTAGGGCCAGTTCTGTTCAATACATTTATCAATGATCTGGATGCAGGAGTTGAATGCACCATTAGCAAGTTTGCTGATGATACCAAACTGGGTGGTGCTGTTGACTCTCTTGAGGGACAAGAGGCCTTGCAGAGGGATCTAGATAGATTGGACCATTGGGCAATGATTAATGGGATGAAATTTAGCAAGTTGAAATGCTGGATTCTGGACCTAGGATGGAGTAACGCTGGGCACAAGTATGAAGTGCGAGAGGAGTGGCTGGAAAGCAGCCCTGCAGAAAGGGATCTGGGAGTGCTGGTCAACAGCAGGATCAAGAGGAGTGAGCAGTGTGCCCTGGCAGCCAAGAGGGCAAACCGCATCCTGGGGTGTATCAAACACAGTATAACCCGCTGGTCAAAAGAGGTGATAATCTCACTGTATTCAGTGTTGGTGCGGCCTCACACTGAGTGATGTGGGCAGTCCTGGGCCCCACCATTTAAGAAGGATGTGAAGGTCCTTGAATGCATCCAGAGGAGGGCAACAAAGCTGGTGAAAGGGCTGGAAGGCATGTCCAATGAGGAGTGGCTAAGGACTCTGGGCTTGTCTACTTTGTAGAAAAAGAGGCTGAGGGGCAACCTCGTTGCTCTCTACAGCTTCCTGAGGAGGGGAAGTGGAGAGGGAAGTGCTGATGTCTTCTCCCTGGTATCCAGTGTTAGGACTCATGGGAATGGTTCAAAGCTGCTCCAGGGGAGGTTTCGACTGGACATGAGGAAGCATTTCTCTATGGAGAGGATGGTCAAACACTGGAACAGGCTTCCTAGAGGGGTGGTCGATGTCCCAAGCCTATCAGTGTCTAAGTGGCATTTGGGCAATGCCCTTAATAATGTGCTTTAACTTTTGGTCAACCCTGAAGCGGTCAGGCAGTTGGACTAGGTGATCATAGTAGGTCCCTTCCAACTGAAGTCTCCTCCCCTCTCCACTCTTCCCTCCCCTCTCTTCTCTTTCTCTGAATTTTACTCTTACTATTGCAGTGTTCTTGGCAACATTGTCAAGAATATTACTGTAACTGTAGATAGAGATAGCACAGATCCCTGCTGGCTCATTATGTAATCCTGTTCTCAAGGGATACAACGATAGTTCTGTAACTCATGCAATTCTCTGGGTACTCTCAACCAAAGAGTGGACAACTTCTCCTGTTGTAGGCTTGCTCCTGCAAAGTTCTGAGAGCCAACAACTCCTGTAGGACCAACACCAGCTTATTGGGCATTAAATCCATTTTTAGTTGAAGTGGTCTGATAATCAGAAGCAGTCACATATTACTCTTTGCTCTTCAGAGGGCTTAATACAGCTTGAGAGGACACAAAAGTGTTCTTTGTTGTTTGTTGGGTTTTTTTTGGTTTTTTTTTTGTTTGTTTGTTTGTTTTTTTCTGATAGACAGTAGGTCATTTCCCTGAAATACAGAATTCTTTCTTGAAGTAGCTGCCGCTGTTCCTGAGTGTGTTAAAAAAATACCTGTGGGTGACGAAGAACCTCTCAGCCATGATGTCCATGAGAGGACATAATGAATGTTCCTCGGAATCCACGAATCCCTTAGAGCAGACTATCCTCAAAGACATTGATCTGCTTTGATTGAGTCCAAGAGGCCAGAGCTGCAGAGCAGGGACAGTAGCACTGACTAGGGTAAAAGTTCTGAATCCTGCTGGCCAGACATACTCTGAAATGGAGAAGTAGCTTGCTCATTACATAGCCTCTCATCAGCCACTTAGTGGGAGAGCAAATTAAGCAGCATCTTTACAAAAAAGTCTTTACACCCACTCAAGGCACAATGCTTAGTAGCCTGTTCTGCTGCCGTGCATTCTAAATACAAATATCAGTATATTTTCAAAGAACAGTTAGAAAGAAAAAATTAAAAGGCTTGAATAATCCTGGATAAAGCAATCTGGATTTCAGTTAAGTTCTAAACATCATAGCATCTGCTATTGTACAAGAAGAATCTTGACGTGTTTTTACTAGTTGCTTTGGCATGTTTGAGCAAATGACTGAGCTGCTGCCGTTAGCCAAAACCTGTTCCCCCAAATGTTTCATTCTGCTTTTTGTGATTATTTTTAGTCTGTATCCTCTAAGCTGCATTATCATATGTGAATTCTGGCTGCATATTTTTTAAAATAACTTATTTGCAACTGTCAGAGATACCTTATGAATAAGTTATCAACCATCTCGAAGAGCTATAGCTGCAAACATTTAAAAAAAAGTAATATTTATAAGTCCGTGAACATTTTCTATTAATGTATTTATCAAATGAATGCAGTCATTCACTTAAGGTTAAGAAAACAGCTTTCTGTTAAAAACAAAACCACATGCTAATGTGTCAGTGGCAGGTTTCGAACTGATTTAAATGATTTTTTAATGAAAAGTTCAATTTAAATAAACTGCTTTTATCCTAAGAGATCTCAAGACTCTTGAGGATCATCCCCAAAAACCAACCACGCAGACATTTAGTAACGCATCGTAAATTGCCAGTATAATGATGGAGAACACAAGGGAGTGTGGAACTGCAAATTTTCAGTTTTCCGTAGGGAGGAGCAGAATTTAGTGGAATAATAAAAGGAAAATCTTCTCACTTAGAGGGACACTAGATAGTCTGGACAGCAAGCTTTAAAGAGTCTGGCGCTGTCTTTCATGATTGGATTGTGATATTTTGAGGAATGATGAGCAAAATGACCTTAGCTGAAATATCCTGGTTCCAAAGAGTTAGTCAGATTATTGGAGACTCAGGTTATGAAAAGCTCTGTATTTTATTTTCATTTTTAGGGCAAAAGATCATAATATAAAGTAAAGAGACTAATAATTTGTGTATTATTATAAGCATTAACAAGGGTGGAGAAGAGGAGCTCATCTTGTGCCTTAGGCAATATTTGAATGTCCAAGGCTGAATTTCACCAGAGCAGATATTAGGAAGCAACCATTTTCCTGTATGACTCCTGGGTGGACTGTTTACTAATGTAGCTGAGAAACAGGTAGCAAAGGAGTGCTGATGTTGCGATCTTTGTTTGAGAATGACCAGTTGCTTTATGGAGCGTGACTGTTAAAAGAATTTAAGCCTAACAGTATTGAAGTAAAGAGGAGGAGGGTAACTTCACTTGACTTTTCTTTTGTGCTTCTCAGGAATGTTACATTAGTTCAGGGCTGGTCTGCACTGGAAAGTATGGCTGTTCAAGTGTGATTTGCATGTGAGTTTGTGTTTTTTAAGTATTTACTTATTTCTTTGTTTGTTTAACCTGATAGTTTTACAGTTGTCATCCCTAGAGGGACAGTTAAATTGGTAGAAAGCAGATTTGGAATATTGGTACTCTTGTCCTGATCGTAAAGTAGGTATATCAATGTAAAGCACTTTTGCGCTGTGCCCAGAGGAGGAGGCTGCACCATTTTAATGACGCTCTAAAAGTCAAAGTGGTAGTACTTCCTGATGTTATTATATTGATAGTTGTTTTATTGCTTGTGGATTCCCAGGTGATGCTACACCAGCCCTGATTTATGAAGGCATTTTTAGCTAGTTCATTACTTAATGACATTAGGGGAATGTTTCTCAGCCTTATTAAAAGGGAAATTTTCCTTTGGCTTATCTGAGTTTGTGTTGGGATTTTTCCCTGCCTCTGACTGGGCAGTAGCTCTGTCCCTCCAAGTCACAGGGAACAGCAAGGGTCGCCTGTGTTTGCAGTGCTGCTCTGCCTTGGAGGAGATGAATTGCTTTCAAGGAGTCCAAGTTGGTAAACAGTTTTAAGGCTAGCCTAAATGTTTGCAGCCACTAATTAGTCTTTTTTTACTTGGGCAACTGGGGGAAGCTGAGCTGCTGCCAGCTCACAGGTAACTGCTGACTGCTGCTGTTTAGTGCTTTATGGCTCCCTGAGGGTTGTATTGCACAATTTGAAAAACCAACCCTGTACTAAATGTAAAAAACAGGTATGGGGTGCGTTAAACATAAGTGTAAGAGAACAGGCAATGGGAAGGGGCGAAAAAGAAGGCAAGCAGAGCTGAAGTCAAGTGAGTCTGGCAGTAGAAAGGAGATAAGAGCAAGACAGGACAGAATCAGGGAGAACTCGGACAACAAAAAGTAAATACAATGAAGAAAGAGCTGCTAAGTCAGTGGAGTGAAAATAGCATGTGTTTGTTTTCGCCTAAGCATTGGGTGATGGAAATTTTAGGACCTCTCTTACGCTCCACTACTATTGTGCTCCGCTGTTTTGGAAACTCTGTTTATATGATTCCATCAGATTGTGAACATATTTTAAGGTTTGATATTATTTAAATAACAACACAGGTTGGTTTTACATTTTTAGACGTCCAGATTATTTAGACCAGGATTTAATATTGTTCAAGTCAAGGCATAGTATTAACGTCAATAAAAAGGGGGGAGGGGAATTCCCCCCCCCCCCCCATTAGTAATGTTTTCTAGCTGGGAGTCGTGAATTAGAGATCCGAGCTTTCTGCAAAGCTGTCTTTTTTCCCCTGTGTTTGCTTTTCTGTCTTTGCTTCCTTGAAGAGTGCTTGAAAATTAGAATGAAGAATAGTAAGTCTGAGAAAATATGCTCCCCAACTAGAAAGCGAGTTACTGGGAGATAGTTGCAAACGGAGTTAATTGATTCTGATACTTAGCAGATTTCCAAATACATCATTTCTTGTTGCTCTGGAACACTTCATAGTTTGTTTCATTTTGTTTTGATTTCAATGTTACTGTCTTCCGGTAGTTAAACCATGAAGCCCCAAACAACAGGTGATGATACTGCTGATGTCCAAATGGATTATTGTTAAATGTATGCAAAACCAGTGGTCTGTAATTCCAGAGGCAGAGTGTGCTTTGTTTTAAGATTGTTCACTTGCGGTTATTACAGCACTAACACTTTAAAAAATAGTAGGTCCGTTTCACCTTTCAGGTGAATGGACAGAACTCCCATTGCCATTAACAGGAACTATGCCCTCTTTACAGCAGAGATCATTTTGGTTTGATATGACTTTTGTTGGAGGGGACAAACAGTAAAAAGATGCTCTAGTGGTGATTTGGTGTCTCATTGTCATATTTAAATATTTTAATAATTTAGCAATAGAATTCCAAGTTGGGCATGAAAAGGGTTAAGTGGTTTGTAAAGTTTGTAAAGTACATTTGCAGGTGAGAAAACCTCTTTCACTGGCTGTGGGTTGAACACTGTTTGGATTGTCTTTCCATCCCATCTTGTTTTGCTTGGTTGGTTGGTATGAGATGATGAGTGCCTGCCGTGTGGCAAAAAGCATGTCAGGTGTGAAGCAGGTAGCTCTGCTGCGATACTTTTCTTGTGTTTTGTCTCAGTGCACTAATAGCACTGCTGTGTGTGCACTGGCACAAGTGATAAAAGATAATACGTGTATATTTCCCTATAAGTTGACGAACTGTTTAGAACTGATGAACTCTTTAGAACTGTAAGGAGTAATGGTGATAACTGACTAGCTATAGGGTAGGTGAGTGCTGTGGTAAAGAGAGCTCTGCATAGGCAATGAATCCTATTTCTCTAACTGTTAAGGAAACACTTGAACCCAGTAGAATAGCACTCACTTATGAAACCAACCCACTGTGTAATGTAATGGTCCTTACTGAAAAGCTGAAGTCCAAATGTCTCTGTTGTTGCAAAGAGCTAGCTTATGTAGTTGGAAGCTGGTGATATGTGAATGATCGTTATGCTGTGTCAAGTCTCGTTTTAAAGACCATAAGTATACCTTTTTAAAAGAAAAACAAACTACTTCACCAGTCTAGAGAGAAACATAAATCATGTATTTTTATCACCTCAAAAGACCACTAGAAGATGAGCTCTAATATTTCAAATGCGACAAGCAATCTATACACATGAATCACAATTTGAGTTCCATTACAACTGAGCTGATATATACCACTGTGTGCTTTATGGATATTACTCTAACATTATTAAGGAAAAACCCAAAGCTTTTTGTGATGAATACCTAACCTTTCACAAGAATTTGTAGAATTGTGTCCAGAACAACAGCTTTAGCATTGCCCTACAGGCCTTAATAAGAAAATACTATTGCCAGTTTTGATCTCTCGGTATTATTCTTTGTAAAGGAAATGTGCGTATTAGTAGAAGGCTAATACTGCAAAGATAAAAGAAAATGTGAAATACTGAAAAGTTTTATGGAAAATGCACCAAGAAAGATTGAGCACAGAGTTAAATAAATGAACAAAGCTTGAAGCGAGGGATCTTTTGTTCCTTCTGCTTCCTTTGTTAGGCCCAGTCTTTTTCTTCCTGGACTCAAGGACTTCTGCAGCCAGCCCAGTGTCAGTTGTTCTCAATTCCCCTATTTATAGTCAAATCATCACTTGAAGTCCTTAGTCTCCTTTTGAGAAGTTCTCCCACAGTGATATTTTCATATAGATTGTGATTTTTCCTTTTATCTTTGGGTAGTCTTGTATTTTGTGTTACGGTAATGTGGGCCTTGCTTGCAATGAATCAAAGTTCAAAATCCTTCACTTTTGAGACTTTTAATCCTCTCAGTTCCCTTTGGGGAAAGAAAGAAGAGGAGTGTTGTCCAGTGAATTCAGTGAAGAAACTGGAGATAGAGGGTACTGCATAAGGTTAATTTTCAGGTGAATTGGTTGCTGTTTTGACATTCTTGCTTTCTTTTTTAGACGTCTTTTCGTTCCTTTCCCTTTTATGCTAGAAAACTATTAGATATGCAAGAACTAAAATCCTCAAAGCTATGCTCCAAAAGCCTATTAAAAAGAGGCTGCAAGCAGAACAGTGTGAACACACGTCAACACCTGAGTGTTTCCCAAGTGGCTCTAGCACTCAGTGGCATGATAACAAGACATGTGGGAGGATTTTTCTTGGCTTTTATCTTCCATATATTGATGCTCCTGACTTTTTAAAATTCATTTCATCAAGTGGCACTGCAACAGAAACAACAGAAGTGTGGGAACAAGATAGTTCAAGGTGTTTGCAGTGGTATACAAAGTCTTTTGCCTCCAGGCCATCATTTCTAATTCAGCCCAAGTTGGCAGCAGTCAGAAATTGCTGCCAAATGACAGCTGTTTGGTGGCCAACATGAAGTGATTTAGCTAGTCATTCCTACTGGGCAGATATCTGTAGTATAGAAAGTGTGAGTATAGCTGCCATGTGGTTCATTTTTAGAGACTTGGAAAGCGTGGGTGTATCTCAACTGCAGCTACTTCAGTTTAGGGAGGTTAAACAGGATACCTGAATTTAGGCAACCAAAAACTCAGTATGTACACAATTGAACTCCCCCATCTTCTGGGGATAAATCCTGATGTTATGGTACTAACTCCTTGTAGCACTTCCTTTGTGTCTCCATACATAAGCACCATGTGGTGAGGGAGAAGGGAGACTGTAGCTTGGTCTCTACAATTCTGAGTTATTAAAAGAATTAGGACTCTCCAGTTCCCGACAGGAAAAGGTTGCGTGTCGTTTATTGAATCGGGCGTTATTTTCTTCAGTGGATATTATACATATGTTTGCTCGTCAAGCACGGACTGTTGTAAGGTCTTAATGAATTAATGAATTGTAACAGTATTACTTAATGACTTGTAAATAAACTGGTTCTTTCTATCTGTCTATCTAAGGTAGGAGCCAGACCCCCCAGGAGAGTGCTGAGGGTGACAAAATCTCAGGCAGAAGGGCGAGTGCTACACAATAGGGTTGCAATAGTGTGTAGGGATGATAATGGGCTTGGAGTCATGACGCGTCATCTGTCCTGCCAAAAGACATTAATTACTGGTCTTCACCTAGGTGGATGGGCCACCTTTACTTAACCTGGAAAAGGAACATGTATAATTTGATATGCGTTCGATAAATACTTTTGTGGAGGGATGCAGGGAGACCACACTGTGGGGTGTGGTCTGTACCCCACTGATGGAGGAAGTTCTTCAGCTGTGTTGTCAATTAATACCTTTCTTGAGTGTGAGCAATCAACAACAAGGAGAAAGTAATAGGGGGGGCGGGGAAAAATGAGTCTGATTCATCTTTCTTTGTGTGGACATATGTAACACTAGAATTAATCTTTTGAAAACCATGAATTACTTTACGTAAAATCTGTGCTACTAAGCGGAAAATCTTTCCTCCTGAGAAAAAAATAAAGAGAATTCTTCAGTATAATATCTGGTTTTGTGGGGAAGGAGAGGGGAAGATTTTACAGTTTACAATATCACAGAGCTTTGGGATATTTAAACAGGCAAGTAAATGATAGGTTTGATTCACCACTGTGAAAACAGTTTTGAATTTTGGATTTGCAGCAGCAGTAGAGATTGCTCAAGCAAACAGAGGTATGGGGTCAAGTTGCTGCCACTCCTTTTTTTTCTGTTGGGATGATGTAAAGCAGGCTTAGGTGGGTTAAGGTGGCACCTTAGCCCTAAAATGGGCTTAGGAGATGGGCTCAATCTTCTCCTTGTGCGGGATGCGCAAGTTGCACAGAGCACTGTTCAGTAACTTCTGCAGCAGAAGTGTGTTTCAGGGACAGGCCACTGTCAGAGTGGGATTCACTTGGGTGAATCTGGAGGTCTGGAATACTTGCGGATCAACTGTGTGGTTGAATCTGCTACGTTGCCCTGACAAACATTGCCATGCCATATCTACCCAGCACTGCAACTGGTATCCTGCTGTACAGAGTTACTATGCCTTCATGCTTTAGTCTACTGATGAGGAAGAGTTAGGAGTTTGTGTTGCAGACTTCTGATGCTGTTTTTGTGTGTTTGAAATATCTGCATCAGTTTTTGTCTTTTAACATTGTCATAGGAAAAAACCCAAATCTGTGTGTTACTTTTCCAGAGTTAAAAAAAATTTAGGATTTAATGAAGAACAGTGGAAGGAACCCATTGCTATGATGCAGGAGTTTTAGCTCTATTTTAAGGAATACTTTTCTACTAAATTTGCCTTGTTCTTTAATGCTAGAGTTAAACCAGATTGCCTTTGGAGTTGTAAATGGAAATTATTTTCTCTTATTCTAATACTGTGTCATGTTATTCATTTCACTAAGCCTGACTGTGACTTTCCTTGATTATTCTTCCCTGCAGATATTGATGAGTGTGCTGCCAAGATGCATTACTGTCACGCCAATACTGTATGTGTTAACTTGCCTGGATCCTACCGTTGTGACTGTGTCATGGGATATGTCCGTGTGGATGATTTCTCCTGTACAGGTGAGCTCTTAGGTGTACAGCAATAGTAGTGTTATACTCTGTGGTGTGTGTATTGCTTTGCTTCTAATTAGCCCCTGTGCCGTAACAAATGCCCCACACCAGCTGGCCCTCTGCTGGCATAAAATTTAGGCACAAGTGAGATGGGTAAATGGTATGAGGTACCTTTCCTATGTACGGGCCCTTTGGGATTAACTTGGAAGGTGGCTCAAGATGCCCTGTGGCGCACACGCTGAGTGCGGTTGTCAGCCAGGACATGGTCCCTTCGTGTCCCACGGCTGGCTTGCGTGCGAGGTGCAGAGGCTGAGATAGATCACACGTGCAGTGAGAAGAAATACTGTTTTACTACCTGTGGTTTGAAACTGGTTGGTGGATTGAAACATGAGAAGTGATCCAGGAGGAGAAGCTTTCTCGACAGAGCTGAGGCAAATATGGTTTGGCAATTGTTATTATTAACGCTGAGAATAAATGTATCCAGGACTATGACACATGTTATTTAGAAAAGAGAACAAGTGCAATAGCATTAGACAATAAATCCGGTGATTCTTTTTTAATACCTGTCAGCAAAATGAGCGCTAAAAATCCTTAGCGGAAAGTAGGTAAGTTTCATTTCCATGTAGACGTTTTTAAGGAACCTTCCCTGGCAATCTCTGGGAAACATGTGAGAAGCTGCAGAAACACTTGGTCCAACTATACCTGACTGGATAACATCTTTCAATCAAAACCCTCCAGAAAGGCTGATCTGAGAATTATTTTAATGGTGCACCTGTCTGGCAAAGGAGGAAAATATCAGGCAGATTTATTGAAATGGAAATAAGTCAGCTTGACACAATACCATGTTTAGAATTGTGTTGGGTGAGCTATTTTCTCAAGTGGAAAGATGGCCCAGGAGTATTCAATATGAGAATGATTTCCAGCCCGGAATAATTACATTGTAATGCATATGTTATCCTTAGGGAAGGTCACAGGAATGTTGACTTTCATGATGACAGCATGTCTTGTAGCTAAGATGATGTAGTTTATAAAAACTGTAGGAAAGTCCTGCCTACCTCTTGAGAGAGACTAATACTAAGTAGCTGTCAGGAAACTGATTTTTATTTTGCCCAGAGTGTCATTATTTCCATATGATCTGTGTCTTTTAAGTAAACTTTTGAGTTTTTCTTGACCTTTTATGATCTGCCATGTCAGAAAAGTTTCAGACCTTAAATTTTGTTCTATATATGTTTGCTGTGTGAGGTAGCAGCCTTCACAGTGATGGGGAAAGTGTTTTTGATAATCTGACACTTTCTTTTCTTATATTCACTACTAATTTCCTAATGTTCCTTTCCAGCAAGGCACTATCATTAGGCATGCAAATGGTTTAGAAAGCAGGGTATTTGTGATTTACAGAAAAAGTGTGAAGTAGTAGGATAAGTTGCTTGACAGTAATGGGTGAACGTTCATTTAAAGTGCATGCACACAAAAAATCCAGAACCGGTATGAGAATGAAATAATAGAATGAGTGAGATAAGAATTTCTTGCAGCTTTCTTATCTTGCTAAAATGACTTCTTTTTTGACATCACAGTTAAAAAGTACAGAAAGTATGTAATATAGATGAGGAGAAACTTGGTTCATTGCCTGTTGTACCTAGAAATAATTGTATGTTTTAATAATAAATGTATTTAAAATAAGTGTTGTACCATAGAAGCACTAATGCTGTTTTTGTATCTTGCGTTATGGTTATACAGACTTTTCCTCTCGTGAATCTTAAAAAAATAAATGTCAATAATAAAAAAAACCAGGCGCAAATACTTAACTAGTTCCCCCTCATGCTGGCACCGATGTATAGCAGGCACAGGCAAAATAGACTGTAGCTATTACTTAGTTTTTTAAATTTATGCCTCTTTATTCAGACAAAATAAATGAGAAATTATCTAGTTATTGAACCATGCATTTGGAGACAGATCTGAAAGCCTGTGGTGGGTTGGCATTCTGATTGCAACTGAATTTTGTGTGTGTGGGGTCAGGCTCTAATGGGTTCAAGATAAGGGTTAACAAGTTTCAAATGTAAGTGCTTAAGGCATGTGCACGGCATTGCTTGTATTTTGTACACTGTTGACCTAAAAGCAGAGTTATTCCACAGAGCAGGAGGTATCATGTTTTGGGAAGACTGAGTCTAATTCATTGAGGTACAAAGTCATCATCTGCTGGGGAGCAGATCCTGTGTGGTGCTGGGCAGGCCTGTGCTTGGTGGCCTTGGTGGCTGGCTCCCGAGCTCTGATGGCTTTCAAAAGGTGGAAAGCATTGATATGTGGAAGCCATAAGTCAGAAAAAATTTCTGAGCTGAATGAAATATTTCAATTTTATATTGAGGGTTTTATCTTTATAAAAAGAAGTGAAGTGAATATTGAAATGCGAGGTCACATTTGAACTGAGCAAAATTAAATTAATTTGGTATTGCTGAATTTTAAATGTGCAGCTTCCAGTGTGTTTTCTTATAATTCTGATCTTTCTCAAATTAAACTAATTTGTACTGTTTTGGTGTTGATGAAACTTTTTTTCCCCAAACAATTTTTTAATAATATTTCCCATTTCTAATCATGAGAACTGTGGAGTAGGAACTTCCCGTGGTTATTAGTAAGAAGCTACTGTATTGGAGGCTGTGTTGATTGCGTACAAAATGCAGTCACAGAGACAGAGTGACTAAAATAATATTCTGTATGAAGTCTACAATTATATTAAATTCTGAACTATGATTTAAAATTAAGTAGTGGCTATTGTAATAAATAATCAATATTCAATCTCACAAAAGACCCGGTGTGTTGAGGTTCATCCCATGGTATTTTGTGACAGATTAGTCAGCCTAGCAATAACTTTAACCTACGTTCATCAAGAAAGGTACATTAGTTTTTTTCTGCTCACCTATTCCTAGAGCTTTGAGCTCTGAATGTTAATTAAGTTGTTGAGTGAAAGACAGCTTTATTAAGAAAAGTTACCCCTGAATAGGAAGCTTCTTTCAGCCCCCTGCTGTGACACTGACAGGTTGTTTATCTGTTCTCAGGTAAACCCCAGTCTTGCCCATTCTGAAAGTGGCAGCAAGATTTCTGCTCCAGATGCTCTCATTTACTGGAATCTACTGATTTAAAGCATTTTATTGACTTTCACAGGTTTTTACCCTGCTTGCTTGGTAAAAAATAAGTTTTCCTGGGTTGCTTTCTTCTAACATATCAGTTTGGGAGTTTGCTTCAAAAGTGCATTATTTAGTTTCATGCTTTTTGAAGCATTATAAATTACATAATAAAAATCTTGTAATTTTATTTTTGACGAGCTGCATCTTTTCTCTGGTATGATTTTGAAAATGCATGTATATGTCTGATTTTCTGTAGTTTGAAACGACAATATATAGTTTCTGTATCGCACCGTCGTGCAATCAGGTAAACAAATGCTGTTTCATCTTAATAGGCTGTAAGTTATCTGCAATAACGATATATGACGCTGATATGACAAGATAACAGTGGGGGGGAGGTCTCATCTGTTTTTGCATAGTACTGGCATTTTCTGTGAAGACAATCACGACAATCATGATAAAGATTCCTGGCCTTGAACATCTCCGATAACCATTTAAAAAAATATACCCTCATTTTGCGATGTTTTCCTTGGGGCTGCATGACATACTGAAAACTTCCTACAATCCTGCAGTCATTCAAAGAATAAGTTGTTTGTCTCATTTTGTGCAGTTACTACTGGGCTTGGATGCTCTCTTTTGGGTTTTTAATTTTTTTTTTTATTTCCTACAAATATTCACTAATTATGCATAAAACTTAAAACAGACCTTTACAAATAAGAGTGCCAAGAGATTTTTATCCTCTATTTGCATGTATTACTCATGGCCCTTTTGCAAAATGAGGAAACTTCCTTTGGTCTTGAGAATGACTCGGCCCATTTTGCTCCAGGGGCATCTTTTCAAGAAATAGTATAGAAAGTTATCTGGCCACCCAACATATGTCAGTAGCATGTTCTGCCGAAATGCGGTGCGACCTGTGTGCGAACACCCTCCTCTTTATGTACCAAGCTATGCTGACAGATGTTGTTCCTCTGTGAAAGGAATCCATCTCCAGGTTTTACTGTGGAGCTGTGCAGTTCTGCATGATATTTGAATGCTGGACTGTGCTTTTAACCCTTTTTCAGCCCTGATTTTGTGTGATAATGTTCACAGAACTTCTTTCACTTTTGGCTTCTGTAAACAATGAGCCACTAAAATAATTACGTTACTTGCAAACAGCAAGCCCTTATCTACCGCAGAAACAGGAAGTATTTTCAAAATATATCATTCAACATTTTAATTATGTGGAAAAATTGATGTTATATAGAAATATATTGCTTAGAAGAAGTCTTAGAATTTAAATATTAGTCTGTAGTTTATATGCTAATTTGATTTACAGTATGGGTAGGGAAGAGGAAATAAGAAAACCTAATGATTTTGACAGGTTATCCCATAAGCCCCTTCACTTCCATCCTGTGTGGTTTCTGGAGTAGCATTCAGTTTTGAATCTAATGCACCTTTCAGAACAAGCCCTTCTGCAGCACGTTATTGGAAAACTTCTGCCTAAAGCATAGAAAAATGTAGAGTTCTGAGAAATTGCCATTTCAAGGGGAAAAGCCAGCAGCCCCCTTCTTCTGCTCTTCCCTTTTTCCTCTCCCTGATCTGTGAAAGGCAGTTCAACTGCAGAAATTTCCTGCTATGGTTAGAACAAACGTTGTTCAAATTGTTTGCTATCACTAAAATTGATGCCTTTAGATTTTTGTTGCTGGAGTTTACCTGTCAGGTTCAAGGTGGTGTAGTTGACCCCATAATAATACTAACAATGCAGCAAGTTTCACAGTGGTGAAGTGGCAATCTCAAAGGGCAGGTTACTGGCCTCTCATCCAGAACCACTGTATGTGTTTGAAAAAGACCTGAATAGAGAGGCTTTTAGGCAGCCGGTTGATAATACAGTCACTCTGAAAGACAGTGCTATTTCTGCAGTCTAATCTACTGACCCTTTTTTCCCCCTCTTTTCCTTTTCAGTGAACTAAATTAGCATTCAAGAAAGAAACATTAATATTTTTGGTGTAGCACTTGAACTTTCAAAATACTGTGCGGGGTCTTGGATGTTCATAGAGGTCAGTAAACAAACGTTACCACTGTTCACGCGATGGCCCGGAGTTGGTGAATTGGTAGACATGTCTGCCAGCTGAAAATCCAAGTCTGGGTCAGTAAGCAGTGAAGGTAGGCCTGTCGTGGAATAGTTTTCAGGTATGTTTTGGGGAAGAGCCCTCTCAGTGAATATCTTGGTGAGCACTACATAATTTTTAAAGAAACATTATGAAAATATTAATTGGGTTGGGGTCATAGTTATGTGTCACCAATTATAGATTAGGTAGCAGATGTTCAGCACAATGGGTATGACTGGGGAGAAGGACCTCAGGCCGTTCTGGACCCTCCTGATTTTACTTGGCACTAATACATCGATACACACTTCTCTGAAGCATTCCCTGCTTCGGAGTCCACTCTGTCCCCTACACATTGAGGACGGCCCATTGTCCTTCTACGGGCTGCATCTTTATTTTTAATTTGTGTGCTTGTCTTCTCACTGTACTGCATCTTCAGAGCAACACTCGGGCGTTTCCAAATGCAACTGGAAATTGATCTTAAGCCAACCTGAATGGACGACACTATGATTGTTTTAACTCAGCAGGCACAAAATACTCTTATGCTCGTCTCTCCTTTCCCGAGATCCTTATGTGTCAGGTGCTAAAAGGTAGGACAGGACCTAGCTCCTAGTGTTAAGTAGTACTTTGTCGTTTGAACTGCAGTCAAAGCATCTCTGTTCCCAGAACTGTGAAGGGAAATGTCGTTTAGTTCCAGGTGCCTTGAAACGCAGAAACATTTGTTTCAAGTCCCTCAGTGGGCTGTTGGCCAAGTTCAGCAGCAGGTAATGTATGCACCAGTGGGTATTGCCTGCATCAGAGAGCATTTCTTTGCTCTGTGGGACAAGTCAAGAGAACACTAGAAGAGTATTGAGTCAATCCAGCAAAACAAAAATGGAGCGACTCCACGTCAAATGACATACTCGCGCAGGTCTTGACTCAAAAGCCATTAACTCAATAGAAAGCTTTCAGCCGCATTTGTTTTGGCTTTAGATAAGTCCCATAGAGAGATAACTGCTGCACTCTTGCCATAGGGAAGCTCTGTTCGTAATAATACTAAAAAGGATGATTCTTTTGTATTGTCAGAGAATGCTGTGCTAACGTGGATAAGGTAGCTTCTCAATGCATCCCTAGAAGGCTGGTAAGTATTTAATTGCTGTTTTGGAAAAGGGGAAGCTGAGGCACAGAGAAGTGGAGCATCTTGCCCAAATTCATGCTGAGACAGTGGCAGCATCGGAGAGTCTAGTAAACAGAGCCAGAAAAATTAGATCTGGGAAAAACACAGACTTATACCAACAAGGATTCAGTGAACAGTGAGGTTTATTTTTATAGGTATTGATATTTTCTCAAGAAACAATAGCAGTTCATTGAAGCACAGTGTGCGTGGGCCCTGAGTAACCATGGGACCTTCATATTATAAATCTTCTCTTTCCTTTTTCCATGCAGTTTTGTAACATCTTTTGTTACTCTGGAGTTGAATTATTCCCCAGTCCTCTAATTTTAAATGCCATGTTACATTCTTTTGTTCCTGACTTCACCTTCATTTGCTGGATTTAACTGCAACATTTTTTTACATTCCTTCCTTTAAAAAAATGCCGTTGGGGATCTGCATATTATTTGCTCCTAAGTGCTTTCAATCTGAGGAAAAAATGTACTAAAAATGTAATATTTATAGTGATTTAAATTCCTCACTGGTAAATAGTTTAATTAAACATCTTTGTGCTTTCCTGTGCTCTAGGCATGGAAGTGTTACTAATTTGTCCAGAGTAGTTGGTAATCCTTTCAAGTCCTTTTGACACATTGATTTTCTGTAACTTTATTAGTACTAAAATTAATTAAACAGCTGACCGCAAATCATGCTGATAGTTGTATTTCTTGACTTAGGCATAATTAGCATTTTTACATTATTTCTTAGCTACAGCTTTTTATGCTGGTGTATATGCTATCAGAAAAATGCAGTATTTTGAATTGTTTTGCAAATGCATGTTCGTGCTTATGCATAAACTTAAGTATTAAGCTCATGCTTAAAAATAATAGTATTGATTTAATAACCCGTGAATGAAGCTGTCTAGCCTGAAGACGAGCAAGGGCAAGCCTTTCCATGTCATCTGGTCAACATTTGTCTAGAGCTCTCTTATGGCAGGATTTCTCCTTGATACAGTTGGAATAAATCCATTTCTATGGCCCATGAATTCTTGATCTCTTTCCTAAATCTAGCAATTACTACAAACAGTCCATGAGGTGAGAGATGGAATGCGAGCCACCACACTAATTTCTTAGTGGGAACATGCTATCTTGAAAACATGCAGTGGCTGCAGGATCGATGTCAGTGGCTGGAAGCAAAAAGCTCTCATGTTTTAGTCATCTGCTTCCACATTAAGCGTTAATGCCTTCAGGAGTGTAACTTGCTTTTGGGAAAGAGTTTATTCAATCAAGTTCTGATTTTTTGGAGCTTTAACAGCCAGGGTTTGTCATCTTCTCTGTCCAAACAAGCAAAAAATTCCCCCATGCTGTATTCTGTTCCTAGAAACCATTTGTAACAAACTCTTTGTTCTTCAGACACAGAATTGAACTCTCCTACTAAATCATGGAAGTAACTGAATCATAGAGAAAGGCGTCTGGTTCACCACTCCTCCTCAAGGCAAGATCCATGGACTCTGAAACATCCTCTGTCTTATCTGTTTTTAAAGAAAAACCCAAACAACTTCAGTGAGGGAAATTCCTTAATACCCTTTTTGTTCCTGCCCCCTGTACTTACTCAGCCATTTAGAAAGGTTTGCTTAATGGCTACCTTAAATCTGCCTTGCCACAATTTAAGCCTATCACCTCTTGTCATATTCTCAGTGAACACAGAGAATGCTTTGACCTTTCTATTTGCAGTCCTTTTTAATATTTAAAAACTCTTTTCAGGAATATGCTTTATTCTTCTCATCTGTAACTTAAAAGCCTATTTTTAGGTTTATGGCTGAACAGTACGAAAATATTCTAAGGGGGTTTTGGTCATAACTTGATGTCTTCCCTGCAGAAAATTCTGGGCCTGTGCCCCAAAATTTTGGTATCTCACGAAAGTTTTTTTTGCGTTCAGCTGCAAGATTGTTGGTGTGTGTCAAGGAAGATGCTCTAAAGAATGATCCCAGGTAAGAGATGCAGCGTGCATGGGGTTGGCAAGTCAGACAGACAGATGTGTCCTAAACCTCCCATATTGATTCTCGGAGTCCTGGGTCATGTTAATGTCTGATGCCAAAGGCTGGTTAGCCACGCACAATGCTGACCATGCTGATAGGAGTTCTCTGTTTTCCCTGCTATATCCTCTTTTTCTGTCTAAACACATTGTTCACCTAGACAAAGAAGAAATGTCAGATGGTTGACTAATGGCCAGATACAGACTCTTTATAGTGTTTGCTTTTGGTGCTTGAATGGATTATATGGCTTGTCTGATTTCAGTAATAATGAGTGCATTACTGTTGGAAAACATTAGGAAAAAAGGCTCAAATGCTCCTCCAGTACGCATGTGTGTATCTTGCAGTGTGTAGTATCTGGAGTCTGCTGTGACCAAAATCTGTACAGTGTATGGCATGTACATGTGCATTTCTTCCAAAGAAATCCCATGCAGAGGAAGAGGAGCCCATTCGCATTGGAACATGGGAGTGCCAAATTCCTACCACTTTGATTTAAGGAATGATGGAAATGATCAGGGATGCAATCACTGGACTTCTAGAAAGGCCAGGAACTTGCAGTATATTAACTTGAATTTGACAAGTGTGAGACTTGGGGATTTCCTCCTGAAAGGCGACGTGTCACGGTGGATGAGACTAGTCTGCCAAGGAACAACTGGCATATCTGTGAAATGTGCAGCACTTTGCTGCTCTGCCTTTGAATCTTTGTATTTGCTGCTTGGATTTAAGATTTCCTGAGTAATGCCTTTATTTCTGAAACAAAGGAATCATGTAAAGCTTGCTAAGCTCAACAGAAAATTTTCCATAAAGTTGGTGGTGCTTATGTCTGATGGGCTTTTCTGACAGTGAGAAATATTTATGACAGAGGCTTTTGCAGGCCTTGGTTTTTCTGTTTTTAATCTAAACATGTATTTTATATGCAAGGAAATAATATATTTATATTTCTTTCTTTGCTATGATCTTATTTTTATACCTGTGCTAAATATTTCATAGAAGTGTGCATATTGATTGGGAGAAAGCTAATATTTTATTAACAACTATTGATTCTTGAGCATCAATTACTGTATACAAGTGATCAAAGAACCACCTTCTAAGCAGTCTTTGATACTGAAAAGACCTTAGGACCTTGGTTCAATGACAGGCATCTTTTATTTGTTTGAAGAGTCTGAGGTTTTGTGTAAGCCCTGGTTAGACATGCGTTGTAGATTGTCCAACTCTTGCTTTGCTGGTTCTGTAGCTTCCCAGAGAACTTCCCACCCGTCCCCAGCAGAAATGTGTGTGCTAGGGGGTGGGGGACGGGGCAGAGTTTCTGTTGCTCTGAAGGTGTGCACTGTGGTTTGTCCTTTTGTGTGGTCTCATTCTGGTTTTGGAGAACTTTTATGTTCTGTCTACGAACAAGAATATAAAGATGTATTATGGGTAGTATTTGCAGATGAATGCTAGTACATTTGATAACCTAGCTATCCTAAATTTATTTCCGGATTTGTAAACATCAGTGAATAACCATAAATCTGGTGGTCTTGCCTTTCTGAAATGTTTGTGAAATAATTTTAAAGGTGTAGAGGAGCTGCCATTGGCAAGCAGACTTGCTTGGTCCTTAAGAAATATAGCCTTTGGGAATAGTGCAGGGTGGGGGAGAAAGAGAGGTGCTTTGATCTATCACTTTGTAGTTAATATTTTCATGCTTTCTGCTGTATGCTTTTTGCCTCCTAGTATGAAACTTCCTATTTAGTTACATGATTGCATGTAATAATTGCTCAAACTGGGGATTTTTCTGACTCTCCCAGAAATAACTCGTATTCTTCATTGTCAGAAAAGCGGGACAGAGCTAGACAAATGAATGACCTAGTCTTGCTAATCATGCTCCCATTAGAATAATTTATTGCCATTTTTATGTGCTTAGTTTCTTTTTTTCTTTTCAGAGTTTACAAATAAAGCTTATTTTTAGAAAATGCAGTTCATGCCACTAGACTAAGATAATCAGGTGTTTTGGGGAAGGCTTTCCTGTTATGACAGATGATAGCAGAAGGGGCCAGAAAAGAGGGCCGCCAAGCAAAGGATAAGGATGTCCATGGAGAGACAGCTTAATGACCTGTAAGGGTAAAATATTTTTTTCCTATTTATTGATGGTGAGGAAAAGTTTCCATGTTTTCAGGATCCTAGGCATCTGGTTTAGTCTGCTTTGTGCTTCTCATAATGGGGGGTTCTATTTCACAAAATTTAATCTATATAAGCTTTTGTAATGCTGAACTATCTACCATTTGTCCTTATTTGGCTTGCTTGTTTGTTGTTGTTTTTTTGCTTTAAAAATAGCACAAATGTTCAAAGTGGTATTCTGTGGGATATCTGACATAGCAAATTCTTCTTCAAACAGGAAATTAAGAATGTGTATATTTAGGCACACATGCAGTCCACAAAGGGACAAAGGAACCTTTTGATCTTTGGAGCTTTGCTTTCAGATAGATTCCTTGGTATCTCCTCAATTCTGAACTGCATCCTGTATTTTACTTAGGCGATAAATGTGGCTTTGCAATAAAGCAAAAACATTCCAAATGTAATCACATTCCACCACAACATAAAATGTTATTGTCTTTCTTGCATATGCTAGTAGTATCTGCTCAGCACTAAGCTAAATAAATGCTCTGTCCTTTTACTTCACTCTTTACGTACTTTTAAGAGTCCCTATGATGCATTATGCAAAATCATCAATTATAAGTGATTTATGAATGGAAAAGGTAAATGGTTGTCTCGCCTGGCTTTGCAGTGTCTGGATGCACTTTATAACAGAATGGGGAAAAACAACAAGGTAGACTCCATCTAATCTTGCTGTACTGTTGCACACCCTTCTCTTCTGTGTAGGTCCCTTCACTCCTTGCCCTCATTGCATTATCAGTACTCTTTCACCTTTGGGAAAAAGAGCTTGGACATGCAGAGTACTGCAAAGGAAACGTCTTGCAGGCTTTCTGTGACCTAATCGAGTAGGTAGGTGTGCGTTGACTGGCATGCCTGCGTGAGCCCCGCGCTGTGTGCGGCAGCATGCGGTACCTGCTCCCGGGGTGCTGGAGGGCTCAGGGTATATGTGAGATCTTCAGCAACAGTGTAGGGAACTTCACATTTCTGGGACTGTGATGAAATCCCAAAGAAAATCACATTTATAATCTGAACTTGGGCCAGAGTGTGCCTTTTGAGGAACACCTCACTGCAGTGTGGATGTCAATAGGCTCAATGTCTTTCATTGCTACCATGGCCCCACCTAGCTGGGGGTTCTGTCTTAGGCATGGGGGTTAATCCTTTCTCTCTAGGAACAAGGGTAGATAAATGTATTAAAAGTGTATTCAGTTCCCTGTTTCTCTGCCTGGCATGCTAAAATCCCTTACTACAATCTTTTGATCTCTTCGCTCCACACTTAGGAAACTAGGTTTATTCTGCTCATCAGTGAAGACTCAAAATCCACAGTCCAAGTGACTCTTCTCTGCCCAGATTTGGTGTCTCTGACTGTTGCAAGCTCAAGTAAGATGTATATGGCATCTGATGATGTAGGTTTCTTTGCATTTTTTCTTGTTGCTGCTGTTAGAATTGAACCACTGACTGGGATTATTAAAATAAAGAAGTTCCAGATTTAATTAATAATAATAAAAAAGTTAAATAAAATTCCTAGCTGATGTGAAATGTGTGATGGTTACAGAAATGGCAGATCTTACAGAATTGTTTGGTTAGGGCACCAGGCAGAGTGAAACGTATAAACACACATGCTGTCTTTCATGGTTGATGCTTCCGGAAGAAACAGAAAGGACTGGTTTTAAGGGCAACAGAGCAGCCTTGTTCCATCTGGACTCCTAAAACTTATGACAAGTTTTGAGTGATTGAGTATCCACAGCTGAACATTATTGATGATACTTGTAAAGACAGTGAGAGGCTTCTTTATTGCATGGAAACTGAAGAAGTTGTATAAAAAGTCAGCTGGAAAGGCTTAATCCAAGGCATTAATGGAATTTGAAATGTAACTTTTTTTTTAAAGGAACTTTGGAAACAAAAAGCTATAATGAGATTGGAGAATATAACAGCCCTTTAATATTCTCATATGTAATATATGCAGGCCTCTTTTTCAAGGACCCAGCCTTTTGCATATGTTTTATTAATAGATAGTCATAGAAGCATTTTTCACTTGGCACAAACTCAGTTGTGAAAATTAGTAGGGAGGGTTGGGTTTGGTTTTTTTCTTACGTGTGGCTTCATATAAAAAAGTTACATAGCTAAATAGTCAGGTAACAGTCAACACTGAGGTTGCTAAACGTGTGGTTACCTACAAATCCACAAAATCTGGACGCTGGATTTATAGCTGGTAGAAATCAAACTAAATATGGCTATTTAGGTCTACTGTCAAACTGGATTCTGAGGTCTCTTAAGTTGCTGCTGCTTTTGATTTGTTGCTCTGAGATTGTTGATTTATTAAAAATCATCTGTGCCATTAGACTGCCTGTCAGGATGCATAAATTGGAGCAGGGACCAAGAGTAGTTATTACCCTATGTGGATTTTGGTTTTGTAGTTAATTCACTGACAAAATGAATTCATGCTTCTTTTGAAATATGAAGCTCTTAGCTGATACTTTTTTCTGGAGTCCGTAAAGATGATTTTCTTATGTTATTTCAATGGGTTAACTGCCTTTATAGTCCAACTTTCTCTTCCAGTGGAAAGCCTAGTGTTCTTAACACGGTTAACTTGTGATGTTGAGTTTAAAACAGATTAGCAAAATACAGAGAACTATAGAAACTAATGCTGCATTAAGGTTAAGTGCTTATTGTGCTTGGCATATGAGTACATTCAGACAGCTTGTGAAGGACGTTAATGGATCAATTTTCAATCCTGTGTTGTAGATTGTCCCAGTTATACAGGTTTTCCAGCAATAGGTGGTTTAAGGGTAAACCACTACCAAAATGAAAAGCTGTTTCTCCTGACCTGTATTTGCACGGTGCAACTCTTAACAGTTCATGATTTGTATACTAAACAAAGTCGCTATGTAGATATGCCTTACAGAAAGTCAGGATAAGACTTCAGAACTACTCAAGTTACTGGAAAGATTTTGCAAGGTGCTGAGCCGCAGGTTGCTACTGGTTCTACTGCAGGCACGTGTTGGCTTTCCAGTCAAAAGTAAAACTTGTCAGGCTGAATCTGAGCCTGCAAAGTACTAAGCATCTGCTGCAAAATTTTAAGTTCCATCCCTTTGTGAATGTTAATGTGGGTAATGGATTGTCAGCAAATCTCTGGAAGAACTCCATACTATATATATTTTGGACTCCGCTTTGATGAACTTTTCTGTCTCTCCTTTCTATGTGCTACAATGAAATAGAAATTAAGCATGCTTAGGTAGTGATTGAGGGCATTAACTCTGTAAACACCTGGACCTCAGGCTATTATTAACTTAGTCTTTTAATATCTCAGACTTTTTTTTTCCCCTCTAAATGGATTTAAGTTAAGAGTGCAAGCTACTTTCTGAACAGAGGTTGCTTATTAAAAAAAAGAAAAGCCACATGTCTTTTATGATGTTAAAAAAAAAAAAGTAAATTCCTAGCATGGAGGACTTTTTCCCATGATTTCTTTAATGAATCCTGCTTGTGTTTCTCCCTGTTGACAGCTCTACGACCACAATAATTCTGTGCAGAGAAAAGTCTTCCGACCTTTTATATCTTCTGAAAAATAGCACTTTTGGTGATTGTCTCAGAATCATTTTTTTATATTATTCAATTAAGTCTTAGGAGTATAAAGCTAGAGTCCCTTTTTTAAGCTATGAAACTTACACAGATGGTGCTTCTTACCTTATTTCTGTTCATTATTATTATTAGTATTAATTCTTAGTATTAGATGTGCATTTTGACAGAAATGAAATCTGCCATATAAGCAATGGTGGTCTGAAGATCCTGTGATACTTTTTTCGCTCTCTGATTATTCACTGTTGAATATGATGTTACCTTTTAGAAACAAAGATTGTAAAGATAAGACTCAATAAGCACCATAGGAAGAATAAACCCAAACTGCTGTTCACTTGGTATGGCACCAGGTAGCCTGAAAATGCTATAGTACTGAATTAGTCCAGCACCCTGCACAGGCAAACTTAGATTGCTTCTCAAAATTTTTGCATGACCTCTTTAAGACCAGCATTGCAGAAATAAAAACTAAAAGCCTTCTCCACGGTTATGAAAGATTTAATAATTTCTGCCCAGTTGCTTGCTTTGCCTAAAATGAAAGATTATAATTTTTGTTTGTTGAATATGTTAAAACTTTATATAGTGCGACTGAACACACTAGCCTTTTCTAATGCAAAGCAATCAGAAAATGCCTTCTGATAAAGAGAAATGCAAATCTAATCTTTGAAGTGCATGCTATCCTTTTGCCTTCGATGACGTCTATATTTGCACGATTCATAGGTAACCGCACCACCTGCCCTTTCTATGTTAGCTAAGAATCAGCAGGAAGGAATATGGAGTGCACATTCGGAGTTTCCTCTCTTGTAACACCTGCTTGAATGAATTTGAGTAGTCCTGCACTGCTGCGTGAAGTGGTTTGGCTAGCCTCAGATGAAGGCAACAAGGCCAGCCTCCCACTCTTCCTCCTTCCCACAACCAAACTGAGTGTAAACTTGGTCTTCTGTCAGCTGAACTCCTGAAGAACAAGTAATTAAAGTGGTTTGAGAGGGAAGGCCCATTGTTGTACACAATAATCCTGGATACCCTCCTACCCAAGGTCTCTTCAGATAGCAGTCTAAAATCCGTGACTGTTTCTTTTTTTCAGATAAAATTAATTGCCTTTTTATTAGAACCTGGCATCTTGAACCGCGGTTGACCTAGTATTTATTCTCTGACAGCAAAGTTGGTTGTCTCAGAGAAAACATAGGCCTCCCTGCAACTATATCATAGAAGGAATCTCTTTCCTTGGTTCCATCTAATGATCATTTTGTGCCTTGAACCATAACAATCAATAGTTTCATAATTAAATCCTAGCTAGTGAAACTATTAATGCTATTCATGTGCTTTGAAGGGATACTATTTTGAATATTATTGGATTAATACCGCCTGAAGTCTTTAATCAGTTAGACCTATTCTGTGAAATGACTGTTTTTGTCTGTCCACCCTGATTTTTTTTCCCTTTAATTTCACCAAGCAAGAGAGCCTTTTTTTTTTATTAATATTGGGTAAGAGAGTTCCCTATATTCTGATACTCATTTTATATACCTTTGTCGTATCTGCTATTCATTTTCTCCTAAGTACTGAGTAATCATAATCTTTTAAATCTTTTTATTCATTTCTTTAAGGAAAACAAATGGGACCTTCCAAGGAAGAAAGTTAAGTAGATACATGAATATTATAGTGATCTTGGAAGAATAATCATTTTTTATCACTTTCATGCTCCACAAAGAGGAGGATAATTGCTGCTATCTGTTTAAATCCTTCAAATGTTATTTGTTGGTATAATTTCAGTTGGCCACAATACATTATTTTCTATGTCCTTGCATTTTAAGATCTAATATAAAAATGTGACTACTTAACAGATAATAAAAGTAAAATTGTGTCTGGAAAGGCAATCAGGTTATTATGAAATATCTAATCTAATTAGATTAGGCGACCTTGATGTGACTTAAACCAATCTGTTAGAAGCAATAGTCAAAGGAAAATAACAGCCAGAAGACTATTTAACAACAACAACAATAATAATTATAGTGCTAAGATATTTCCATTTGAATCATTCAAGATCCTTCAAAACAAGAGTGCATTGAGTACCTTAGTAGGTTTGTGAATCAGTTACCTTAGTTTTACAGTGAAGCACAGATTACACACAAAATCCTATTGCAGGATTTTTTGCTCCTGTAAATATCTGTAAACTTATCTTTTTTTTTTTTTTTTTATTTCCTGTCTGTAACTGTTCAAATGATAACCCTTAAACCGCATATAATTGCGGGGTGGGGGGGGGGCAGGAACATTAGGCCTTAGTGAAATATCAATTTCAGACATTGTATAATGATGACCTCTACATTTTTTTCTGTGGTTTCTTGACATTTGTGAATTTGTGCAGACAATGATGCTCCTGATTCTCCTCTGCTTTTTAAATTCTATCTCATCTTTCTTTCATAATAACTGGAAAGAATGTGCAAAACTTTGTAAGAGTTAGTCGTTCTTGTAGAGACACATTCTTGCATTTTTTGTTTTCAGTTAGTACATGAAGTGTACACTTTTTGTTTAGCTTCACAGAAAATACCGTTAAAGATTCTGTTCTAGTTCATCTCAATTCATTTCCATTCAAGTTTATTCTTTCTGAGCCTCAATATTACCTCTTTTTTTTAGCACTGAGTTGCATTTGTTACTCATTAGCTAATTTTTTTCAGAGATACTAAAGCTATTTTCATTCTATTATATTACGTTCCATGGCTTTGTCGTCCTGTATCTTTTCTTACTGGCAAATGAAACTAGTTTGTATCTTATTCCTGTGCCGCTGCCTCTTTCTGTGTACAGCTGACAGAAACCTGAGTTATGAGGTTTCTTCCTTTGTACATGTAGTTCAGGACCACCCCATTTTCAGGATTTTTTTTTTTTCCTTTAGTGCTGTTTATCGTCTTTTAATCTGTTATATTTCTATGGCTGATCCAATGGTTATCATGCCACCATTGATCAGAGATGTGGTGATCCCTTCCAGCCTACACAGAAAATGAGGAAAGCCTGTCCCAAGATGAGGCAATAATTCCTGCTGTAGTTAATGATCATCTTTTGATAGCTCGATTATTATTATACAACCTACATTGTGCCTTCTCAAGCAAGAAATGGCACTCAGCGAGCATCACAGAATAATAAATGTTTCTTTTTGAAAGGGTTTTTGAAAACCTTACAACACAAAGTCACAGGCTGTAATAATGCCAAGTAAGTATTTCAAAGAGAATAAGCCTAAAATATGAATCTTTCCCATGAATTGTTCAGAAAAAGAATGGAAAATGGGATCATGAGCCAAAAATTGTCACTGTCCTTTATGTTAGAAACAATGGAAATTATTTTGGGTCTGGAATTAACCATTGGTTCACCCAGTCCAAATGTACTACTTCCCCATGGGTGCTTGTGCTAGTGAAGTTTCAGAGAAACATTGAAGTTAGAAAATGCTTTGTATAGCTGATTCTTCCCTACAGAATGCTACAGGCTTATTTTAAGCCATCATTTGTTCATGTTAAACATACTCAGTTTTTAAGATGTTTCCCCTTTATTGTGCTACAGCTATTTATTCACATTTTTTGGTGAAAAGGAAAGGAGGGATCTCCTGATGCTTATTTTCTCCTTATATTCCCTCATTGTCTCTCCTCTAGCAGGGACCTGCTGAGCCGCGTTGGACTATTTCCAAAGCCCCACACCTAGACACCGTTCTTGTTGGAAGTAAGAATGTAATGCTAGGCTGCATTATGTGCTGTCATTCAGGTCTCTCGTAGGGTTAACTCAACTGAACTTTTCTTCCTACTTTGCATGGTTGCTTTTTGTAAGCTCTTTGGAAATACAGCGTTTTTGCCAGTGTTAGTACGGTCGCTGGTGACAGGACTAGTGACATATCATTCATCTTTCCCACTGTGAACACTTTTTAGGATGCCAAACATGTATCAACTAGAAAAGCTCTTTCTGGTTGGCAAAGATTACCTTCCTCTCATTACAGGAGAGTTAAAAGAATCAATACTGTATATGTATAATTTTTCAGCTATAAGATTATTCCTGGTTGACCTTATCTTGCCTCTTGTTAAATACTTGAAACACATTTTTATCCTATTAATTTTCTAAACTGCATCTGAACCCAGTGAGGTGTGCCCCACAAGATGACTTCCTTGGGTTGTAGCGGCATGAGGTATCCCATTGAAATTCAATTTGTGGTTCCAGGCAATTGTTTTGTTACACTAATTCGTTTCACCTGTCATCGTCATTGTGCCATCACCTAGGACGCGGGGTCAAATTAACATCAAAAGAAATCCTTTTTCCTCCTTCCAAATTAAATTATTAATATTTAACTATTCAAATTACTATTAATTTTTAACATCTGAATTCCCTGATCTCTTTCTGTGCCATTGGAGTGCTTATGACTGTTATGCATAAGGATCCTGCTTCTGGTGCTGTGAGATGGCGATTAGATGGAGGGCTCCTAGCTGACATCTGATCTGTATGTATGGGAGCTTGAGGCAGGAGATTTCCTCCAGGGAATTTATCACCGTGATGCTGCAGGCCCTGACTGTGTGATCAGGTTTTGTGAGGAGTAGTTAAAATGAAAAGCGCCATAGTCTTTTGTGGAAAAAAGTTACTTAATTACTCTAATGCTGATTTAGTGCTGATTTCGGCACTCGTGCAACATAGCTCTGGGATCCTTTGGAAAGGCATATACCTCTCCTCTGCGTCAGCATTTTCTGTTGTTCGCAGACATTTGTCACGTGTCGCAGAAGTGACGCACGAGACACCGATTGTTAATGATTGTAATTGGGTTTGAGCACCTTAAATGGAAGATGTTAAAAGGACTGAAATTATAGTCGTTATCAAAACTATGTGCAAGCAGTACTTCTACCACTTCCTTTCCTTCTCCTGCCTGTAGGGCGTGGGGGACAGGAGGCAGGGGAACCAGGAACCTTGTCTTTTCTGCTCTGTATTGGGTGTTCTTCTAGGAAATAGACAGTGAAGACACAAAATGCCTTTGCAGGGGTCAGAGATAGTATCTAGAGCAGGAATATTATTTGATGTGTAAAGTATGTTTTCATTTAAATAATGTAAGCAGTTGGTCTTTTTATTTCTTGAAATTCTGCGAAGCTAATGTCTGAGTATGTACCTCCTGACACCTTGCTCCAAATAATTTCACAGTGATTGTCTGTCTGATGCTTAACCTGTGACAATAAGTTTACATCTATCGCTTTCCCAGTGGGCTTTTGTCAGCCTTGTTTCAGCCATTCCTTGTCTTATTAAGTGATTACCAGCAACCTTTTTCAGGTTGTCTCTTGATTATTTGCTAGCTCTTGTATGTACAAGCTATCCCTGAAATGTCACTGGTGTTCCAGCATGTCATAATGTTTACCTGTCACCGACCAGTGATAAATGTCAGGTTTCACTTAGATGCCTACCTTTTTGTTTCAAATGGTTCAAATATTCCAAATGCAGTCTCTTTCCCATTCTTGTCTGTTGGTAAAGAATTTCATTGTATTAGATGAGTTTTGCACTGACATAACACCTTTCTAACCACTGCTTTACGAAAGAGGTAACAAAAGTATCTTAGTCACCAAGTCATGCAGTCAGTTAATGAGAGAGGGAGGGGTGGTATTCAAGTTGTGCCAGGTGTTCTCATTTCTGGATCGTGCTTTCTCCTCTGGGCATATTCTGCAGGAAGGTCTGTGCTCAGTTTAGCTAACAGCATCATAGCTCCCTTTTCTGAGCTGGAGTGCTCTTTTGTAATCCTACTTTTCTTCCCTGGAATATATGCTGGGATTAAATTTTAAGCAGTGCAACAGCATGTGATAGGCACAGGTACACGTGTTTTGTGGAGGTTGTTTCATCTGAACAAGAAACTTGTTCTTTCCAAGTTGACCATTGCTTGATTCTCATTTCTCATTTTTTCTCTCGTGAGACACCTGTTTCACTTTTTCTGGTGAAATGATCTAATCCTCCTCCTGAAGTTTCATGCCTCCCTGATTTGTGGTCATTTAACCCCACTTGCTCTGTCTCATGGGTGCCTATATATGGATTTGTCTTGTCAGTATTAGGTACTCAAGCTAAGTACGGAGTTTCAGTGTGCCTTCTTCTGTAAATTGATTTTTTTTGCAGACGTTCCTCATACCTGGTGTTTTGCTTTCCTTCTTAATTAGCTCATGATTTGCCAAAGGCTGAATGCAGTGTCCTAGTACCCACAGCAGAGACTTCGGGTGGCACCTTGTGAGTCAGTCACTGGTTAACACTGAAAAAGGAGCCAGAAAATGAATGTGACTTCATCCCCTAGGGCCCCCCGCTCTGAATCTGCAGTGCTTTCCGTGGTGTTTGATGATTTTAGGTACTTCAGGTTACTGCCTCTATCCTCCCTAAAATTATGTTCTAAGTTTTTTTTGAGAAAAGACACCTTTCTTGCATCATCAGTTTTCTTGGATAATCCTGTACTTAAATCCCTGTTTTTCTTGGATAATAAGACATACTGTTCGTTATTACTTTTCTGTGACTGTCTGTGACTTTTTTAATGTATTTGGAGCAGAAGTCTTTTAGAAAAGAATTCCCTGTTTAAATGAATATCAACCAACCATGCGTGGTTTTTTTCAGTCTCGTGGATGATATGTTTGCATATCTAAGTCCTTTTTATTAATTTTTGCTTAAGTGATGAAAGTGCAAAACAAAGTTGTACTGTGATTATCCTTTGGTAAGTTAGTTGTGAAAGTCTGAGCACTGCACAGCATATAAATTCTGTTTGATCTAGCTTTTGTCTCAGCAGTGGGATCTTCATACTGTGCAGTGTTTTGCTGATATAAGAAGGTATAGTTGCAGCCAGAGGAACTTAGGTTGTGATCTTGTCAAATCTCATAAGACAAGTATGGTCTATTGTGACCACTATTATGGTAGAATATCTCCAGGGAAAAAATGTAGGTGCCTTAGGAAATGATGATGCACTAGTTGCCATTTCTGCTTTCAAATCAAAATTGATTCTGTGTCTTGAGAGTAAATATAATGGTGGAGTTGCACTCTTTGAGGGGTAAAATGATTTGATCACTTCCTTCCACGCAAAAATTCCATGGTATTTTTGTGAGGCTAAAGGGGTAAACTGAAAACTAATACACAGGAGTGGTATAAAGAACTAGACTTACTTTTTTTTCTTTTTCTTTTTTCTTTTGTAAGTGCCGAGGACCTATTTGTCCTATTTAAATGCATTGGGGGAAGTTAGGTTTTCAGCACTCTGAGAGCAAACCTTTTAGTAATTTAGATGCCTAAATACTGTCTTGGAAGCCAGTTTTTAGACATCCATTTTTAAGAATCTCAGTCAGCCCTCACTGGTTTTGTTGGGTGAGCTGCAACTAGGCAAATATTCTGTTCACTTTCAGTGAGAAACAACAGTCTGCTTCTGCTCTATCAAAAGCTTAAAAAGACTGGAGTCCACCCTTTTTGCAGCATTTCCTTAATTAGAAACTTGTACATAAAACATAAAGGTGCTAAGTCTGCAGGGGAACTTCACGGCTCAGCTCTAACTAACTTTGTAAAACAGAAAATTGAGAAAAGTATGCTAAGTCTTTGTGACTTTTGTATCACCTGCAATACACGCTCCAACACTCTGCAAGCCTTTCCATTGCATCTCTGATAGGTGCAAAGAAATATGTGTCCTGTCCTCATTATACCTGAACTCTGCTACAAAACCTTACCTGTGACTTTATGTCTTCTTGTATCAGCAGATTGACACTTCTGTCACACATGCGGGTTCATTTAGAAACAATTCCACCTTGCTATATTGCAATAGCACTAATAGACCTTTGTGCAATTTTGAAATGGTTTATGTATCGCTTTTTGTTTTTTTTTTTTTGAAATGGGCAAGATAAAGCATCATGGAGTGCTGAAATCCAAAACTCTTTTGAACTTGAATGTAAGTTCATCGAGCCATGATGAAACATTGGCTAAAAATTGCATCCAAAGGTCCATTTCATACTTTTTGTATAAGTGATTTTGAGATTTCTGCAAAATAAAGCTTGCAGCTATTGTTGAACTGAAAATACCTGAAAGATGAGGTTCTGATATCAACTTCATAAAATATGCAGCTTTCACAATTTTATGGATAAAAAAGCAGCCTGTCCTTTTAGATTAAGTTATATTGCTATATAAATAAATCAGTACATATTGCTTTAGGGTTTCTTTTGCGACATAAGCAGGTACTTGGACCATATTCAGCTTTTAACAACACAGAGGCAAAATAAAACTTTATCTTAAGACGTAATGGTAACAGGCATCTCTCCTGGAAACTGTAAATTAGGCAGTGGCAACTGCTAAACAAAGTCTTATTTTTTCAGATTGTGTCATTATGTGTAATTTCTTTATTTTCCTTTTTTTTACCATTCCTCTATCGATATTAAAGTCACTGCTCCAGTCTAGCTGGAACAGTGTAGTTGCTCTCTTTGTGTGGTACATCACATTGAGTTCAAGGCTTTATTTGCTCTCTGTTTGAAATTTTCTGCTTTGTAACGATGTCAAGAAAAGCAATAACTACTCAGAGAAATTTGGAATAACTAGTGGTGTACAAATACACAAATAAATATACACAGTCAAGGTGCCTTATAAAAGTCCAATGCCTTGATGCTTAACTGGTTTGCCGAAAAGATAGGAATTGTATTAGAGGTTTAACATCCCATAATAATAATCAAGATGACCATATTTCTCAGAATGTTCCAATTAAAAAATATTAGTATGCGTTATAATTCAGGCATGATAGTATGACTTTTGTTGAGTACTGTGTTTGTGAGAGAGCTCAGAACAGAATGAGCTTCCAGCATATGGACCTGTACTCTGACCATTGCACGTCAAGGCCTTACTGTATCTTTTATGAAATCTGGAATTTCTTCTGGCTTCCTTAAATGAATGAATAAATAAATGAGACACTGGCATGCGGACCAGGTTACTGCAAACCTCTAGACATACAGTGCATAAACTGGTCATTCCGGTTTATAAATCCAATAAAGTGAAACACTTTTAAGATGTTTTGGTTCTTGCAGATAGGGATGCAGCTATTTGCTCTTCAACACCACATGTATTTCCCATGTGTACAGTATTACATTTTTGTTGACTTTGTGAACCATTTCTTGTTCCTCTGGGACTTTGACTTAATTATTGATATCCCTTAGTCTTAAAAATGGGTTTATATTGGGCTGTGTTTCATTAGCAATATGCTGTATGCTTCCTTCACCCTGTGCAGAAGCTTGCATAATGAGAGATTCATTCTGAGCTGTAGGACCAGAAATTAAGCTCCTGTGCACTCTATTACCATTAAATTTAGGAATTACTCGGAGTCTGTAAGAATGAAAATGGGCAACCCTTACTACTTATTTTTAGTTCTGAAAGATCATCTGCTCTTCATGGAGTTCAGCCTCAGTCCTGAAGACTATGAGTGGTATGGAGATGCCAGCTCCTTGCTGAGTGTTCATTCTTTTGATGGTATGAATTTGCCAAGTCTTCCAAGCATAAAGATAACAAAAGAGCTTTTTTGATAATGGAGTGTGATTTCTTCCTTAAGGGAATTTTTTTTGTTTGCATCTCTAAATCTGCAGTATGCAGACCTCTCCAAAGTCTTGCAATTAATTTCTTGTCTAGATCGGGTCTGAATTGAATTTGATGCCTGTCTCCACAATTGTGCTCCAAGTTTGTTGGCAAGTTTTAGAATTAAAGGTACACATTGCTTATGACAAGGTTGCCTCACGTATTTTTGTTACCTGAGAAATATGTTGGGATGGAAGATGTGGAAACTGTGATGGATTATTAATCCTCTGGCACAGTCATACAAGCTGTCCTAGTGTGTAGTGTTTACATACTGATTTTTTTCTTAAGACCACTTGTCAGCATTAGACAACTAGACAGTACTGCATCCAAACACGAATAATCTGGCTTTCAAAAAGAAGTCTATGAAACTGCAGCAAAGTATTCAGTTTAAACTAAGAGTATGTCAGGTGGATTGCCATTTTGTTATCAGCCTGCTTGTTTGTTAAGGATACATTCTGGAATTTCTGTCTATGTTAATATTGTTAATATTTCCCTGGTATATATGACATGGGAATTCAGTGTCAAAAAAACCCCCCTTGATACTGTGACTCTTTACACTAAAAATCTAGTAGCTGTTCTTCTATATTAATAAAATGATTTTTATATTCTTTGCTAATTTGACATGTCTAGTCAACTGAAACACACTTTAAGAGATTAGGGAAATAAAATTTAAATGTAAAGGAAACAATGGTGTATGCTTCCAGTGATTCTTGAATTTTCAAACGTTTGACCTAGTTTGTTCAAAGCTGGTTTTCTTTAATCTTGGAGAGCTGCTTATCAGGGTGCAATGTCTCCAAGCCTTAAACACAGTTTTTCAGGATTTCACTTTTTCAAATTTTCCTCTTTTTCCTTTGCTTTCTTGTTTTCTATTTTAGTATTGTGTTCAGAAAACCATAAAACCAAATGTCTGTCTTCCCACTTCCTAACAAGTGTTATATAGGCATTTAAGATATATGTGCAAATATTTTATCATGTGCTAGCAAGACATCCACTTCTTTTTTCATCTCCTCTTGCAGAAAACAAATGCAATATTATTGGCAGCAAGGCTACCTATTATTCATCCCGATTTAGGCAAAAATAAACATTTTTATTGTAATAATTTAGAATTTCCTATTACTGCTTGGTGAACTCATCTCATGGAAATTCAAATGGGTACTATTGGTAGTTGTTTGTATAAAGTAGTGAGGCAGAGCAGAGGGTCAGAGTATAAAGTACCTTTCCCTTGGGTAAAAAAAAAAAAGAGAGAGAGAGAGAAAACGAAGATAGGTATATGTACAAATGCTCTAAATTAGCCATTACCATTCAGGGAAGAGAAACTGGAATTATTGCAGATAGTTCTCTGAAAATGTCAGCTCACTGCTCAACTGTGGTGAAAGATGAGCAGAATAGTGAGATCCTCTGGGAAAGACGCTGAGAACAAAATGAAAAATATAAATTTAAAGTGTATCTGATATTTTGTTATTTTCAAAGAGAACCTGACTTTTGCTTTTATGCATTGGGTTTATTCACCTAATTTAGAGTATAATATGAAAAAGGGATTTAACAGGACTGAGTGAAGGCAAAGACTGTAAGTGTAAACTGAATTGAATACTGAAGAGGGTAGATCATCCAGACCTAATGGAAAATGCTTCTTCCTTGACTATTGAAAATTAGTTTCAACTCAATACACTTTAGATTTCTGTATGTTAAATTAAGGTAAGCATAAAAGGGAAAACAAAAACTCATTATGAAAAACATTGGCTTACAAAATGTTTTTTGTACTACAAATGTGTCTGGAAAAAATTATGTCCTCTTCTTTCATAGTATATCTTTTTGACGTTCATGGTTCTCCTTATTTCTGTCCATATATATAACATAAGAGTGGAACTTAGGGATTCATAGGAATAAGGATCATTAGTAAGGTCAATTTTTGGCAATAAATCATGAAGTCTCTGTATACTGGAACAGAATATAGACTTTTGCGTTCATCTCTGCTTTCTGCGGGCAAGCAAAAAAGGCCAAGCATCTCAGTGCAGAAGGCATGAGTTTTAAAGACTTCATTCACTGAACATTGAAATCATACCAACTGATGTACAGGTGTCATTACTGCCCACATTTGCGGACTGGCTTCTTTAGGACGAGACAGTAGTTTTAGTCCGTTTTCCCCTAGATATATCCATATATCATGTTAGTTATGATGCATATTAAGTGCATGAATAAGATTACATTGGTTTTGTTTATGATCTTCTAATAGATGACTACAAAGAAGATTTCATTGTAGTGTGAAAATCTAAACTAAACCAACTAATAATTAAAGTTGAAATCGAATCATTTGGATAAATCTCAGGGATTCTCTCTAAATACCAGTTTAGGTACATGAATCTTACTATTCTGTTACGTTGGTTTCTAGACAGTTCTAGGCAGATCAGTTTATTAGAATAAGTTAAAACAAAATAGAACAAAGAAAATAAGCATGGCTTACATTAGTAGTTTATTTTATAAACTTGATTGTAGATAGGTGAAAGTGACCAAAATCTAACCAGGTGCTAGAAAGCCAAAGAAAAAATTTTGGTTTGTAGTTCAAAAGGAAACATTCAAGAGGTTTTATTCCGAGAGGGAACTGCATGCACATTCAGAATTTTATATTCAAATTAAATCCCACTATTTCTTCCTAATTACCCGAGTGGCATGTGTCTGCTCTTTTAGAATGTAGTGTAAATAATTTCATGTTTAACAACAGCAGCTGTACATTGTGTGGTAAATTACAATAGCATTTTAGTTTCTTATTAGAAGAACAGCAAATCTGATATTTCTGCCAGTATTTGTATGTTTATCTGCTCACAAGGATAAAGTTGCAGCATATCCTTATGTCAAGGAACAGTAGGGCTTTTTCTGTTCTGCGCCCTGTTCCTTCTTCCTGTTCCCTTGCGGAAATGGACAGGGTGAGCTTGGATGAGTGAAGTTCAGAATGGGCATAGATGAACTTTACTTTGTTTCTGTAATTCTCCTGAGTAGAGGAAAATACAGATTTTTTTTTTATTTTTTTATTTTTTCTTTCACTTGTCTGGATTGACAGTTAGCTATTATCTTTCACCAGCTTACCATCTGCAGTGTAATTTCTTATTTGATGTATGCATCTTGTTTCTGGGGGAGAGTCTTCCTGTGTGTTCGGAATAATGTTTCAGTCTGTTTAAAAGGTATCCCTTTTGTTTCATCAGAACTTCTTATGAGCTGAAATCCTGATTCCTCTAAGTCCACAATTCTTCCTAAATTCAATTTTTTAATCTCTCATTTTTAAAACCTTAGTTATTACACAGACATTTGAATCCTAATGCCATGCAACAAAGTGTTGCTTCTTTTTAAAAGTATCTGAAGAGGTGGCTTTCTCCATTCTGAGTTTTCAAAGACCATTGCTTAACTGTTGCCAGATAGCTAATTAATTTTACATTAGGGCATGTATTCTATACAAATGGCCTCTGTATTAATAAACAATGTTAGCATCTGATGACCTTGCTATTCCGTGAGCGAGTTGTCTCTCTATTGTAAGTATCTTGGTGCATAGAAATGTTTGCTGCATTTGTGGTTACATACCCCAGAAGCAGACTGTCATCTCAACAATTTAGAGAACAACTAAGATTTCCTTTCAGTGTTGCAAAAATAAGAATAAATAGAAACAGTCAGAATCTTTGTCAGAATGTTTTCCAGAGACGAATGTTTTATTATTAAAGTATGAAGGCTTTGGGGAACTAATGGAAGAAAATCCTTACAGTAAGAAAATTGTTTCTATCTTGTAAGCAAGTTTAAATTGGGGCCTTTTCTTGTACTGAGAAGTGAGAGTAGCTATGGTGAAAGACCATTCAATGGGATATGTCTCCAGTAATTGCATTCCAGCGTCAGTTCTTTTTCAAAGAGCATCCTTATTTAAAGAAAATAAAGATAAAAAGGTCGACACTCTTGCCGGAAAATAAATCCTGTGTCAAATGTACCTTTTCAAAATTATAAGTTTGAAATCCATTATGGGCTTTTGAACTGTGCAAGGGAAAGCTATCCTGATGTTTACAGTTACTTAGGACTCTTGACCAAAAGGTTCTTAGCTCTACTATGCATTGTTTGCTATATATTTTCAACCTATGGTTCTAATTTTTTATTAAATATTTTAGACAAAGCGTACAATGATACAGATACTTTGGTTATTCCAAGCATGTACAGAAAAAAAAAAAAAAAGGCAAGCTAAAGCAAAGTAGATCCTGCCTTTAGAGCCCACACAAATCCAGTAAGTCTAATGGTGGTGTCTCTTTCGCCATGGGAAAGCAGAATGATCCTAGAAATTCTGTAGTACCTCTGAAAAATGCATTTAAAAAACATATATGCACAAAATATAAGCAAAGGTCATCTTCCTCTTGTATAATGAATAGAAAGAGATTTTATTTAAAAGATCTCTTTAGTAAAAATGTGGATATTTATAATACCCAAAACTTCAAGAATATAGAAATATGCCATTTTTTATTACTGACAGTTCTTCTGATGCTAATTGTCAGAGCTGCCTAAAACATTTCACAGACACTACGTTTCATGTACATATGAATGGAGGAAATGTGTATTTACCTATAATTGTTTATTTATACCTTTAGGTATTTCTGCCTCTGTATTTATAAATACATGACAAAAAACTTTTTACTTTGCATGTGTTCTGAACTATTTCTATGCAGTCATTTTTACTTACAAACAGTTTTGCAATATGGTATGGGTAGCTTTATGCAGAATACGTTGCCTCAGACAGACAAAACCTTTGTATGGCACCTTCCAGCTGCCCCCAGCGCTTTTCCTACCGCATTCTTCCAGTTCTTCCAGAACAGAAGGTATTTTTCGAGTATCACAAATCAAAAGTAGTTCTGTGATTCCTCAGTAAGATTAGGCTAGAAAAATGGGGATATAGAAGAGTTGACAGAAACACAGGTGCCTGAAGGTTGCTGACTTTTTTGTCCTTGTTTTGAATATTCTTATTTATACTTCACACTGAAGTGATCAGCAGTGTTATATATTAATGGTGGAGCAGCTGGAATGCTTGCTCATTTGAGGTGTGCAGGAACTGCTACAACGTGCAGATGCTTTAACTTCATTAGCCTAAACAGGTGCCTAAGTTTTGAAGAAAGCTAAAGGTCTGTTTTAAATTTAAGCCACTGGCTTCACAGCTGAAAGGCATCATGACTGACTATCCTGCTGGTGCTGAAGGTGTAGCTAACACAGCTCTTAGCAGAGGCTTGACCTTTTATAGTGAATGTTCTGTTGGCAGGCATGGAGTTAAGTTGTGTTCCTGGTCTCCTGCTGCTTCAGGTATTATTCAACTGATGTTTTTTACATATACGTATGTGGTAGATGTTGGCTGCTGATCTTGCAGATGTTGGCGTGGCATGGTGTGCTTGTTGCTGGGCTGGGGTCCGTCTGCCACAAGCATGTGCACCGGAACAGGGGAATGCAGTGTGGTCACAGCTCTCTCTGTGGCAGTCTGGTAGTTGTGCTTATTTCAGCAGTTTCTTATTTATTTCATGTTATTGAGACTTTAACAGGAAATAGTCTGTGTTTTCTCATTGTACTGTAACTAGCTGCTTCTCTGGACTTCAGGAAAAAGATGTTCTCTGTGCCCTAATACCGATGTGCTTACAGACCACCCTGTGTTTTGTTATAAGGTGGTTTTCTGTGATTTGTGGGAGGTATTGGTGATTCTTATAATAGGGTGTGCAACTAACCATCTACTTGAAACTATTTTCTGGTGAATTAACTTTGCTTTTTGTGTGATTGTTATCTCTGCAAGGCCATGTAATATTGAAATGAATTCTGCCAGACAGCTCCTGAGTACTCTAACTGTCAAGATAAGCTTATTTTTAATAGGTCGTCTTGAACAAAGTAGAGGTAACTATAATACTTGTTTTCAATCTCTGTGCATGCACTGTGCTGTAATGCTAGCCACATATAAACATCAGTGTCCCCAGACCCATAGTGATATCAGAGTGGACTTCTGTTCAAGTTGATGCAATTTCAGTGGCTTGAGGCAAATAGTTAACCAGGGTTGACTTTGCAGTGACAGCTTTTTCAAATAGAAGTTTTCTGTAGAGGTTTTGTTTTAAAGGCCTTGGTTCCTCAAAACTGAAGCATAGAGGACACCCACAGTGATACACGTCATGATTCCAGAGAGTCATACAACACAGGCAGCAGAGATACGTTTTTGTAAAAGGATGCCTAATTTCTTACCAGTGATCTTTCAAGTGCTTTTGGAGGCTAATGGCCATCCTCAGATAAAGGCTGAAGAAAGAATGAACTTTATATTTGTTGCTTCACAAACTGGCCTGGTTCAGGTGTGAACTCAGAAAATAAGATACTCTTGAGGATTTTGGAAGAGTTCATGGAAGCTTGTGGAAACTCTAGAAGGTTTTTTTCCAGAAGGAAAATGCTAGGTTTAAATGTGTAGTTTGCTGGCCTTGGCTGTAGCTTGGTGGCTGGGAGAAAGCAACAGGTGAGCTGAAGCTTCAGAGATGATGTGTCCTTTCATACCTTGTCTCTGCTTGCAGGAAAAATAAATTAAGTAGAAGGTAAACCAGCGGTTGATATTTGATTCTTCCTTTTTTGCAATAGAAGATTGAGATCCTTTAATTTTCTGTAAAATCTTTAGTATTTGAGGATTTCAGGAAAATACTAGATAAAGAACCCAGAATCTTGTTATATTTTTGTTTTATAGAGGGAAACAGAGGCACAAAAAAGTAACCAATCTCTCTGGCTTTATAAAAGACAAAACATAGAATAGAGGTGGCAATAGCCAGGATTCCTGAGGAACAGAAATACTAATGCTGAAGATAACTTTCAGAGATTTCATAAGTGAAGTAACTTGTCTGTAAGCACAGAATGGTGCTGCTGTTGTAACTGGTCTTCTGAAGTGGTACCTGTTTCTTGGAATGGATATTAATAATCCAGGGGAATGAGTGTTGGGTCAGGGAATTGCATCCTACAGTACTGTCCTCAGTAAGCCTGCCAGTTCTTTTTGTCCTTGATCATAAGCTCCTTTTGTGTATGTTAGAAAACAAATAGAAGTCACAGAGAGATGGATGACTTCAATCAAACTTAATGATGACATTTTCATTCCTGAGAATGGCAGCATATTGATTTATATCTATGTGTGTATCTGTGTGTGTGGAAAAAAAAAAAAATTACTTTTGGTTTTGTCTTTTAGAATCCCCTTTCTCGTGCGTCTCATTTTCAGCTGAAAGGGAAATTGTCAAAATAAGACATGACTTTGAGGTTTTTGTCTCAGCTCTCCCCTCTTTGGTGCTTTGGAATGGTACTGTTTGTGACTCCTTTCACTTGTTTCTCAGTGTCCTTCTCTTCCAGTCTTTGATTGCTATCTATTTAGATAGTATTTACCATAACATTAAAGCAGATGCAGGTTCCGTCTGATGTACTTGAATGGGAGATTTTGGAAAGTGACGCGCATAAGAAAACGACGTTCTTTGCAAGTTAGTCATAATCTCATTTGAGTTTAAACAAAATACGATCCCACCTTCCATGCTCGCTTCCCAATGTGAACACCAAGTGCTCCAAAGGATGATCTCTTGTGAGGGAGAAGGAAACCCAAGATAACTCACTGCTGACAGGATCTTAAGGATTTTTCCATCTGGAATAAAAGATTTTTGTAGCTTGACAGAAAATCAATGCTTTCTCATTCTTATTAGGCCTGTAGCAACATCATCTATAGACACATCCTCACCAGGGAAAATTTCATTTAAAGTTCCCATCATTGCAGCCATACTGCTGCTAAGAAATCTTGGGATTCCTTATGCAGATGAGGTTCCCTTAGTCGTCCTAGTGTTAGCTGCATCAGGATCAGGATGTCTCATGAAGGGCAGGTTCCCATGATGAGATTTGTTGCTAACACTTCACATTATATCTCTTAGAAAAAACTGACCTCTGTTTTAAGTATGACTGTAGCAGCTTTGTCAGTGTTAAATCTTTCAATATTGCCAGCATCTGTACATCTGCAGGAGTGGTAAACATGATGATTTACATTGTCAAAGTCCTAGAACAACATAGCAGAGTATAATCTCTTGTGTATTTTTGCAAAACACATGTGTTACCACCAGGAAATCTTTTGCTTATGCTTGAAGTGCTGAGAAGGTAATCGAGTAATGTTGGCAGTTGTTTGAGTGGAACGTTCTTGTGTGTACAGGAGCTTATCACAAAGGCATTCTCATAGTAGTTTGAATGCAAACACATGAAAGCTAATGGCAGTAACTAATAAAAGTAGTAAGAGGAGGGAGAGATTATGGAGAGGGTGGCTCTCTTAAAAGAAAGCATCGTTCAACTTCAGCTGCCTGCTAAACACTTCCTTGGAGGGTAGCTCGACGCTTTTTGTGTCTGATCCAGCAGTCTGAGCACCATGAGACCAGAGAGGCAAGAATCAGGCTGTGGTACAGTTTCTTAAAAGATGAAGGAGAGAACAGGCAGCCCTTGAAAAAGCCTCACATTCAGAATACGTAAGGCATCTGAAAATTGGAAAGGAGCTGAAGTGAATTACTAAGCAGAGCTAGGGACCAACATAAACTAACAAGTATAAATGTGAGCCTGAATTTATCAGCTAAAGCCAGGCACGTTTGAGAGTGTGTGTGTGTATGAGAGATTCTTGTGGAAAGCAAAGAGTGAGCGAGTGATATATTGCTTGATGCTCTTTAAAGGAAAATGGTTGCAATCCATATCATTTTGCTGTCAAATGTATTTGAAAAATGGAAAACATGTCAGATACGTGTTCTGCAAATAGTCATCAGTGGTGTTCCAGAAATATTTGGTTTGGAGGGTTCCTTGGAATCCACCATTCAAATCTACAGGTGTCTTGATTTATCTTGAAATTGGCTGTCATTCTATAATATGGTAAAGCGAGGGCATTTCAGAGGTTAACTTTAGCCTGGTGAAGCCTGTGATCCTGTTGTGCCCAGTGGAGAGGATCTTCCAAAGGGGTTAATCCATCTCCTGTAAATATGAGTATTTTGCTCATGTTTTAGAGGCACTACCTCTCTCTGTGGCCTATAGAAGGCTAAATTTAGTCTGTAGTCCTTTGAACACCCCTTATTCACTGGTATATTTAAGTAAACCCTTGATTCCAGAAAAGGATACCTTCTACCTCTCAGTATATGGATACTAGCCTGATGATTGCGGTTGCATAAATGAAGACTACCGAGAAGGGTTCCGGATTCTGATTTTTTGGTTATGTCTGATGTCCTTTCTATGGTTTTAAGACATTTCATTGCATCCTCCTGATTCCAATGAACAAAACTTGTTAATCCACCAGTGCAAAGGTGTAAAATATTCAGGTTTTCTTTCTGCAATCCTACTGCATGAGGGAAGCTCCTAGTAATTGCAGGAAGAAGCGAGAAACTTCAGGGTCAGCTAGCTTGCCACCTCTAACTGATGCTTTACTAGAACAAAATGTAGCAGGAGAGTAAAGTGCAGGAGCTGCAGCAAATTAAGCTTGGTGGCAGCATTTAGAGTTGCAGGATGAAAGCAAAATATGGCCCAATTGTCTGGAAGTCTCTTTGGGCTTCGGTGGTATGAATGGTACTCTAAAAATGTAAAATGGTGTTACATGCTATTAGAGAAGGATTCAGCTCAGCATGCATTAAAGCAAGTGGCTGTGACAACTGAACTGTGTATTTAAAGGGCATGCTGTTAGGGCCTCTCTCTTGTGTTCACTTACCTTGTATTTATGCTTATTACTGTTCGTGATGGACAGTGATGTAAAGGTTAGTCTTCACAGCAGCTATTCTTCTGTGATAATCTTCATGGGTTTTGTCATAGCCATATTTTACCTTCTCACTGATCTTCTTCCTCACTGATGTTGGTTTTTTTTCTTCCTGTTTTTGTATCTAAATAATCTACTGTCACCATGCACATGTTGTTGAGTCTCGTAATTGAAGCAAACCCATAGGTGACTCCCACACCAAACTCCTGGCGTTCAGCTGTTGCGGCAACCTTGTTATTCCACGTGATTTTCAAATACCACATCATCACACTGAAAAGCTCACTGTCTCTCTTGTGATTTTTATTTTTATTTTTTTTTCCCCTTGTAGAGCATGATGAGTGTGGCAGCGAACAGCATAACTGTGATGAGAATGCAATCTGTACTAACACTGTCAGGGGACATAGCTGCACCTGCAAACCTGGATATGTGGGGAATGGGACCATCTGCCGAGGTAAGTCTGTTATTCTAGAAACACTGTAAAAGTGGCAGACTCTATTAATATTTTCTGACAGTCACCTACGTTCTGGTAACTTGTGATGGCTGGATCCTGTCAACGATTCACTGTAAGATTTATCATCTGGCAAACAGAGTATGCGTGGAGATGATGGGCATTGATTTGTGCATAACTTCTCGGCAAGAAGGAAATATTTTTGGAATGCTAGAAAAAAAAATACTTTTAATTTACTGTCACTAAATACTGTCATTTGAACTAGTATCATTTAGCCTTTACACGATGTTCATTGTTTTATAAACTGTGGATTGTATGTGTTATCACCTTTTAGCTTTTAAAATTTGACCAGATGCCTTTTAAATTAGGATAATTGTCCTTTAGGCTAACATCATACGGTTGTCCTTTGCCTACCTACATCAGAAAAGGGATTTTTTTTTTTTTTTTTAAATCTTTACCTTTAAATGTGTATTTTGAAGATTTGTCAGTTATGTAAATGAGAAATACTGATAACCAGCCATGCTTTCTGTGAAGTGGTAAGTCATTTACTGAGGGTAGTGTTTTTGTTCCTGTAGAGAAAGAGAAGCAAATACGTTATATAAAGACGGAGGAGGGGATATATTAACTAGTTGGCTTAGTGAGGCTGTGTTGGCTGTGTCATGAAGTACTACTGAGTTGTATCTCATGCATTTATGAATTATATTTGTCTCATAGAAAGCTATTTTTTTCTTGTCTGGGATTGTATACTTTCTAAACAGAATTGCAGTAATAGAAAACTAACTTCTCATGTTTTTGAAATGACAGCTATAGAAATTGAGGAATGTACTGGGTAAAATGCTCTGCACTTAGTTTGGGGGCACAAAAGTCTGGATATTAATTTTCCAGAAAGCTGTAAATTGGCTAAGCAGTTCCTTAAAGGAGAATGAAGATTGATGTCATTCTTGTTTCAAGCTAAAGTTCTTCAGCAAGATTAGCCTGTCATCTGCTGAATTAGTATGTACCATCTGATAGCTTTTTGATATGACTTTTTTGGGTACTGTCCAACTGCACAAGAGCATCTCTGTATTTTAAAACTGTAAAATGGTTCGTTAAGGATTTGAGAAGGGTTACAAAAATGTTGTGAAAATAGTGGGCAAGTTAAACCTTGGTCTGTCTATATTGAAGATGAAGAGGTGATACTGGGGAGAACTCATAGTAGTATGTTTTCAGTCTTTGATTACAGTGAATGTAAATTGCAGCACAGGCAACTATAGTTTCAGGGAAGCCTGAGCGAACAACCTGTCTCTCTTTGACTGTTTTTGTTTGGGTTGCCCCCCCCACCCCCCAAGGGTAATACAACAAGACAAACCCTTAATCATATTTCTTTGAAACAGGGATGTTTGGATTAGTTCATAAAAATCATGTTTTCACACTGGTTTTCTTTGTTTGCACACCTGGATGATATTTGGTTCAATGTGCCAAAAACTCAGAGCAAAACTTATACTGCATATTTATTAATCTAGTAATGTTGAAGTAATGAAATTGCACTGGAGAAATGCAATGATGTTTTTACCCTCAAAGTTCTGTTGAAATCTGAGTTGTGGATAAAATATATTTTTAAAAATTTATTATTATTTATTTTTATAATTACATGTAATATATATTTCATATATTTTTAGTATGCCTTGAATTGCACACACAAATGTAGTTATAGTTGCCTTTTTGAGATAGGTGTACATGGTAATAGAGGAAACAAAGTGCATTCTTATATTCTTACTGGGAAGCAAAATTGAAAAGAAAACTGTGGACTATAGGAAGGTGGTTTGCAGTCTAATAATTATTGAAGTCACTAGGGATTAGAATAATCTGTCACTACATGGAATAGTTACTACTGCAAACCAGCTAATACTAGAATTGTGTGCATTTTAGTAAATAGTAAAACACTCAATGTAAAGTAGTGGTCTGAGTTTCTCAACCTGTTGTTCTGTGGTCGCCTGAGATTTTTACAAGTTTGATGGCTAATTTAAGAAACATTCCCATTCTACCCAGGGTAGCACCAGAAACATTGCTTCCCCGCGCCCTCCCCCCCCCCCTTTTTTTACCAAGTTTAACAGTGATACATTGTGAGTGGAATTTGGCTAAAAATTAACAAATAACAGAAAAATTATCAGTTACCGGTCACATAAGTTGCACGTACAAGTGCTAGGGTTGGAACAAGGGAAGAGAGATGTGAACATGTCAGGACAACTATAAACTGCTTATGTTGTCTTGTAGTAATTTTGGGGCTTTATCTTCAGGTGATATAAATTGGAAAAAATAGATATAAGCCAAGGTGCTAAGTTTAATGTAATACTGTCTGAAGATATGATGAACATTTTTCTTCTCCTTGAGACATCTATAAATGCTTTATAAACGTTCACATGTTATAGATGTGCACACACACAAAACAGTTGTTCCACCTACTACTGAAATAACATGTCTGTAGTTCAATAAGAAATCTCATTAACATTGTCCAGGAAAACCATAAATAGAGAAATGATAATTTTGTGGTGAGAGAAAAGGACTGTATTTGTGCCTGATTCTAAAATCTATTTCAACAATCTATTTTAGCAATGTTATAAAAAATAAAATCAGAGTAATGTTCCTCTTTGACTTTACTGGATACTACTGTGATAGTTGCAAAATACTGTTAGAAAAGAAAACATATGTGTACCTAAATTAAATTGCATGGTGACCTACTGGTAAATATAATGAAATTACTCTGGCAGGAATTTGTGATGTTTGCATTTTTTGTGAAAAGTATGGAGAAATAAAAAGGACAAGCATAATCTGGGTATGAATATTATGATTGCCAGGGATTCACAAATAAAAACAAAAAACAAATGTTGATGAGGAAAGCAAATATTTAAAGAAAAAAAATCTGTGTAATCAGGCTGTCACACTTCTTGAGTAGAAAAATAAATTTCATGCATAAGGAATTGCTTTACTGTAAATGTGGTAGACTAGACTATGTAATTAAGGACTGGATCATGTCAAACTAGATGTGGAAACTGTCATGAAGGAAGGTGGTGAAAAAGGGCACAGACCGAGACCAAATGCACTTCTGCATTAAAATAAATACTGCCATAGTTGAAGTGACATAAAAATGAAAAAAGAAGTGGACATGAACACGAGAAAATCTATATAAATACATAGTTACCAATATATAGATGGTGAGACCATATAATACAGTAGAGACAAGTAAGAATTATTTCCTATGGATGCTTTCAATTTCACTGTAAGAAGTGGGCTTTAGCACCTCAGAAAGACACTGAAAATTTGGCTATAGATCGGAACAGAATGAGGCTGAAGTGAGCTGAAATGGCAAGGCAGGACAATGTTGTCCCATCACCATTAGTAAATTTGACAGAGTGCTGGACCCAGAATCAGAGAGATTATATTTTAAGATTTCTTCTGAAAATGAAAAGTAAAATAGGGAAATCTTTGCTGGAAGAAATTACAGCATTAAAGGCAGAGGACAGGGGTATAGCTAGTTGAGTAGAGAGAGATTCTGAATCTATACATTTTTTAAGTTGCTCTTCTGGGAAGGAAGCTTTGAAAAAATTCAAAAGAACTACGAGTGATTCAGGAAATAGGAGTTGTAGGTGGGTAACGGGCGACTCATGCCATGCCCATTTGCTGGAACTCAGTAAATGAATTATAGGATTCATACGTGAGGGTGTGAAATAAGGACAATTGTAGCAATTTCACTAAACTTCAAGATAGGATTCAATAGAGCAGCATAAAGGCAATTAACTTGGGGTAGAACGGAAAGGTGATAAAAATTGGTTTAGCAACTGAACGTTCTAGTTAAAAAAAAAAAAAAAAAAAAGTTAGGATGGACCTTGTGGGAAATCAGTGTTTAGTGGCAGTGGTTAGCTGAAACAAGTCTTAGTTTCCTAGGAGAACCAGGTTTATGAATAACCTGTCACCTGTAGACAAGGTTGTGTGTGCAAGAGGAAAACTCTGTTATGTATAAAATGAGTAAAACTCACCGTCATGACTTCAGCTGAAGAACCAGGGATATTGAATACAGAGATAAATACCACATTTAGACTATAGAGGCTCTTAGTCCGTGGACTATTGCAGTTGTGTGAAATCTTGGCAGGGCTTGAATCTGGGAGGCTGGAAAATGCGTACAGGGAAAACGTCTTTCTCTGCTATTTGTCTTGCTAAGTTCTAGCTCCAGTTCCACTTGGCAGCCTTGCACCACGTGCTGTGGAAGTGACATGTTGAAGCAGGGTGCGCCATGTTATAAATGTAAGGGATCTTGTGCTCCACCATCAACTTTACCTTAGCGAGATGGAAGCTAGAGAATATTTGCTGTAGGGCATACAGTCCTACAGTTTATTATAGAGCTTGTGCCTTGTACCACTGACTGAAGTCAAAGAAAGGAGCCAAGGCATGTTGAAACATCAGCAGGTTTCCTAAAATACTTGATGACATTTGGGATTAAATGCCTTAAAACAAACAAAACCCCACCCACCAGCTTTTGTAGGGGCTATAGATGTGACAATATGCAAGTCACCATCAAGGTTTTGTTGCAATCAGTTGTTTTCTTTCTTTCTTACAAGGACACCTAGATGTAGTATACAAGCCTTGTCCTAGCTCTTGGTATTTTGTTCCAAATGTTTGTTTTCAAGTATGAATTCTGCCCATAGAAGTCCTTATATATATTATCAGCAAAATAGAAGTGGCCTTGAATATCCTTGGATGGTAAACACAGGCAATTCTTCTGAAACATGGACAAGGTGTGTTTGTGAATCCTTTTTTCGTATGGGGAATGAACAGAAGTCTAGCACTTAAACAGTGCAAATATTTTTCATTGTACTTCTATGTTTTATTTGTATAGTCTGTCTAACAGGTATATTTAGTGTGCTATTAATATCTCATTTAGTGGTTTCTACTGAGTTGCAGATTTATTAGAATGATTAAATGAGGTGGATTTAGTCACAGCCATAAACCTTAAAGCAAATGTGTGCAATATGACTGATGCCTGGGCAGAGAAACGTCAGGTATTGTGAAATAAAAATCAAAACGGTGTTTATTCTAATTAGTATTCAGGCTGTAGAATGGTTTATTTCTGCCAGAGTGTAGAATATGATTTTTTTTTTTTCCCCCCGTTATATTCTTCTGCAACATTTCACAGGAGACACTTAAGGGATTACAACTCAGTGTATGGTGGAGTCTCAAGGATGAAAGCCATTATTTTTAAGTGGCTCGGTTCTTCTGGTGTAATCTGGAAGTCCGGATTAGTTTCTTAATTGTACTGTGGTTCTTCGTATATATTTGCCTTGGAAGGTGTATTTGGGAATGCGGTTGTTACTGATGAATTTACTGGTCATTTCATGAATAATTTATTGGGAACCTGATATGAAAAGAGACCAGCCTTCAAACAGATACCCTTATCTTTTATAAGGCAATGGGAATATTCATATGGAGTCTTTATTCATAAAACACTCAATGTTTGCTGATGAACACAGTACATCACAGACTTGACAATTGCTTCTGTTTGATGTAAATCAGTGAGTTGGCCTATTCTACACTGTTTTAATCATCATTTATAGATGGATGTTTTAACAAATGGCAGTATGAGTGCTTTCATTGCAGTTTTCTTCTTTGTTTCCAAGCAGGTATTTTTTTTAAAGCAATTCTTAGTCTGAAATATATTTAATAATCTGAAAGATGTGTCCATGAAAGAAACTGTATATCTTCCAATGTGTAGGCAGTATAGCAATGGCGTAGTAAAGAGATGACTAAAGACTAAGAAATTTTCACATATTATGAGATTTAACCTCCTATGAAAAATACTCAAAAGTATTTTTAGTAAGAGCTAAAGGAGGAAAAAAAATCAGTCTCTGGTTATTTCTGTGCTGGGTTGTCTGCTTTTTTTGTGTCCTTTTACATTGACATCAGCAATGCTAAGGTAGATTAACTTTAAATACCAGCAATGTGAGACAGTCAGACGTGCTGATATCTTGATATTAAAGCATATCAGATCACTGTAAGGTGACTAACTGCCACTTAGGTTTATGTTTTTTGCATGTATGTGTGTCTGTTGGAGGTGGAGTTGAAAGCCTTTATGGAGCATTGGAGTGCATTATGAATAATATGTAGGCCAAGACTTAAAGTAGAAAGGAACAAACAAGTCTTTCCCCATAGCCTCCGATTTTTGTAGCTGTAGGGCTTTGAATGGTTGCTATGCCTTATCATGGCTTTAATTGCTGTTTTGGTATAATATTCACAAGTCTCATGAAAAAATATAGGGGTTTCAACTCATATTGAGATTCTCGTCTTCATCCTTCACAGTCTTGAGCTTTGCGTAGTTTTCTATACCTGATACATAGTGAATAAATCGCTGCAAAAGCAGATAGGTGCATTCACATGCATTTTGGTCTCATGGTGCATGTGGAAAATGCCGTGGCAAGTGTAGAACACTGGATAGTCATACTTTTTGGGTGAAACGTTCTAGATGTAACTAATTTAATAATTTAAAATCAATGTACAGATATATGACAGTGCAATTAGAATTCTCATAGATTTTTCATTCTAAAACTAGTGTGGTTGGACTCAGAATCAATATGATTGAAGCCGCTAAATTTTTTGATAGTCCTAAATCCACTGTATCAATAAAAATGAAAATTTGAAGATTTAATGTAAGAATCTTTGTATTTTTGTTTGTGGTTAGATAGTTATCAAGTGTGGTACATTCATTATAATTATTATGTTTGTGTATTGCTTTCTGACTTATATAAACCCCTTTGTAAATTCTTTGCCACGTAGTTTTTAAGCTCCTTCAGTTCTAATGTTGTTCTTGGTTTGGTTTTGGACTGCAACGATTTAAAATAATCTTGATGAAGTTAAAATTTATGAAAATTTTTTCTTGCCCTTAAAGCATCATCACCTAGATTTAGTCGTGTGAGATGTTGAAATTCAGGCATAATTGTTTTTGTATTAAGAGCTCAACTATACATATCACTGCTATGTGGTCCAATTTTACAGCCTCTCTAAAAGCATAGTATTTCCTGCTGATTAGATCCTGTTCTATGTGTGAGATTGTTCAAGATGATTTAGAAGGCACATCAGTTATGGAAATAGATCATTTAAAAACCATGATTAATTTAACTTGTCAGAATCCAGATCTTGATCTCTGCTGTCACAGATTATCTCACTGCTCTAGATTTATAGCTAATTTAAAAAGAGAGTAGCACTGATCTGTGCTTGCTGAGGAAGCGGTCCAGTCCAGAGCAACTATTTTATCTGTATAAAAGGAAGGATATGCTGTAGTTATCTGCAAGTGAAATATTTTAAAACTTGATCTGACATGTTTTTCTGCTTGTATGAGTAAGTCCAAAGGGCTCAGCAGACCTCTCATAAATGTTTATGTGAGGGTTGTTCCTAGGTTCTGATTCTGAACTGGAGATTCTCTCATTGACTCCGTTGCTTATTGTCTCCTGTTGCTTTGGTTTACACCGGTTTGTTTAGAATCAGCGGTTCACTCTAGGACCAAGGAACTGTACGGCATGTACGAAAGAATTACAAGGTTGACGACAAGTTAACAGATATGTTCCCCACAATCTCCTGGGCAGTAAAACTGGGTTGTGTAGGAACATGGGACTATTTCAATATTCATTGCTTTCCCTGTTAAAGTGTAGTTAATCAAGGAGAAAAAGCAAAGGTTTTACTTTATACTTAATGTCTGCACCATACACTGTATTTGTTTTCTGTGCTCTGTTTGAGGCCATCTCCATCAGTAACTCCTCCTGTTTGCAGCAGGTGTATCATCTCCCAGGTCTCTGTCACAGAACCCCTTGAGAAGCCCAATTCAGAGTCTCCTAAAGTCAAGAAGGAACTTTCTAATGCTACTAGAATGGTTCGTTCAGGTTACCCAAATTAGTACTTTTTTCTTGTAATATTAAAATCTAAAATTTGAACAAAACTTCTTAAGTCCTCAAACGTGCCCTTCATTCAAGGAACTCATTTGCTATGCTCTGCTGTCTTTTTGACAGTAGAGGAATAGACATCATGGCCAGAAGTACTGTCTGCTTTAAACCTGTAATCCTTATGATGCGTGAAACCCAGTCTATTTAGAACTGTGACTCTCCTGGCCTGCCCTGGGAGCTTGCCATGCAATTATTTGGAACAAAGTACTTATTTTTTTATGGTGGGTGGGAAAAATCAGTTCAGTAAGAGCATCTTGAATATATCACTGCACAAAGCCTATTGCAGCGTGGGCTTGACTCTGTGCTGCAATAGGAGCACAATAGCGGCACAGGACTTGCTCTCTTGTGAAATCAGTGATAGTGTGCAACCATTTCAGGATTAATGTTTATGGAACAGGCACGTTAAAAGGCAAGAGGATGACAAACCCATGACATGCTTTCTATTCCCTGTAGAAAATAAACAATACTGAATATAAATACCTTGTCCAAATGTAAAATAAAGGCATCACAGTTATTGTTTTTGGCAACAGTAGTACTACTGCGTTGTCACCCCAATGCGGAAGGAAGTACTTTTTCACACAGCACATAATTAATCTGCAGAGCCCTTGGTCACAGAGTGTGGTGAAGAGGCTAGACAGATGGGAAAAGCTGCTGCATGTTGTAACAGAAGAAAATCCCAACCAGTGGGTGCACAGTCTTTGGTTTGAGGAAGGTCATGGGGAATCCTGGGGAAGTGTCACCAGATCCTTGCCCTGTTCTTTCCCGTTATGGGCTGTAGTCAGAGAGAGGATGCTGGGCTGTTAGGCCCTCTGGAATGACCTAGTTAATTTATGTTCTTCTAGCTGAGATTATTATTACAGCAATCCCTTTTGGGTAAGGATAGTATTAGCCATTTATTTATGTATTTTTTTATTTGTACAAAGGGGTCACAGAGATTTTTCGAAGGTGGTTTGTGGGGCTGTTCTTTATTGCAGCAGTGGAATAGACTCCAGCCAGAAAACTTCTTTCAGCCTTGTGTTCCTATGAATTTCCCACACTACAGTAAACCAAGGTAAAAACATTAAGTGATTTGTCAAATGTGACACATGCAATCAGTACCTGATCCAGGATTCAGACTCTGTTTCCAGACTGACAGGTCTGTTTCTAAACCATTGGGCTATGATTTCTCCACAGAAACTATCAAAGGTATTTTAAAAATACCTAAGGAATCAAACCGAAAGAAACATTAGGACTCCAAAATCAAGCATTTGGGAATATTTAAAGTTTAGGCCACCTGTTCAATTTTAAGTCACTTGCATCCACTGCTGAAACAGAGTCCTTATTAATAAAATCACAGGTCTTATGGGGCTTTTTGATCCCTCTGCCTCATTCGGTGCACAGTAGAGACACGTCAATCAGTGAAAGAGATGAAGTCCTGAAAGTAGGTGTTCAGTGTTTATTATTTCTGTCGTTCATTGTGTGACCCTATTACTATTAGCTACTGTTCCAGTATCTGTACTGAATTTAGGACGTTACCAGGTCCTTCAGAAACCAATCTATACTGTTCTTATCAAATGATTGCATTGGAGTGAAAATGTACCTTAGCTGCCTTTACATTAGCTCTCTGGTATCAGTGTTGCGTGGCGGTTTAGTTGTTCAAGCATTTGTCCAGGTTTTCAGTGAGGGCCTGTGGCACGCTCTCTCTTATGTTTTTCCATGACTTGAGGAGGATGATGTTACTCTTTGTGGTCTTGCCATTGGAGGAGGATGTGGGAAAAGGGGTTCAGTTCCAGGTTTCCAGGCAAGTGTGTTACAGTTGACTTTCCTCCCTGCAACTCCTGCAGTGCTCATGGTCTTCCCGTTCCCTCTTTTCCCCAGCTGCATCTCTGTGGCTTTGTCCTCTCCTGCCTTGGTCTGGCTTGTGCACCGTTGTGAAATGTGATGAATGCTGGAAGAATATTAAGAGGGTGCGATTAAACATTTACAAACTGAGATGATTCAGAGACATGGCAAAAGGCATATCCTTCAAATCTCTGTGCCAAAGTGGGGGCCCAGGCATAGGCGAGAGTCTTCAAAAAAAAAAAAAAAAAAAAAAAACAACCCCAAAAAAAACAAACAAACAAAAAAACCCTACCTCTTACTTATTTTGAGAAATAGATGGATTTTTTGCAGCAGTGTAGCTTCTGGTAGATATCCAGCACAGGGAAAACCTAATTACAAATGGTTTACTTGACCACATTACCAAAAATGGTATTTTATAGTAAGGAAAACTTGGATTGCCCCGCATGTAGGTATTGCTTACTTTGTTTGCGTGAGTTACGTTGGTTGGCTTACTAATTTTGGAGGTTGCATTTATTTGTTGAGCACTGGGAATGGCAAATCTGGAAGCCATGCAGGATGTCTGATGGGACAATTTGCATATCTTTATCTGGAAAGATTCTCCAGTTCAACTGTTTCACAGTGGTGCTGGTGTTTTAGCCTCTGCAACATGCTGAAAAGTTGAGGCACCCCTGTGTGTATATAGAGTTCTTATCTAAAGTGTTCAACGATAAAAATAATAGATGTGGCTATGCTAAGCAAGCATATGCTAAGTAGAAGACTAATGGCAAGCTTAAACAGTATACTGCGAATGGTACCTGCAAGAAATGTTGCAGTGGAAAAGAATCTATTCCAGAGCCCACTAAAAAAAAAAAAAGAAATGGTGCTTTGAAGATTGTATCATCAAAATGAATTACTAGGTGAATTCAGTACACGAACTACAAGAAGGATGTGAATTAAAAAAGCTCAGAACACGTTAAGTGCAGAGGGAACTAGAAGTTAAAGTAAACCGAGTAGAGGTGGCAATTGAAGGGGTCCCGCTTTACAACGTGATTTAAAATTCAGTCATCCAAGAGTAAAAATGAACGATTGGTATGCCACAAAAACTAAGAATTTTTATTTAGGTATTCCTGAAGGGCCAGAGCTGCGTGATCTACGTTGTTCTGCCGATAAATACTCGGGGATCTTAGTGTGTCACCTTGATGGTGCTTGCAGGTTTTCGGGTTTGGGTTTTTTTTTTGTTGTTTGTTTTTTTTTTTTCTTTTTTCTTTTTGGTTGTGTGCCTAAAGACAGGAATTGTCACACTGGATTTTTGAAGCTAAACTTCAAAACTGACTATTTATTTGAAGGCTACATGCTACACAGGCACATCAAACAGGGCTTGAAATTTTAAAATGATGTAAAACTCACAAATGTACCTTTGTTGTTTAAAAAAATAAAAGCAATAAACGTCCATATCTTTGTGCACATTCATCTTATCCATCTTCCTCTGTAGCCTGTTAATTATGTTGTAGCCTCAAGGATATAAGTATATGCCTCCCATAGATTATGGGATGCATTTGTTGCCACTGATGAGCAGACTGGATAACTGTTCTCAACTGTCACTTGTACTATTAAAACGTATCCACCCATTCCCTTGAGCATATGATTTCACAGTGTCTGATGGCTTTGCAAAGGAGCTGCTGTGAGTGGAAAGCCCTGGGTTGGAATAAAATGGCAGTTGGGTGTGGAGCTACTAGAACACTTGCAGAGTTTAAGTAGGCAATATCCATTCCCCTGCATTAATTATAATGGTTTACGGATGCTCATTAATATGCCACTTTTATTACTGAGACACATGGTTGTACTGCTTTCCTGACACCTATTATTTCCTCCCTCTGAACAGAACAAAGGAAACAATAGTCGTCTGACATTGCCATGACATATGTTATTTCCCAATAAAGGATTGAGGTAATCAAATCAGTCCTGCGTGCACAGCGCAGTATTCCCTTAGCCTTTAGAGAGCGGCAAGTGAGAAAATTCTTAATGTGGTAATTTTAGACCTGATTGAGCAAGGTATGTGTCTAACTAAAAGTAAGTGATTGACTCCAGTGAGACTACTTACATAATTAGGCACTTAGTTTTTTAGTTTCGTGCTGAATGTGCTTTCCTGTGTTTATATCACACAGGTTAGAATAAACACAGTCAGAATAAACACAGACAGTCTTTTGCTGTGGGTGTCAAGGGGAGGTTGAATTCATCATATCTGAAGAAGGGATAACTAAATAGCCAAATCCACTTATAGCTTCTCTCTGAATCCTCAACAGATAGAGCGGGCTTAGAATAAGATTTAGAAACTAATTTTCAGTGACATCACAGAGAAGTAGTCGGAGCCAAAATAAAAATGAGTGGGAATCTGTAAGTGGTTGCTAATGGTTATTGCCAAGTGATTTTGAGTGCTCCATTATTTATTTATTGTTTTACTGCTGTAAAAGCACTGGAATTCCGAAATAGCTCAGATGTTAAGGTTTGATCCACTGAGTATTTGTACCTGTTGCATTAAATGTTCACCAGGTGAAAGAAGAAGAAACAAAAAAACACCTTCACACAGCTGGAGTAGAGGACAGGCAATATACTTTCCATCTTATGGCTGCTTGCTGCAACCACTAACACAGGGAGTTATGCATCCTTGTGCTTGCTTTTCTGCTCCCATGTTTCCTACGTGTTCAGTTGTGGGATGAGAGGGGTAGATGGGAAACCTCTTTTGCTTCCCTTGCCACAGTGGGTTTTTTTTTTGGTGTTGTTTTCTTTTTTTTTTTTTTTTTTTTTTTTTGAAAGAAGCAGAGCTTTGGGTTTCGTTTCTTTTAGAGTGAAGGAGAGTTAACCCTCATGCTTCCCCAACTCCTGGACAAATGCTTCAGCAGCAGGCAATTACGCAGGGCGTTGGTGAAGACGTGTCCTCTTTGCCTTGATTCACATGGACCTGTGTGGCTTCAGGCTGGAGGCTCTTTGTGGAAGTCAGCGCTTTCTGTGGAACTCCCTGGCAGGCTCTTTAGGGCACTTGGGCATGAGGACAGTGGGGTTGGGAGCCTCACACAGACTGAGGCAGCTTGTTTTCAGCTTATTCCAGCTGACAGCACCTTATTCTGTGCCAAAGGTTTATGCAGTGTCTCAAGGTTTCTGTGCAAAACACAAGTGCCTGTCAGAGTTCAAGGAGCGTCTGGACGATGCTGTTGGTCATATAGTTTAGTTTTAAGTAGTCCTGCAAGGGGCAGGGAGTTGGACTCGATGATCCTTAGGGGGTCCCTTCCAACTTGAGATATTCCATGATTCCATGATCTCTAATGGGGCTCGGTGAGTAGGCTGGAGAGAAGAGCCGAGGAAGAGTGCTGAATGGCATTTTTAGATGTCGTTACCTAAATGCTGTCCACGTTGCATTTGAGGCATGTGAGTGCTTTTTTGGATCTTTCCCTGTGTGGTTTCCTTTTATGCATTGCTTATGTTATTGTTCAACAGGTCTGGATGTCTACTGGGAGAGTTACACCTAGCAATACAGTAAATTATACCTAATGCATAAAATCAGATGCATGAAAGCAAGTGTAATTAACTGCCACTGATAAAGGTAGATATCAGAAATTTGTAAGCAGTGTTTCTTTGTGCTAAGTACTTAAAAGTGAAGACTGCACATTAAACAGAAGTATGATATACATCTTGAAATATAATTCCAGGTACTTTTATGATGTGTTTCTAAGCTCTGAACTGTGATTTTTGTATAGGCTTCAAAATCTCTTATATTGCTGTGTTCCAGCAGTCAGTGAGAAATATGCTGGCCTTCAGTGCAAATAAACTGTGCTGTAGAATGTGACTGAGCTTAATGTTAGCAAACCCAGCATAGTGTATTTGCATCTGAATGTAGTTATTTAATTGATATTTAAACCTTAATGTTCTTTCTGACACTGTGACTCTGATAAACCTTGTAAACTGTCTCCTAGGTCATACCAGACAGGTCTAGTCAGGCTCCCATCTGTTTTAGGCAGGCATGCTAGGCACATGTTAATGAGGTAGTATATAAGAGGACAGATAGTCTGTTCTCGCCTTGAAAATTACATCTGACAGATAATATTTCAAACTGGTGCAAGAGCTTAAGCTGTTACTTCTCATGAAATTGTGCAGGTATTGTGAGAAAAAGCATTTTCATTAAGAATGTGTTCGTGCCATTTAAAGAATACATGCACTCTTCTGACACTTACCACTGTTTATTTGTAGCAGACTGCAATGCTGAAACGCTCTGCAGGACTGATTGCTCTGAAGTGTCATAGGTTGCATTCATGTGTCTCATATTGGCGACTTCAGCGTACCGCAAAAGCAACATTTATCTCCACTTAGCTGAGCCACTTAAGCACTTCTCTCATCCACAGACTGACTCTGCTGTACAAGGATGAAAATACTTCTAATTTAAGGGAAATTATTTTAACCCTGCAGCTGGTAACACACTAGTTTAAAATGTGCAGTAGATAGAGGATGCTAACGTTGATGCCTATGCAGGCAGTTATTCACATTTATGTGGACGGTGACATTTTTTCATGAGGACTGTTGAACACACATTCAGAGGCTTTAACGCAGCCTTTTTAGCGTGTGCGGTGATAAATGGCTGTGGATGTGGAAATTTCAGAAAAGTAAGTGATCTTACTAGAAAGGAGGAAAGTAGAAACTTGCATGCAATGATATTTGAATTCCGCTTGCACTTAGCAAAAGGAGAAGACTGAGAGCATCTCCATGTGCAGTGGAGCGTGGCCCAGTATTGCAGGCAGCTCTGATAGTGCCGTGATGGCCAGAGCACACAAAGGGCACTGGGTGCTGAAAGCTGAGGATTTGCTGAGCCCTGCTCATGGTGGGCTGTGCTGAGCTGCCCAGCTCAGTGATGCCCGCAGAGCAAAGTACGGCAGCTGCTTTGCTGCCTCCAGTGTTTTATCTTGCTGCTTGCTCAGTGCTTGCTCAGTGCTACCTAAGGTATCTCTGGAGCATTGTGTGAGGTCCATTTTTTTTTTTCTTTGCATTTAGTAACCTGAAGTCAATTTAATATTTTCTGTCATGTTTCTGCTGTTATTTTTATATAATTAAGATGCTAATATAATTACCAGAGCTACTGTTGAACCCAGCCTACCCGCCTTTTCATGAAAGTCCCCGGTTAAATGATCAACCTTATTCAGTCATGTTAGGTATTTCTCATTAAACTGTAATAATTTGAAAAGTCTTCCAGTAAGTCAGGTGAGACTTTCTTATGAATGTATGATAATTATATTGGTGGTAGATCATATAAAAAGATCTTCTGCTAGCAGGGTTATTTGCATTTCACTTGCGATGTCAACTAGCTGACACCAAGTCTCTTTTCTTTCTATTGAGTTATTTCAAGGATGCAGGGAAGTGAGTACTCGGTATAAAATGATGTGAAGACACATATATCTTGTGAGTTTGACCTACCACAAAGCTTGATGTGATTTTTGTTTTCCAAGCTCACAATCAGTGCAGATGTTTGGAAGGTTCAAATCTGATCCTCAGCAGTTGCAGGTTGTATTTATTAATTTCACTATGTAGTTGTGCATTTAAACAATGCTGAAAGAAGTGTTTGTGCAACACAGTTGCAGTATGCTTGTTATGTTTGAGTTGTGACTGCTCTGTTGCCAAAATATGGTTTTATTGCAAGTTTGCGTCTTCAGAAATGTACGTTAGAAGGCAGAATTTGTATTGTTAAATGAAATGTAGGAAACTCAAGCACATTTCGGTGCAAAACAGTAATAATGTGTTGAGCTGGTCAATTGCTTTAAAAGAAATGAGATCTATATAATCCACAAATCAAGAAGAGTTCACTCCAGCTTCTCTTGACATGAAACTGTTTTCATTGTGTAGTTAAGTACATACTGTGATCACTTCTTAAGGTGTGGAGCAGCTTTTGTGGCTTCTGTCACTTGAATAGCTTCTAATTTGTAGGTATAAGTATAAATCACAAAATGATCTATTAGGAAGCCTGTAGGGCCCAACACTGCAGTGTTGTTGCACTGAGTTGTGTGTGATTGTGACAGCAATTACTTGGATTTTGGGACAAGGGAAAAAAAAGTGTGATTTTATTAATGTTTCCTTTTTTGACTGAGGCATTTGCTATGCTGTATAGATTTGATATATTGATAACATGTTCTATGGAATTTCTGTGTTAGGACAAATTTTCTGAAACTGACACCAGCTTTTGTGGTGGTGTTCGTAGAATCATAGAACCATTTAGGTTGGAAACCACCCTTAAGATCATTGAGTCCCATTGTACGTGGTTGCGGTGATCAGATGAGGGCGATAGTAACCCTGGCTTGTTGAATGCAGCCTATATGGATAGGCTGTCTTTGCTTTCATCAGCCTTTTTCATGTGATCCCTTCAAATCCAGGTTAAGCGAGTTCTGCACTGCTGTGTTGTACTGCGGAGTTGCTTGGTCCCTATATGCTTTTGCGTAATGTGAGGAGAGGGGTCAGCAGATCCACTTCCATGGACTTCCGGAAGGCAGACTTTGGCCTGTTCAGGACGCTGGTTGAGACAGTCCCTTGGGGGGAAGTCCTGAAGGGCAAAGGGGTCCAGGAAGGCTGGGTGTTCTTGAGTGGTTCATCTTGAGTGAGCTCACCAAGGCAAGCACAGGACAACCAGGGGATCAGGCCCAGCCAGCATGGCTTCATGAAAGGCAGGTCCTGCCTGACCAACCTGATCTCCTTCTATGAGCAGGTGACCTGACTAGTGGAGCAGGGAGAGGCTGTGGATGTTGTCTATCTGGACTTTAGCAAGGCCTTTGACACTGTCTCCCACAGCATCCTCCTAGAGAAGCTGTCGGCTCATGGCTTAGACAGGTGTACCCTTTGCTGGGTAAAAAATCGGCTGGATGGCCAGAGAGTTGTGGTGAACGGAGCTAAATCCAGTTGGTGGCCGGTCACGAGTGGTGTTCCCCAGGGCTCAGTGTTGGGGCCGGTCTTGTTTAATACCTTTATCAATGATCTGGACGAGGGGATTGAGTGCACCCTCAGCAAGTCTGCGGATGACACCAAGTTGGGTGGGAGTGTTGATCTGCTCGAGGGTAGGAGGTCTCTGCAGAGGGGTCTGGACAGGCTGGATCGATGGGCTGACATCAATTGTATGAGGTTTAACAAGGCCAAGTGCCGGGTCCTGCACTTGGGTCACAACAACCCCATGCAATGCTGCAGGCTTGGGGAAGAGTGGCTGGAAAGCTGCCTGGCGGAGAAGGACCTGGGGGTGCTGGTTGACAGCCAGCTGAACATGAGCCAGCAGTGTGCCCAGGTGGCCAAGAAGGCCAACGGCATCCTGGCTTGTATTAGGAACAGTGTGGCCAGCAGGAGGAGGGAAGTGATGGTCCCCCTGTGCTTGGCACTGGTGAGGCTGCGCCTCAAATATTGTGTTCAGTTTTGGGCCCCTCAGGACAAGAAGGACATGGAGGTGCTGGAGCGTGTCCAGAGAAGGGCAACGAAGCTGGTGAAGGGTCTGGAGAACAGGTCTTGTGAGGAGCGGCTGAGGGAATTGGGGTTGTTTAGCCTGGAGAAGAGGAGGCTGAGGGGAGACCTTATCGCTCTCTGCAACTGCCTGAAAGGAGGCTGTAGTGAGGCGGGGGTTGGTCTCTTCTCCCAAGTACTGGTGATAGGATGATAGGAAACGGCCTCAAGTTGCATCAGGGAAGGTTTAGCTGGATATTAGGAAAAATGTCTTTTACTGCAAGAGTGGTCAGGCATTGGAAAAGGCTGCCCAGAGAGGTGGCAGAGTCACCATCCCTGGAGGTGTTCAAAAAACCGCGTAGACGTGGCACTTGGGGACATGGTTTAGGAGGCCTGGGGGTGTTGGGTTGACAGTTGGACTTGGTGATCTTATAGGTCTTTTCCAACCTTAATGATTCTATGATCAATATTGACTTGATAAGTATATAAGGGGAGGGAGAATCGAGCAAGTTCAGTAGCTCCGTGAGATAGATAGGGAACCCTCATCAATGCTCCGCTCAGTGCTCATCAAGTCAATCAGACCGGTCAGGTCAAAATTGTCTCCTCTCCCCTGTGGGAGCCCCAACTTATCCAGTTGTTCAATGCTGCTGTACACAGAACAAGTGGCGACTATATTTTCAACACATTATTGTCAATGTCTTTGAACACCGGTTAATAATGGCTTGGAAACAAGTCTTTTACTAACACCTGTCGCTGCCCACAGCCATCGGTGCAGTGTCTGGACTGGTGAGAAACAGAAGACAGGGTAATCCAAGGAAGCAACGTAATGCAGGTTTCTGTTTCCCTTCTTGTCTCGTAGTTTCCTTTTGGATTTTAATGACACAGCTGGTGGACAGACTCTAGCCCTTGGAGTTATTTTGGATTGTCTTGGATTATTATTTTTTTTCTTCTTTCTTTCATTTCTTTCTCACTTCCAAATTGCTGCCATCATTGCCCAGGAGCCTCTGCTGAAAGGGCGGGACCCATGGACTGTCCTGAGGGTGTTCATAGAACAACTAGCTAACTGAGTTGCAGAGCAAAGGCTTTAGGTTTGCTCTTCCACAGAATGAAGCGCATTAACTGTTTCAGTGCATTTCTTTTCCACTAGCTCCAGTAGACAAGTATATTAAGGTCACTTTTTCTCCTGATTCTCCCAGCTGGCAACATAAAATGTTGCTTCACCACCAGGACCGCATTTCTTTTCCTGTCATGCGATGCTGGGGGTTAGCCTTGCTTTTTAGCTGATTGGGTTGAAGGATATCTCAGTGTGTTTGGTTTATTGATTTTTTGAAAAATACACTCTGTGAAATTAAATGAATAGCTAAATACTGAACTGTTAGGAAGAAATGCCCCTTTACTGTCTTTTAGGTTAGAATTTATCAAGACAAATACTTCCTATTTTAAATTCAGCATATCACCACAGACAAAATAGGCAATTATTTTAAAATGTTTTTATCTTTTCTAGTTGATCTAGTGTGAATGAAAACTAGATTGACAGTCCTAAAGGCAGAAGTCCTCAACTTGGTTTGTACATAGTGTAACACTGACAGTAAGACAGAAAACTGCCATTCCCTTGCCAAGGGGTGGGCTTCAAACTCCAGGAGGCCTAGTCTTCAGTGACTGGCAGCAAACTTATAAAATATGGTCATTTATTTTTTATTAGGCTTTGTTACTGGGCCACCACTAAAAGGATTACTTTATTTTTGCAATCTGTTTTAGTGTTAGAATCTTTATCTTCCTATCTGCATGAACCTTTCTGTCTTTCTCATGCATCTTCATCTTTGGTTCTTCATCCTCTGTTTCCTCTTCCCAAGCAAGAAACTTGTTACTATTCTGGTCAGAAACTTACATTTCAGAGTTCTTCGCCACAAAAAGTTGGTCACAGAATGTCAATTTTGCACATTTCAAGAAAGACATTTTTCTCTTGCGCTGATTATTTCTTTTGCAACATTAGAAGCATCTCTAATTGTGAACTTTAAATAGGAGTACAAGTGTGGCGAGCTTGTATAGTGAGAAAATGTTTAATTTCCAATTAAGTATTGGGGCAGCAATGCCTTGGGGGCAGAAAGACAAGAGGGGCGAGGAATTCGCCAGTCGTATTTGCTGACTGGGTGGTTATTAGTGATAGGAGATACTGAAACTTAATTAGAGTTTCTGATCTGGAACACTGTATTATGTTTAATTATGTCTGGAAGTCTAGTATCTTTTTGTTTTAATTAAAATGTATGAATTTAAGAAGCAAAACTTCTAAATCTTACACTCTGGGCAGACCAAGAGTGAGAGGAAACTACATTGTCTACAGTATGCCATATTAAAAAAAAAAAAACAACAGTGATAAAAGCTGAGGAAGGTGGAAAAAAGATGGACTTAGATATCTAAGCTGTAAGAAATGAAATGAATTATAATAGTGTACAAAGCTAGGCTTCTTGGCAGAACTCTAGCTGCAATACCCATGTGATCTGATCTGTACCAGTTCATCTTATTCTGTGTTGTCATGGGGTCATGCTATGCTGTTGATTGTCCCATCTTTGATGTGAAACACAAACATCACAGATCAAATGTGGAGAGCATTTAGAATCCTGCAAATGCGGTCCCCGAGTGTTCTGGGGCATCTCCAGTTGCTGTTGAGCATTGATGAGCTCGAGAGATCTGTATCTCAGCAGTGGATGAAACAATTCCTCTGCTAGATTTTTACATGGTTACCTCCGTATGGTTTACCCCCACATGGTTTCAGGCTGAGGAGTGTTACTGAGTAAGACAGTGCGTGAGCTAAAGCACACAATTTAAAGCACAGAAATTAAAAATGAAAAGGATGAAGTAATATAGGGAAACACACACTTAGGTTGACGAAAGCACTACTAAGGTTACTCTAATTACTCCCGGTAACAAATATAGTAATAAAAATGATACCCACTACAGCATGAACTTAAGTGATCGGCCTCAGAGTAACTTCTTAAATTTTAATCTGTCCTGAAAGGGAGTGATCCACTGCTAAGATGTAGCTGACGGTGGTGATAGATGCAGACCATTTCAGCAATTCTCTCTGTCTTGACAGCTCTACTTACTCATCTGTGGTGCTTAGACTGCTGGGATATATCTCCCTGGGGTTTGTTTTGTATCTTAGCAGATTTTTTCTCTCAAGTGATGCTTTTGTTTTATCTTGTGAGAGACTGTGTTTATTCCTCCTTGGAGTTTGGATGGAAGTGGCACAAATATAGTAACTCCTCACATAAACTAAGTTCAGCTTGTTCTTTTTTCCGTTTCTGACCTTCAGGTGACAGAAGGTCTATATTTAGCACAGTTCATGATTTTAAGTTGAATGTAGGTGCTAATACGTCTTTCATTCAGCAAAAGGATCTAGAAACAGGGCATGAGGTGAGGTGTAAGCATTTCAGGTGCATTAATGTACCATGTGGAGTTGGACAGGAAACTGAAGCACGGAGGAGGCAAGCAAATACAAACTATAAGCAGGTTATGAGGAATGGCTGGTGTGCTTGTAGGGTTCTGGGGGGCTTTCTTCAGTTGTGGGAAACATGTGGAAGAGAGCCGTGCCCTACCAGGGGAAATTGGGAAGCCCTAATGCCCTGGTGTATTCCAGGGATCTCTGTGCTGCCGTGTGAAGTCTCTGCACTGTTATTTTCACTGTGTCCTTCTCTCTAGGCTCATGAAATGCCAATCTTAATTGCAAGTACCTAAGAATAGTTTAACATACTCCATAGGGGCAATATGCTGATAAAATTGGATGCATTGGATTAAAAGCCTACGCATTATAGGAGCATATGGGAAGAGAATGAATGCCTGAGAACAAAAGTAAGATCCTCCTGGGTGGGTGGCAGTGAATTGGTAGTTTTGTTCTGTTCAGAGTTTCTCTTTGGGCTTGGTGTAGGCATGGGCAGTCTGTGCATGTCTGGAGAGCAGGGCAGGCATATGGAAATAAAAGGTTATTGTTTGGAAGTGCAGGTATTATTTTGTAGATGACTCTTGAAAAATAAGTAAAGCCAAGATGTGTAAACTCTGGATTTTAGTGATAATGGCATAAACTGTAACTTTAAGACCTTACTGCTTCCTGTGTCATCTTGGTTTAAATTGCACAGTTGAATATCATAGTAAAACGAATAGCAGTCCAGAAGCTCGTGGGGGAAAAAAAGGACAGAAATGCATCTGAACTTATGACAGTGACATGTTTATAGACTGCAACGGTTTCTACATCCTCCTGTTGCACCAATCACCTGAAGAGTAAGGTCTTGGGAATCACAGAAATTGGAGCTAGAGAAGGTTTTTTTATTGAGAAGCTTGCAATTGTTGAAAATATCTGCATGGATCTGGGCTTTGTTTTAGATTCCTTCTTGTCATCTTTACCAGTGCAGAATATCTTCATGTTGTGTACTTCTGGCACTTCTAATGGGGAATAATTTATTATTGCTTGTGTTACATAGCAAAATTTTGTCTCAAGCACAAAAAATGGTAGAAAAACTTAAAAATGATTGTGACAGCACCACCCGCTGTAGTACAACAGATGTTTCTTTTTTAACAAAACTTGATCACTGTATCCTACAATCACTTAAACGGGTTACAACAAGGTTAAAACTTTGTCCTCTGTAATGTCCATAACTCACAGCTTTCTTGTAGTAATATCTTATCGCTAGAGAAATTATTCCCATTTGTAGTATCTGAGCCCTGGACATGTTTAGAGATCTCCTCTCTATCGCTTCTTATTATCACAAAGTCAGGTGCAGGTAAAACAATACCTTATCTGAAGATGGTGTTAATGAGTTGATTAGTACAATGAACATAAAGATAGATCTAGTAGCCAGAGTTGTAGTGCAGGAATGTCTCAGTTTTATATTACCTTACTATAACTGTCATTGTTTTTTTTGTTTGTTTTTTTCTTTTTTTTTTTTCTGGTTAGAAGTACTGCTAAAGTTGAACTACCCCTTTTCTCTCCTGTTTTTACAATACCTGTTTTGCTTAGTCATCCGTTATGGTGGTTTTACATGTTAGTGGCCGTGTTTATTGGAGATTATAAAATCCAAAGAATTGAATATTTATTAAATTTCCCTATGAACAGATTTTTGCCTTGAAATTTACATACGTATTGCTGTATGCTGATACATATGAATTGGAAAGATTGATTTTTGAAACACTGCAGCATTTTTTGTTGATGGTAAATTGCATATGGAATTGAAAAAGAAGAGTAGACTTCTGTTGTCTATCGGCAGCATGACAGTAATCTTGAAAAGCAATCTCTGCCGACAAATGATGCTGTAGAAAGAAAACCTTGCACTCAGTAGGCTACCTCATTACTGCAACTTCGGCGTAAAATAAACGAGTACAGAGAGCTTTGTTAAGAAAGCTCGAGTGCTCCTGAACTTTGAGGCAGGGACTTGCAACATGAAAGTGTGTTCACTTGTTTTGGAGATATGTTTATGGCTGCCCTGAATAATAACTCTTTACATTTGGCATTGGAAAAACACGACTGCTCAGTGTTTGCTGCTTATATTTTAGCCCAGAAGGTTTCAAAGGCATCTTGATTTCTGACATACGTTACCCTGTGAACACTTGTCTTTGGGTAAAGGTCTTGCGGTTGTTGGAATGACTATTGAGCAGTCTGTTGAGGTGTATGAAATTATTGATCCTTGTGGTTTTAAGTAGTCTCTAAATGCAGAATGCTTCCTGGGAATGTTAATACTTCCATACACCAAAATGCAGAGTGCTTCTTTCAGCAACGTTAACTGTGCCACAGCCGCTGTGGGTCTCATTGAAGTCTTTGAAATTCAGGAGGAGCCTTTGCACTGAATTGCTGAGGATGGATCTAGGTCTGTTGCTGGGTATTACTTGATTAGAGGGTAGTATCGAGAGCTGGTGTGAAAGCTAGTAGAGATAGCATGGTAGGTCACCATTCAGAATACCAAAAATGCCTCATTAATCTTAACAATTAATAATTAATGATGACTTATGGGGGTTTTCTAAAGACTTTCACCCTGAGTTCTCCTCCAGGAAGAATTATATGACCTTGTGGATTAGAGCAATCGTCCACTTTAAATACTATAATAGCCTAAGAACTCTTAGAAGCTGATTGCAGGGAATTTTTCTCTATAACTTGGGCTTCTTATTTTGAAGTAACACAGATAGCAAGGTGGTATTGTTCTATTGCTTGATCGGCAGGTGAGAGTGAGCTGCTACTGTGATGCAGCTGAGAGAAAGTTGAGGTATATTTACTAGAAGCAAAGAAGCTTTAATATTGTACAAGAAACCACATAAGACCTCATTGCAGATATTGTGTTTAGTTCTGTCATGTCTGTTCCAAAAAGATGGTTTTAAACTGGGAACATGTTCAGGGATGGCTGCAAGGATGTGTGCTGGAGTGCAGGATCCATCTGATAAAAATGGATTAAAGAGAGTTGCTTTTTTTAGCCTAGCAAAATGAAGCTTGTGAAGAGTTATTCATATCATGTACAAATTCAGTGAGAGATAAACATCAAGGAAGAAGAAGAAAATTTTAAAGGACACTGTTGTTACAAGAGCAAATGATACAAAACTTGAAAGAATGAATTCAGCTTGGAAATGAGAAGAAGGTTTCTGACGATTCAAGGATTAAAGATGCCAGAATTTTGTTAATGACTGATTCAATATGTGGTTATTTCATTGACAAATCTGAAGGGGGAATAGCCTTGGGACAGGAAAGGGCAGAGATGGGCTGCAAGGATTTGGTAATTTCTTACACTGCTGTGGTTGCAGCTGGAGCAGCACTTCTGAGCAAAACTTTACATCCTCTGCTTCACTGTTATTTGTCTGTGTATGAATGAGAGGGGGTGATTATCATTAAAAGTCACCATGCTGATGTTTATGAAAAATGTTTCTGAGTAAGATCTTAGTGGTTTACTACTTCTGAGTGCACCTGGAAGAGGAGTGGGGCATCATCTGCATGAGGGATGATATCTGCTGACATCTTATACCAAGCAGGTCCCCTGGCACCACGGAAAGGATGAAACCACCTGCGGTGCTGTCCTGCTTGGTGGCAATAGTTGGGGTGGTTTGGGGATGGGAACAATCTCTGGTCCAGTTCATAGGCACTGTGACTGGATCCAGTCCTGCACATGTAAGGTCTCCATGACTAGTATGTGGTATTCTCTACTTGATGACAAATAAGGTGGTGGGGCGATTCATCTGCCAGACCAAGACAATGCCAAGTATCTATCAGACCATGAACATGATTCCAGAATACAGGGAAGAAGCAGTTTTCTGACAGCAACAAGTTAGGATGTCTTTACTAGGTCAAGGTCTTTTGCTAATGAGCAAGTGCAAAATGACAAGCGATTTTTAGGTGAACTGTGCTACTTCAAGGTGTTAGAAAGACATAATAAAGCCATGGTTTGCATTTCAATGAAAAGGATCAAAAAGAGAAAAATCTCTATATGTTTAATAATTGGATTATTGAATAAGAAATCTAACCTAAGAGTTAAATGCTTTGAACCAAAAATGTGAATGAAACTATTTGGGGGAAGCAGTAAATGAAGAGATGAGAACATTTATATCTTTAGGCAGAAACTAGAAGTTTAGAGAAACGGAAGGTTTGTTTTTGTGGCACAAATAACTGTGTGTGGATGAGGTAGCACAAGGATGCATGTAACGGAAATCTGACTCTCTCCTCAGAATGAGTTCCATGCATTAAATTAGATGTGATCAATGTGATGGTAGTTGTGGTTTAAGATGCTAGTTCATTGTGCTGTTTTACATGGTCGTTATCATTCGTGTATCTGTGGTACATACATGGATCTCAGTATGTAAACAGATACTTGAAAAGGCAAGAAAAAAAAGGAAAAAAATGCAAGAAAATGTTTACCCTATTCTTTCATTGAAAGAAAACTCTCAATGAAAAAAGCCTCGCTTCATCTACTGATGAAGTGCAGCTGTTACATGCAATGGCATATGCAACAGTCTTTAAAGAGAGAAATGAGGAAAAGTGGCCTGAGGCGAAGCTTAAAAAGCTGACCAAACAAAACATCCCCCCCACCCATCCTGTTCTTATCTGATAAAAATACTGACTGTATGGATTAAATTGATGCTTGTCCATGGCTACATTTTTTCTGAGTTATGTAAAGAGAAGCTTAAACCAGAAATCAGAGTCAGTGACCTGACCTGAATGAGGAAAAATGAAATTCATGGGATAAAAGTTTACTGAAAAAAAGTCATATCTCACCAGCATATATGCAGATGTTTGGAAATCAATACAGCTCAAGCCAGAGCAGTAAATAAAGATGAGCACTGCAGTCAGCTCTTGTATCATTTAAGCATCTGGTCTACTACAGTTAATGCCAAATTTAGTTCATGTAAAATAGATGTAAATGAATGTGTGTTGCAAAAGAGACTAAAAAGTGAATATCTGCTAAATGGAATGTTGCTGCGGCAGAGTGACAAGAAAAGAGATTTCAGAATTATTGTGCAGAAATCCCAAAAGCCAACAGCATATTCTGCAGCTGCAGCCGGGTTAACAAACAGGATTCTGGCATCTTTTTGGAAGAAATGCAGTTAATGTTTCAGGAAAATGCATTTTTGCTATTTAAGAGACTGGCTAAGCCATATCTATTATATTTTTTCAAATTCCGGTTAGCATTTTAAATACACAATTTCTCTTCCAGAGCTAAAAGCATGCTAACACAGTACCTATTTAGAGAAAGATTTTCATTTCTGCTTCCTACAATGTCATGTCAGCTATAACACGGATCAGGGCAGAAGGTATACGAGCGCTTGAGTGCATGGTGCTCTCAAGCAGATGGGCAGGCAAGCAGCAGACAAAGCAGGGCTGAGCCAGGAGGCAAAAGGGAATTGGCCGGTACCTGTAAAGACCGTAGCAATTCCTTCCGTCCTCTCCTCTCCTTCCTGCCCACCACTAACCCTGCAAAGAGGTCGCAAGTTTGGAACTGAAACAGTCATGCTTCCTCCCTGCAGTTTCTCCTTGGACCATGAGGAAAAGCTTAATTTAAGTCTCAGATCTGGACTTCAGAAGATGATAAGCATCCCTTTTGCAATATTAATAGGTGCATTTTATGATATAATTAAGCCGCAGAAGCTATTTCTATTTTTGGTGTTGCACTATTTACAAGTTCAAGGGTTTGTAATAATAGCTGTCTTCCTTGGAGTCTTCCTCTTGTGTCTGGGCGATGGGCTCATGGGACGTTATCCAAGTCGTGTAATTTGCACCTTTTTTACACAGCATCAGAACAATTTCCTCCCTCTCATTTCTCTGGCTGTCTACCACTAATCAAATGTAACAATTTCAAAGGAAGAATTGTTTTTGCTGTCAAAACTACGGTTGTGCATGGTGATTGAGAGTTTCTTCTTCCTCCCTGTTTTTTTTTGTCTTTTCAGTGGAAGCTTGGTATTTAGGTGGTCCTTTGCAAGTACAATATTTGTTGTCATGGCTGCTGAGGAGGAATAGGACCTTGGCTTATGGTCTCAGCTAAGAAGTTGTGAATTATGATGTAAAATAAATTTCTGGCTTCAGTAAACTGAACAGCAGAACATGGTGTGTGAAAGCTAAGTTGTAGTTTCTTGCTTATCCATTTTGAACTACCTTGTCAGAGTTTAAGTACTGCCACTATTAGAGGCTCAGAAATCCACCAGTGCACTTTCTAGTGAGTGTTTCACAACGATATCCTATTATTTTTCCTCTTGATCAAAATATTCATGTCTGTTCTTGTGATACCAATGAACAAGACAGTGCAGATCTTAGTGTGAGTGCACCTTTGCATGAGGGTTCACATATGGGAAACAGCAAATCCTGGGGATTGCCTGTACACTATTAGCTTCTTATATCTGCAGGTGTCACTTTCTCAAAAGATTCAAGCGTAATCAAGGCTAGACAAACCATAGAAGCAAAATGTAGAAGTTCTTCAGACACCTGTTCAGTAAGGGCGCCCTGCAAAAATATTAAGACTCTCAGTGATTATACTCTCCTTTATTCCACTTCCATTCCATGGCAGCAAGCTGAAGCTTTATATCCATCTGACTATTTCTGAAGCCTTCTGTGTACTTTCTGTACTACTTTGTTAAAGAAAATGTAGCTGCCCAAAAAGACTTCAGAGCAGCAAATTAGTAGGACCCTTGGAAAAAAAATAATTATTCCATTTTTAAGCCCCTTTTTAATATGCTTGTTGATTGTCTTGGACAATACCAAGATTGAAAACCTCTGCTGGGGAGATGATGCCTGTCCAGAAGCGTTGCTGGATATGTTGGTCTTGGATAGGAACTGAAGCATTTTGTCAGTGCTCTGGCCACTTCCCAGTTACTCACTCTCATTTTCATAGCAGCTGGTAACCCTGATGGAAACACCAACAAGATTTGTTCAAACTTCTTTAGTTAATGAACGTCCCACAGATACCCTTTCAGCCTCTTTTCAGCTCCTACATCTTCCAGGTTTGGATTCACTGCTGCAGCCAGGCTTTAGTTCATGCTTCTGACAGTGAATGATTGACTTGTTTGGGCAGCAGCTGTGTCCTGGAGGAAAGGAAATCCTCCTTTAAATGAGGATAGTCCCTATTAGAAAGACTTACCTGTCAGAGTAAGGTCAGAGTGGAGACAGCAGAAGAGGTTCTGAGTACACGTAGACCAGACTAGTTACAACTAGTTGAACTATGACTAGTGACTGCTTTCCTACTTTTAAAAGGTTATATCAGAATACCTTGATCTGTAGCAGTTTGTACTCTGCTTTACTCTCACTGAGCCTTTTTGTTCAGCTTCATTAAAGTTCATCTTGCTGTAAGGTCTCTTTGTTTGTTTCAGTATTTGAGGGGCCATTTCATATTACCTTGTACTAAGAGAATTTTCTTCTGTTTAATTCCTCAGTTTAATTCTTCTGAGGCTTATGTGTTTTGACACTGACAAGACAGCCTCTGAACAGTCAAAGGTGTCATGCTCTGTGCCCTCTTCACCTATCCACAGGGTTGCTTGTGGATAGATGACTTCATGTGCAAGGTGGCCTCCTGGTTACCGACAGGTATGTGTTGCATGCTGTGGCAGGCAGGCAAGGCTAGTCTAGGCATGGCCTTAAAAGTCAACAAGCAGGTTTCTGTGCATGCCTTTTTTCGCACTTCTAAAGGTTCTTCTCTAGTGGCTGGTGATCTTTTTTTATTTTCTTAGCTCTTCTAGGAGAGAATAAGCTGGACTGTAGATTCCTGTAGATAATATTTAGCTTTTCTCCTTTCAATGTAAATATTTTGTTGTTCATATCTCACGTGAAACTTAATTTAGAGGTTAAATTTTGTCCATCAGTGATACCTGTCCTTCTCAAAGCTTCAGTAGGCTTTGGGGAAAAGCTATGATGCATATTAGAAATATAGGATGTTAGCTTTATTACAGGACTGTACCACTCAAATTGCCACCCCTTACATCTGTGGCCATCATTAAATGTGCAAAAGGCCAAGCTGTAACTAAACAGTACTGTATCTGTTGGGGATGTGCCAGTGGCATAAACGGGGAAGACAACAGCATGCAATAGCCTTCTGGACTCGAAAGCATTATGCCTTAGACTGATCTGCCAACTCGGATGCTTATTTGGGAGAGCAGTCATCGGCGTTTCAGTCATTGGAGCTGATATTTCTTATTCTCACCAGACCTGCAGAATGTTCTTTTCCAGTTACTTGTAGTGCATCTGCACCAACAGTTTATGAAATTCGTGTGTGTGTAACGTCTTCACTACAAAAGGTCTTGAAGAGCTGTAATCACTAGAGGGAACGATCAATTTGTAAGTGCTCGAAGTAGTGGGACGGTATCTTTACCCTTAATTTTACAGGTAAAATCCTTTCATAATCTGTACGGTTGAGAATTATAATTCTAAACAGAGTCAGGACCATTGTTTTATATCTGTTCCAGTCACCTTTTAGTGATAATATGGAATTTGCTTTCAGACATTTTTTATTCTTATGCGCACTTTATGCGTAATGACACGGTGACTTCTTCTTTTAATTTCTGTACAGTTTTAGCTGTTGCAGGTTGGTTCTTCCCTGTCTGGGTTTCTTCTGCCTTTCAAAGTCAGTCTCTTTGATTTTTTTTAAAATGTAAATATTAAAAGATGTGCCCAGAACTCGTGTGTAAGCCACCAGTATTCCATTTATCTGGTGACTGGTGGTCAGTCAGCATTTAGGGGTGCTCTGTTTTTTCTGTGTGTATTTTTGATTTCTCACTTCTTCCACACTTTCACCCGTCCAAACTTTTTTGCTTCATTTGCTTCCTTCTTCCCCTGCTCCTTTCTGCTTTGTGTTACTTCCTGAAACTTTTGGAAAAGAGAAATAGAGTAGATCAATCCTTTCTCTTGCATGGAGTTTGGACAAAGCTTCAAGTTTCCTGCTGGAGATTCTCACTCCTCTTGAAGCCCAGCTGGCATTCCTTCTCTTCAGAAATAGCTCAAGAGCTTGTATTCAAAATTCTATTCAAAGAGGCCCCTTGGACATTTTTCACTTGGGTCTGGGTTGCTTTGTCCTCTCGTATCTCATTTAGAGTGTGCTTACCAAGTAAAGCTTTATTCAGCCCCATCCGTTGTGACACCTGCCGATGCTGATGGGCCCTTTTCAGCAATGGAGAAGAAAGGTGGAATCAGTGCCTTGCTGCCAGCCAGGGACTTCCATAGTCCATTTATATAAAGGGAAAATCTTTCTAATGAGGATTGATTCCTTCTTGTTCCTTCAGGTGCGTTCTTCCATTTGCGTGCAGTAACTCACTGTCTGGAAGATGGGTCAGCAAACTTCCATTTTCGAGATAAAGGTTTAGATTGAATTTGCAGCTCAGTACTGCAGCTTGCTTGCTCTCAGGATATCAGCATTGCTTTGCCGTAGTTATGGTTTTTCATATGGATTGGCAGCAGCTTTTACAGGCAGGCTGAACTTCATAGAAACCTAACTTAAAATGCACAGAATGAGAAAAATGCCTCTCTTGTAAGGCTCCTGCTGAGCTGATAACAGTCTACAGGAAGACATCTATTTAAACAGAAATAAACATGCCTTAGGATGCTTGGATCCTATTTTCAGCTTTATTAAGCTATTTTCAGCTTTATTAAGAATTCTGTGTTTAATTTTTCCAGCATTTCCAGCCCCATTAATTTAGTTTACACTGCATTTGGATCAATTAGTGCACTTGATGATAATACACTATTTGCCTCTGCCTATTTAAAACTAGAGAAAAAACAGGATGTATTTTCAGTGTATTAAAGAATCTGGAGTTCCTCCAAAGACTCTGATTAGTCCAAATGGCAAATCTCAGATGCTGGCCAAGGGGAAACAAAAATTCCATGTTGGATAACTGTCCAGTGGATCTATTTTCTCACTTCAGTGACTTCTCATACCACTTCTTCTCGCAACATCTTGGCTTCAGGATTTCCACGCCCCCGCCAGTAGGCATATTCTCATGAAGACTGTACTTAAGAAGAATACACACAAGTTAATAATAATAGAGGTAGAGCCACAGAATGTTCAGCAAAAAAGGTAAAAGGAAAAAGAAAGAACTCTTCAAAACTGCAAGAATTTGGAAAGACTTCCTGATGTGATGGCGACGCTGTTATCAGTTGAGATCATATGCAACTTTTCTTTTGTCAGTAAGCCTCTTTACGTTTTCTTCTTGGAGACTAAAATACCCAGGGATTAGGACAGTAGAGAAGGCAACCATTTCACACCCAACGCTGTGTGATCTTACTTGGTGCATAATCAAAATGCTGATATGTTAGATTTCAGCTTCACTGGATCTCTGTGACCTATTGGATGTCATAAAAGGGGGTCAAAGTTGTTCTAAAGTTTTGAGTTTCATTTTTGTTTTAGAGAAGTGCTTGCTTTAAAAAGCCAATGTAAAAACGTGAATTTTATTACAATGTTTTTCAAATACAATAGGGTATATCTAGTATAGTTTCAGGTCCTAGTACCAACTGTTCTTGCCCTCTTCTCAAGAGTATTGGCAGCATCAAATTGTAGTTATTAATGTAAAGCAATGCTTCTTGCGGTTTTATTTGGGACATATACATTACTGAAGTACCAAGGTGCAGTATGTGAATTTTATCTGTCAGAGAATATGATTAAGATGATTCAACCTGGAGAAACTACCTCTATTTGTCTTTGCTACAAAATCATTTTAGAGGGTGTTGTGTTGTTGCACTGTTATCTTTTGCTTTTTCATGAGTGAATAGTATCACATTTTGCCTGCATGTTTTGAGTGCTTATTGTTCCCACGGGATACCTTGTTTATTTGTCTTGCTTCTGGTCTGTCACACCATTTTTAGTGTGACACAGATTACTTACAAGTTTGCACATGGCGAGTCTTGTAATCTCATTTGCTTCACGAAACTTCATAGGCAGCTCTGAGAAACATTCCCATTTCACTGAAGTACCTTCTCAGTGGCACAACACAGATAAAGGTAGATATAAGTCACTGTAAAAATTGTATTGTGATGCTGGATTTGTTGACTTATTGAGCAATAACGAAATATAAAGCAATAGGTGAATGACATAGGCCAAATTCCCTTGAGTACCTAACTGATGTAGAAGTATTTTATTCCTTTATGCTTCTTTTGGAAATGACAAAAATCAATTCTCCCTTAAGTATCTTTGTTCAGCTTCTTGATGTCTTAAATGTGTATTTAAATGCCCTGATACCAGTCAATTAAGTAAGTGTGGTTGTGGATCCTGAAAAAGCAGAGCTTTTTAATGGAAATAGCAAAATCCCAGTATTATTTGTATCGGATACTCCACTGTAAGAAATGCCCTGTCTTTATCTTACCCTATAGTTTTTGATGTTCTGCCAGCCCCCTAGAGCTTGAGAATTCCTGTGCTGGCTAACGTGCCATATGCACCACAATTTAAAAGGTTTATTTTAGATAGATGTAATAATCTGTGGCAGTACGCTACAGGCATGGCAGTCTGAGGAATCTTGGTCTGTTGCTGACACTAACTGTTCTGTGGATAAACAGATGACTTCAGACTCTGGGTTGCTTTTCAGAAGAGAGAAACCACAAGCCCATCGGGCTGTGCACTCCTGTGCAGTAGATTTCTCTCTGTAAAGTTCGGCACTGCTGTCCGTTACTTTCCTAAAGCCGGTTTGGTGCCTGTACCAGAACTCTGGCTTCGTAACGATGCGTCAGCTCTTGAAATCTTAACGTGTCAGCTGTAGCACACACAGAAATAATACTGGTTTTAACTAGAAGCTTGCTTTCTGCCCAGTGTATATTTTTATTACAAGTTTTCTGTTTACGTAACAACAGGACATCATTATTCTGATATTATCCAGCAGCAGTAATATTTGTTTGCTATTAATGACTGATTATATAGAATCACAGAATCATTTAGGTTGGAAAAGGCCTTTAAGATCATCAAGTCAACATATACACTGTAAGAGATTTATTTCTTTTTGCTATGCAGTATTATTCGTCGTGTAGAACACACCTAGTAATTTTACTGCAAGTTGTTTTTTTTTTTTGGGGAGGGGGGCAGAAAACAGCAACAATATAACAATAGTGTGCATAAAGTTTCACAAAGCTCTTCAGAGAGCACCTTTTCCCCACAACTTGACTTGTTTTGTCAGTCTATGTTAGAGATGACCACTTGATTGCTGCTCAGTGAAACCATACTTTTTTTTAAAGAAGACCAAACCTTATTTGACTCAAAAAGTGTCTTTCAAAAGAAATGGCTTCTGTACTCAGCCAATTGTGTGAGGACATTCAAAGTTTAAAATTTCAGGACTTTTGTTTTCAGTTTAATGTATATGAAGTGATTTCAGAAGGTTTCTTTACTCTGCTGGAGGTAGTATTAGTGAGGCAATAGAATATTTAAGTACTTGCGGTGCTGCTACTTTGATTTTATTTTCTACCTGGCATTATTAGTTATGTTTTCAGCTTAGCACATGTGTAATTGGAAACATGAATGTCTTCAAAATAAACAGAACTGTTGTGTCTGATATACGTCTCCATGCTACACATCTATATCTCATTCTTGGCTTGAGTAGTATGTTTTGGTGTTAAACGAACTGTCGTTTAGAATTATGCTTTGAATACACTGATTTCCAGTGAGATATATGAAGACTAGGTACTACATGAGAGGATATGTGACAGTGTATTGTGTTTATGATGATTTTTTTGAATCACGGTGTAGCATTGTTGTATTTCTCATACCTGATGAGTGACATTTTAATATGGACATGAGTACCACAATATTGCACCATTGCATTGCAAAGTAGATTCTCCTTTAGCATCATTTACACTGAATAGATAAAATAAACATGACCTGACGTAGTTTCCTTTCTAGTCCAGATTCTGAGTGCTCACAGTGTTGAAATATTTGAAGATGCCTTTGCATCAATGCGTAAATCCTAATAATTTTCCTTTCATCTTCACGTATTTCCTCTGTAGCTGTCTGTTGATGCTCAAACCCCAGTATTTTAAATGAGTTAATTCTCACAGAAGTCACTCCTACGATTTGTGACTTGTTTCAAAGAACGCATGCTTTGTGGAGCTCATTTGCTTGTTCTTTCAAGGTGGTACCTGGAGATTCAAAGAGTATGTTTTCTGAAACTATTTTTACAACAAACATTTTAGTGAAGCCTATCGAAGCTCCAGTAAGCTGCATTGAAGGGCATGATGTGAAGGGGTTAAGACTGCTTGTGTTTTATAAAGCTGGGAGCTCATCATCTGCCAGAGCTGCTGTTAGGAGATTGCAGAAACCCTCGGTATGAGGGATACTGAGAACAGAAACATGCACGTGGAGAAAGAGTAACTGTTTTCAAAACAGCCTCACCTTTACAGAAGCCAGTCACAGCAGGCAGCTGGAAAAGCTAATAATTAAGTGAATCTTACCTTCTTTCATGTCACAACTTATATAGGGAAGAATTTCCACAAGTCAGGTCATATAGTTGTGACTTTATCTTCTTCTAGATCACTTCTTAAGCCTTATTGTTAGTGTGATGTCTGCCAGGGACTGCGCAGTGGTATGACTGCTACGTGGCTGTGATAGATCCCCAAAGCCATTCCTCTCAAAGAACTATGAAACATATGCACACGTTTTTTCCAGAATTTAGTCAGGGAATATTGCAATAAACTATCTTCTCTCTGTTCTAAAATTTTCCAGCATAGTGCAAAATTCAATTTTTTTGTCAGGACGCGATTAAGTGGGATGTTTAAACCACACTTGGGAAGGAAGCTAACAACTCCCAAGCCAAAAACTGAATTTCATTTTGTGGAAAATTTTTTAATATTATGATTTATTTATTTTTTAGTAATTTCTTATGTGCTTTAGGATGTGTAGCTGGGACATTTTTTGTGCATAACCACCAAGTGTAGTAAGAATATATATGGTATGCATGTGATCAAGTCTGCTAAGAGCAGGCAAAGTTATTTGTTGTTATTCTGGGAAGCGTGATGTTATGAGCAAGTAGAAATGTGTGCTAAAACAACAAAAATAAACACCATAGTTTTGCTAGTTCCCCACACAGCGTTTAATGTGTATGAAGCAGTTTAGTCATGATATCAGGGAACTGATACATCTGTTAAGAGAAATGCATTCTATGCACCATAAAATTAAATGTTGTATTGCCAAGCAATATAGCAAGTATTCTTGTAGTCTGCACACTAAACATTGTAAAATTATATCATAAGAAGGTGGTACTGGAAATCTGTTTTGAAAACATATTCCGTAGGGAACACACACTGTACTTGATGGAAGGATTACAGCTGCCATTTATGGTGCTTTATTTTTTGTACGTTAAGAATATACTGTGTACCGTTAGCAGACTAACGCATCAGAAGGATATTTCACATTTATGTTGAACCTTATAATTCTAAATGAATCCAGAGTACTAAAAAAAATCTGTACGGCATATGCTCTGTCGTGCTACTGAAGTGCTATTATCGGGATGTGAGGCAAACAAACACTCTCTGGAATGTTTTGCACACAACAGGGAAGAAAATTTTACCCAGGCACACCAAGCTTTAAGTACTGCACTTTTGAAAAGTTTCAGCACCTTTAAGGCATGCTCAAGCCAGTTGTAGAGATTTTTCATTACTTTGATTTCTTGAAGCACATGACATTGTGATGGGGCCCATACGGCAAAATACAGAGCGCACTGACGCAGCATCATTGAAGTTAGATTTGTGACCACAGTGGCATTGCTCTGTAAGAAGCAACTGAGGATCTATATTTCATCTTCCTCTCCCTTTGCCACCTGTTCCCTTTTTCTGCTATTCTTCTATAGAGAACTCACTGGGTAGTAACAGGTAGGGGAATGGTAATGTTGTGCATACTTTCTAGATATTAGCTAAAATGTTTGTGTGATTACTTGTACACGTAGGGACACAAGTCAGCAGAATGGTCTTACAAATTGTGACAGAGGTGTACTGCTTAGAGTCTTGTAGCTTAAGACTCTAGGGGGTGAATTCTTAGTCACTGTGTAAATTGATATAGATTTACTAATTGACGCTAGCACAGAGTGTGGCCCTTTGGGTTTCTAAAATGCTCTTGGCTCAGCCAAAGATTATACACACAAAGATTATATTTGCTTTTCTGCTCTTACTTGTTAAATGTATACTTTATTAAATTATATTTCTGTAGTTAAGTCTGTTCTGAAAAAGTGCCTGGCAGGTTCAGGTTCTTAATGTGCCTTCCTCACTGGGGGCTTGTAAGACCTAATTGTTCATAATGTGTAAAAGCTTGAGATGAAAGGATTTATGTAAAAGCAACATATTATGATGATCGTAAGGGTGATGGTGATGCATATCACACCTGCTGGTCACGCCAGCTTGAGCAAAAGCAACCTCTGCCTTTAGCCTGAAATTTCTATGTAATGGTGAGGACAATATCACGTTTCCGTGTTTCTTTTTTCCCCTGTTGAAAAATCTGGTGGCTCTCTCAGATAAGTAAAAATATTTTAAGTTTGTTCTCTTTTCTTCTGGGTGAGCCTTATATACTTCAGGGTAAAACTTATTTGGTGAGATTGTTTCAGGTAAATCCAGATGTTGAGATGAACATGTCTTTTGCCACTGGGAAAATTTAAAAAAAATGCTGAAAATCTGCCTTTTTTTTTTTTTTTTTGAGCAAACTCTGCTTTTGTGGTAATATTTTAGCTGCTGAAAAACGTTGTGATTTAAAATGCAGATAAGCACTGAGATAAACAGTGTCCTATTAATAGTTATTTGTATTCTCTTTTTAATCCAACAAATGCCAAGGTCAGAAGAAGTGTACAAGAGTGCAAAAGTTATCCAGACCTAAGAGAATCCACTATTTAGTGCGGTTATGTTTTAGCAGTGTGTTTGAATCTCTCTTCCCGCACCACTCCAACCCTCCCTTCATTGTTTTCTTTGTTATTCTTTCTTTTCACTATATGTAAACTTGATGTGAGATGGAATGCCCTGGGGCATTGCTGATGGGATACAGGGCTTTTCATCTCTTGATTGCCTACTTGGCAGTGTCTTTAGTGAATTCAAACCTTTATCTGTTAGAGACTGCAAGGTAAACTCGATTCTGTAAAATGAGATTAACTCTTAATTCTGTTCCTTAATGGGGAAACGTCTTTATCTAACATGGCATCTTTCTTGATAAAGAGTAAAGGTTGGGTGGGTATTGTGGTTGAGCTCTGAAAGCTTCACATACTGAAGTCATTCCTGTTGAGTAGTCACAGGACTCTGATCTCTGGAACTGACAATTCCTGTCCTTCGTCCTTCTGGTGTTGGTCAATAGAATGCAATTGTGCTTTGAAAAAGGCATTTTATTTTGGGTGGAGTGTCTTGGCAGAATGAGTGTGATTTAAAAGGCAATGCAAAAGCCCATTAGAAATTGTTTTCAGAGATAGCACTGTAGCTGTTACTGGCAGCATACCAGAAGTATAATATTAAGACAACGAGAGAGAACACCCAAATTTTAGTGTGCTTGTTTAAAGGTACACTGCTTAAGGTCTCCTAATGTCTTTATAAGTTGTTTGTCCTTACACATCCTTGATCCAGACCAGAACAACTCATTGCCATTTTGTTTCGTATTTTCTTCTTCTTCCTCCCCATAATGTCACCTTCAGAGAGCTAAATGCTATAAATAATTCCTTGAATTACTGTTGCAGATTTTGTGCGGCTATCAAAACAAGTATTTGTTTTCAGTTCCAATTGTTATGCTTGCAATAAGATAATAGCAACCTTCAAAATAATACTACTGAATTTAACACTCTAGAGGCTATGATTGCATCCAAGCAACATGCTTGCTTCCAGCCACAACTAAAAATACTTTCTAAAGTTCCTTTACAATATCAAAAGATGGTGTTCCTCGGACAGAGATTTACCATAAAATGGTGTTTTGGTGACATGTCGGACATATTATTGTTACAGGCTATTCAACATTCCAGTGTTTTTAGTAACATATGATTATTTGAGGAAGCTCGGTAGCTTTTCATTAAGCAATGTAGAGTAAATCTTTCACACGGAGACGGAATGTTTCTTACAAGTAAATAGACTTGTGTTTTATTGGTGAAGGCGCCTATCAGTGCTACAGGGTAAAGCAAGAAGAGTGAATTTCAAGACTGTATACCTGTTACATTAGGGTAGAATCCAGCTAGTCTTGTGCTGAACGTGTCTGGAGTGTATTTGTATGGACTGGAAGGCTTAAGATCAGACAACTATAAAACACACATGGCTAGAAGACTATTTTTACGTTGTCTGAGTGCTCCACATGCTGCACTAAGGTCAAACAGACCTAAGATTGCATCCGCTGTTTATTGAATTCAGTTTGTTTTTTTTTCAGTGAGTTCAATGGGATTGGAATCAAGGTCTTTCTAAAGTTGTGATAATAGATCAGGCAAGGGAAAAATGCTTCTATTGTGCTTCTGAAACATGCTTCTTTATCCTTAAATTAAGATTGATTAAGCATAACTGATTTCTAAAGCAACTCTGAGCCACAGTATCACAGCCAAAGTGGAAGCAGGTCAGAAGTTTCACGTGCTGTCTTTCTTGCTTTGTAATGATTGCAGTTTTTCGTAAAGTGTTGTTCTGTCTGATTTGTTTTGATAATATCACTGAACTTAAAATATATAAAATTGTAATTCGTTATGTTTGGAAATATGAATTATTCTATAGCCATTTGTAAAAAAGAAAGGGGGGGAGTATAATAAGCACATTGATGTGGTGCAGAGAAAAACTCTAATAATATGATATGTCATGTCATTTCTCAAAGTAAATTTCAGTTTGGTTTTACAGTTTTAACTGTTGACTTGAATTTTGAAAGACGATGTTCAGTCGGTTTGTGGAAAAAGTATTTTGCCCTGTTTTGTCATGCTTGGTATTAGGTTACTAGACAGACAGCTGCAGTTGACTTAAAATGGTGCACTAAAAATATTGAAGAGTGTAGCCTTGAGGAAGCAGGGCAGTAAAATGGCAACAAGAATATTTATTTAGCACAGAATCATCTGGGGATGTGAGAGATGCTTTCAAAAGTGTAATATATCACAGGACAAATTTTATGATATTACTTTTGTCTCTTACTGCTTCTATTGATCTTTTTCACATACATTTTAGAAAATTGTCACGTATCTGTCCTCAGAGCCATAAAATAAGCCTGACATCAGTGTTTCATATATGTCTTTTTACCAATAAAGTATGCTTTCTGAATTAATTTAAAAAAATATAGGTTGCTTGTTCGTTAGAAAAGATTTTAGGTGAAAATGTATCAATCGAGGTGGATAACTTACGCATTCAAAAGGAAGTTCCATTACTGGGGTAATACAAAGGAAATTATTAGTATTTATCACTGTGATTCATTGTGCTAATTTTAAGGAGATGATATTTCATTTTTCAAAAAATCCAGCATCTCCAGCCAAACAGCACTTGAGCCCACCCTGAAAGCACCCAGATGAACGGCTTGCTGCTTGAGTACAAATGGCCACAAGCTGATTGCACATCAGTCAAGCAAAACACCAAGCACCAAGAGAATTTAACATCATAGAACAGCAAAGAGAAAGGGCCCACTGTTAGGAGTTCAGTGCCTTCTGAGAGAGAAACTCAGCCCTCTGAATTCACCTTAATCTTAATTTTGCAAGGGCTGGCTGACAGAGCAGCGGGTACTTGAAAAGATTCACTGCTACATCAGCTAAAATAGCCCAGTGACAAACTCTACAATATTAGTTCACCACTTTGATAAATACTATATAGTAGGCAAATATGTACACACACATACAAACTCACACAAAGTATGTATGTATGCCTGTATCCAATATCTTTGACATAATTTCTTCCTGACATATTCATTACTTTTTATAATCCCTCCAAATATTTTTCTGTTTTGCCCTTTTTCCTTCTTTACTCTTACTGTGCATTGCCTCCCAAATGTGAAAGAATTCCTTCATGCTTTTCTGAGTGCTTTGAAAAAGACCCCACCTCCAATCCTTAATTCTGAGTTCATTGATCTTTGTTCAGACTTAGCTCTAAGCAGTAGTTATGTACTACCAGGATTTGGAATTTTGACTACACTAGGCAGCCATTATGCTAATTATGTTTGTAAAGTACCTCTCATATGCAAAATCTCTAGAAATATAAATCAGGAATAACAACTTTACAATCAGCTGTTAGAAGACCTGAGATTTATAGGCTCTTCCTGAACTGAACTAACCTTCATACATACCACACGTAAAATCTGAAGCGTAAATTAGGTTGGAAGCCACTCACAAAAGTGATGAACTGCCCAGCTAAGGATTTGTCTTCCAGTCTCAGATGTGTTTGCATCCCGATTGCCAGACTGACCTGCACTCCCCTTCCTGCTCCAACACATGGGATGAAAATTTTCCAGGACAGTTCTTTTGCCCAAAGTTCATTCCTGCCAGATTTGTCCTTCTCTGACTCCAGCCAGCTGTAAAAGGACTCCAGTGGCATTTGGCAGACTTTGTGCTAAATAAGTCGTACCCCGTATCCAGTGGATGTAGTTCACTGAACCAAGAAGAGTTTTGTACTTTTATAGATGATAGTGTCACACTTGAGTACAGAGAAAAAGAGCAGAAGCTCTGCTGCTCCCTTAATTTGTTTGTGTGCTTTCTCCTTACTTCCTCAGCTGTCCTCTAAATCCCCCTCAGCAACTGGTATCATCTGATTATTCTGGTATTTGGCTCACATAGTTGGATTGTTATCAACTGTGATCTTGGCCAAGGAAATTCAATCAGCTAATGAAATTGTGGTCTTTCCATCAATTGATTATCAAATTGCTTGTATAGTTCTACTAGCCCATCTCTTTTCCAAAGCTGGACATTTTTGTTTACCCAGGCAGTCTGTGCCTGACCCCTTCCTTGCCTTTCCTGAATGTCTCTTTTATCACTTGGCGTGTGAGTCTGGCCAAATATCAGTGGACTTCATGGTCATTTTGCTGACCACCGTGTTGAAAATAAATCAGTGAAAAAGCATTTCAAAAGTACAAGAAAAGCTAGTATGACTTTCTCTCTCATGCTGCCCAGTGTAGCAGTCCCACAACCCTGCTGATTTACAAGGTGAACAAAGATGATGTCAAGAGAGGATGGTGCTTGCCAAGGCAGTGACCAGAGGAGCTGTGGTTTGCTTTTTGGGTAAGGCACACAGCATAGAGCAAAGCGCCTGCGGTGAGCACCTGTAAAGGATGGATTTGCCCACCACCTTCTTTTTTTCCCTAGCTCCCTGTGCCAGTACATAATCTTTGAGCAAGTAAAGATGTCGGGTTGAAGTCCCTTTGAATTCCAGTCTTCTAGAAAACTGCTGTAGATTTAAATATAGGGCAGCACTGGTAGTATACCTGCTGCTGTATTTCACCATAAAGTACAACTAATGCTCTTTGCCATAGGTATTTAACATCCACTGAAGCTGATGCAGGCATATGAGGCCAGCTACCAGCTACTTTGGGATGAGTGTTATCGTTACTACACAATAGAAGTTGCTATCTTGTATGCTGTCTGAAGGACATGGTCTCACCTTGAGCTGCACTGCAATTGCCACTGCAAACTAGGCTAATGGCTACTCTGCACTGCAGTTGTCTTGACAAGCTGTGGAGTACCTTGCTTATGGAAACAAGCTAGTGGTTGGCATTGTCTGTGATAAACCTAATGTAATACAGGAGTGGCTGTGGTTTTGGCCCATATAAACACATACAGTATACCCTGTTGGGAAAAACTGCGTTTGCTTTCTTTAAGAGCTTCTTTTCCCTGTGATATGTGGAGCAGGAGTTTCCATTTTTAGTATTGCTATATTCTTTCCTTTTATGCAAGCTATGGTACATTTTATCTTTTTCTGGAGTGGTATTCCTTTTGGTACTGGTGAAACTGTTGTTTTTCAATGCTGTTGGTTTGGTTTTGTTTTTTGGTTTTGTTTTTTTTTCTTGACTAAAGAAGAAACAGGGAAAATCACAAGGGAGAGAAAAGCAGTGGAAGAAGCCAAAAGTACCCAATGCTAAGGCACTCACCTTTGAACCTTCTCCATCTCTTTGTGCTGTCAAGTTGAAGAGGTCAGCTGCTTAGTAAACAAATTGTACAGGTGTTCTTAAAATACTGGTGTTTGTTACTTATTGGTGGTGTTAAGATCAAAAGAAAACAGAGATTGTCCACTTGATAGAATTCTAATCAGTTGCTTCTGAGTTCAAATTCCCAGAATTTGAGAATTTGCTCATTCTCAAATGGGAGAAGGTGAACCCTAAATAAATGAGGTGCTTCTGTATTGAGTTTCCTTTATTGAAGAGTAATGGACACATAGGATAAAGGAAAAAGAAGGGAGTGCAGTATATTATGCCTATGCTTCCATTACAGTTGGCCATTTTATATGCCTATGGTAACATTGCCGTAATCTATTAGGATCTATTTAGCCGTAAAAGTGGGGATTATGCTGTACCAGGGCAACACCAAGAAATTGGACTATTAAAAGGTTCATTGAATAAATGTATCTCAGTATATGAAATTTTATAAAATATGAATGCAATGTTAATATTGTGGTGTTTTATTATAGCTTTGTAAAAAATTTAATTTTTGTGTATATCAAGAAATAATATTGAATATGTATCTGATTTATTTGGAAAGGTGACTTTCGTAACTCTTCATAGTCAAGTAACATTCCTTTTAAGTTTGTAGGATAATGACTTGTTTTTCTTTTGTGTTATTCTCTTAATAAAAATATTTTTATAAATATTTTTATTTTATTTTATAATTATTACTGTATTACACTTGGAAGTAAGAGGTTATTTGCTCAACATGAGGGTTCCACGCTGCAGCACCTGCTTTCCTGTAGCAGCACAGTGAAGTATTGTACTGTGCTACCACACAAAAAATTAGAATAATGAAGGTAATTCCTTTTAGCTCTGTAGGAAAGGAGGCTGGAACCCAAACTGTCCAGCTTTCCTTGAGTCTTGTAAGCAGAGGGGCTAAAAAGAGACTACAATTTTCGATAAGGGGAAATACAGAATATTTGAAGCTACTGTTGGCATGCCTCCCTCACACTGGCTCTCCTGTGCATTACAGCCTAGATCTAGGGAAGAACAAAAGGCATTTACAAAAATGTCAGACAAATTCCACACCTTGCACTCAAAGAGGCTCTAGCTCTGCTAACTATTTCTTTTCCTTCCTGGGGATGTCCATAATAGCCTTACTGGGAGAGGAGATAACTGTGTTTAACTGGACAGGGGAAAAGAAACTGTACCCCATAAACACATAGGCAGCGGGTATGCAGCTTGTGGATGGCCAGGAGCATGGTATCAAGTTTGTGGGTACTTCCATGCTGCTCTTTGTGGAGCTCCGCAATGAGACTCCCCTGTCCCTCTTACATTATCACAAGAATGATGTATCCAGCAGATTTATAATTTCGGCTGTTTCTGTTCTGTACAGATCCATCGTCAAGGAGGACGTGCATCAAAAATAAAACTCCTCCTCTGCAGAGAAATTATATCTATTTAGGAAAGGCCTTTATATGATAAAGGCTTTTATTTCAGAGGAAGAAATTTGTTAGCGTTACAGAGATCTGTTCACCTTGGCAGAAGCCTCCTGAAATCAATAGATTCTGTTTCTTTTACATACAGAATACTGAATAAGACTCTTAATGATAGAATTTTACCCTCGTAAACTTTACCCTAATGGCATCTTCACTTAATTTTCCTGATAAAACCTTTATTGCAAATTCAGTAACCATTCTCCTTTTTAACAAGATTGCCAGCCTGCAAATAATTTCAGAGACAGGATCTATTTATGGGAATACATTAGCAAAATACGATCCAGCCATGATTTATCTTTCTTGTGTTAACTTTCTTTGAGTAGGAGGGAGTCTGCAATCAAGGTTTATAACTGCTAGTTCTGTGGTACTGGTGGGTCCTCATCCCCTCCCCAAATGGAGGATTTTGAAGAGTCTAAACCACAGTGGAAGTCTAGATTCCGCAGCCCATAAGACATATAACAAAGCATAAGCACCAAAGCAGGTAGTTTCATGAGGACATGGGCGCTCCAGTTGATGTGCTATTCAGTCAGTGAGCTGCTCCCTGTTGGGTCCTCTTGTCCATAAGGCATAGGTACAGAAGTGATGTAAAGATTTTTCCTTAATTAATCTCTTCTGCTAAGGGTGTAAAGGAAAAATCTTATTGTTGGAAATGAATGAATTTTGATAAAATGTTCTAAAAGGCTTCAGCCAGAGGCAGAACTATTAGAGAAAATAGTTCAAATAAGTGGATTTTGGTAAAATTGCTAGCAATTGAAACTGAGTTCCTATTATTAGAGGTATTGAGCATTCTTAAAATTCAGAGTAGTGCTACCACTACTGCATATAATACTGTGAGCTCTTTTTCTAGCAGTTAAGGAAAGTTGCCTTTAGACAAACATTTTGATTTTGTAACTACATTCTGAGATTTGTGGCTTTGACATTCTCACTTTCTGCAAGCCTAAAATGCAGGAACTAGAAGATTTGTAGAAGAACCATCTGGGGAACAGCAGGGTAATTCTGGCACTCTTCCTTGGGGTTTTCTTTTCTTGCATAAAAACATGACAATGAACCACCTCCCCCAAATCCACCAAAGGCTGAGCAACAAAGACAAGCACAGTTAGACTGTATTGCAGAGGACTTCTTACCTTCTGCAAAAATTGAAAAGGAAAGTTGAATTCTTTCCTTCTGCAGCCATTGCCCAACTCCATCCTCCCTCCGACATCCATATAACTAGTTAGTGCCTGGGTGAATCCTCATGCACTGGGCAGTACAGAGTCCCTTCTTACAGGAACCTGTAGTACAGCAATTCCTCAGGGCATCCCTCTACAGATATTGGGTGTTTTGAAGTTGCTAAGATGTGACACCTAAAGGGTAGGGGAATTTCAAAATGCTCGACAAGTAAGTGCTAGCACATTTGGATACACATACAAGTTTTGATAGGGATATGTAGGAAGGAATAGAAAGATAGACAGAGTTTTGACCCATGGCAGGCATCCCAGTCTTCCTCTCCCAGATGTGAATAGTATGCTTGGCTGTGCCTGTAGATGTTGAGTCCTGGCTGCTGCACTGACATAACACAGTTATGCACTAATGGGAAAATCTTTTACGTGACCAGGCCTGTCTCATATGCCTTCCTCTGTTAGTAATCTTAAAAGAGAACAGAAGAAAAGACCACCTTACTGAGCAGACCTAGGAATAAGATTTATTGTAAGAAGCATACATTTTACAGTAATAAGTTGGTAGCATCAGTTATGATGGCAAAGAAAGTGTGAGAGAACTCTGACAAGCCGTCTTACCTACTTATCCCTACCAGCTCTAACACCTTTCAGTGGACATGCATGGTTGTTATAGACTATAAACATTTTCTTTTTTATGCCCTCTATGATGACTTTTATTTTTAAGAGCCCCATGTAGTTTTTTCCCAGTGCAGTGTGGCATATATTGTGGATAAACTGTTCGCTTTTTTTGCCCTTTATATCTGCTCTGCCACAAATTCTAGTTCTTTTAATGTCATGCAGAAATGTATTACTACTTCACGAAAGTCTCTGCTTACTCTCGATTTCAAACCAGAAAAAAATGCAGATGAAGAATTTAACTTGCACGTTCTCCAAGAATGCTGAAACTAGAAATGAGCAAACATTCTTTCAAGAGCTACGGGGGGAGTCTTTTGAGTCTCATCATGTTTTTCATATATTTTCCAGCTGTATTTCATACTAGTACTTTCAGCTTTCTGCACAGTTATACTTTTCTACAAATATTTATATGCAAAAAATCACAAAATTCTACTCTTAAGCTGTATTTCTCTTTTTCCTTCCTATACAGTAGGAATTGACTGGTTTCAAAATAGATGTATTTCAGCAGATTCCCATATGGAATGTGTGCATTGATGAGCAGGAGGTGTTACTGGGCAAGAACCATGCTTTCTCCACACCGCTGCCTTGCACCAGTCACAGGAGTCCTTATGATGTTCTACTACCATCTTCTCTAAATGACTTCAGCATTCTTCTCCCTGTGTTACCCTCCATAAAACAGTATGGCATGCTACGAATTACATATTTAGAGTAAGGCAGATCCGTCTATCAATTCAGTCAAGAGATATGACGATGTGCTTTTTTTGCCTCCAAGTGGTTAACAATTGCAAAAGATTCTTTTTAATGATTAGTACTTTATTCACTTTATTTTTCTTTTTAGTGCATTGGAAAATAAATCTTAAACATTTCTTCTGTTATCTAGCACTTTAAGCCTTTTCATAGCATTTGTAACATCTCTTTGCCAACACTCCATCTGTGATTTTAGCTTGCAGGAAACACTTAGCAATTCTGTTATTAGCTTAGATGCAGAGAGCTGCTGTTTAAATATTAATTGTAACTTCCCTCATAAGTGCAGTCAAACCCACAGAGTAACTTGTGAAGTTCAATAAATATCTAGGAGAGGGTGGGGATTATGTTGTGGGTAGGGCCTGGTCTTAGTCTTAGCAAAGGTCTTACTCGAGTTAACAGTGCAAACAGATCATGTCCTGATGCTTGCCATTTCCTTTCCTCTTCTTACCTCAGTTCCCCTCCTTGCACACACACAGCAAACAGAAAGGAAAAAGAATAATGTTAAACTGCAAGCATACTTCTTGCACAGTTGGTGGACCTGCTGTAAGTGAGAGAACCACCCCACAGTGCCCGCAAGAAAAGATGTGAGATGCATCATTTGTTTCAAATCCTAGTTAGTGGACAAAGGTACTTCTGAAGTACTTGTGTGTTGCTCTGTCAAGAATCACACCTCAGTAAGAGGCATTACCTTGTGGTTGATGCCTTCTCCTCTGTTTTCAGTCATGAGCCTCACCCTGTTTCATTTCTTGATTCCACAAAATGTACTTTACACTTAAAAATAGGAAAATATTATGTGGTTACAGACATTTCGGTAAAGTGTGTTTGACAGAAGTGAGAAACAAAGTAGTTAACACCAATCTGACCAGCCTGTTTTCTGTGGATCACCAGAGCATTGTAATTGTAATACTTACATTGGGTATAATTGAAAGAAGATCAGCCCCATTAAAACTGTACGTTGTATTTTCCCCTCTCTTCTTCTTCCAGATGGTTATTAATCTTTTATTGGTGAGGTGGTTTGCCTACGGTGTAATCTGAGATTTTTCCTCATGTCATTTAAGTACTTCTCTTTGTGTTTGCAGATGGACTGAACTTTACTGTGTTGAATTGTGTTAATTGCTTAGAATTTAGATATGTTTTTCTTAGTATCTTGAAAATGTATAATTTTTTAAAAAGTAGTACCCACGTTTTCCTTTCATTTTTCAGCATTCTGTGAAGAGGGGTGCAGATATGGTGGAACTTGTGTAGCCCCTAACAAATGTGTCTGCCCTTCTGGATTCACAGGAAGTCATTGTGAGAAAGGTAAAGCTTTACTGAAACCCCCTTCTTCTTTGGTAGTGAGAAATATGATATGCTGAATTAAGTAATGATTACTTTCCATTCATTCATTCTGCTTGATGTTCTCTCTTCACTGAGGACATGACTGTTCCAGAACTGCCTTTACCTAACTGAAAGCTAGTCTCAAATTCAAGATGGAAAGTTTTAGACAATCAGGGATGTTTCTGCTTTTGCTTCCAGTAGGCACTTTTAGTTAATTAGAGGGGACAGCAAATAAAAAATATTTACTCCACCTATCTTCTGTGGTGCAAACTCAAGGTCACTTTCCTTTTTGTGAATCTGTTGTGCAAATCAGACCAGAATTTGGATGCTTGCTTTTCACTTAAGCTTATTGAATTCTTAAGTCACTGAGGCCACCAATTTTCAGAGAATCACAGCCTGTTAAAATATATCTCACTAGTGATGATTTGATTCTGCTTTTTACCAGATTTTTTTCCCTTTCAAGGTTTGCTTCTGATAGCCTTACAGGCCTACCTGTCTGTTCATTTCACAAAGATATTGGTTCCTTGTCTACCTTAAATGAGAAGGAAGGGATCTTACAGAATTCCATGGAGGACTCTTAGTAGATTCTTAATACAGTGATTTGGGATTTTATTTTGGTCCGTATTTATCGAGGTTGTATTTCTGTTAAATAACCCAATGACAGAGGTTTTCTGCGTTGCGTGTTTATTAATAAACCTTTTGCACTTGCCTTTATTGGTGGAAATAAAGTAGATTGTTAATGCAGGTTGCATGATGCTAGTATGGATGAGATTATAATTGGTGAGTGTTTTTTAAGGAAGGAAAAAAAAAAAGGAAAAACAAGAAATAAATGTTAAGTTAAATCACTGGAACCACTTGTTACCCAGAGATTGTTCAATAATTCGTGTGTAGCAGTGTCTGTTTAATACATGGCTGTTCTATTATAATACAAAGTAATTTAAACCCAGTTGTCAACAAATCTGCTTTGGATAGCTTCTGAAAACCGCTAAAGCTTTTTATGGATGTACTCAATTCACAGCATACTAAAATCCCATAGTTTCTAGTTGTCAGCATTGTTTGTAATTATTTGGGAATGAACTAGGACGTTAATATTTTCATATCATCTTGAATTAATTTGAGTACTGCTTTTTTTTTTTTTTTTGCCTGTACTCTTTGGGTTATTTGTTTTAAATAGAGATAATCTCCCAAGCCTCCTGACATTGAGCAATAAGTACTGGTAATACACATGGGGGAGTAATAAGATGAGTACCTGCCCTAGAGCCCCACCCACCATAGCTCCCCAGCCTCTAATCCTGCTAGTTAACCTCTTCCATGTATAGTTTGCTCATTCCTTTCTAAAACATCTATTATTCAGAGGGAGCAGTACATTTAGAGGGATGCAGGATACCAAGAAATGGGTTCTATGTATGTGAAAATATGGTACTGCAAAACCAGTACCTGCATTGCCCAAAGGTGCCCTGCCTACCTGGGGAGCCAGTGGCTTTAGGCCAGCTTTTAGCTCAACTGCCTATGTTTCTTCCACCCATGAATCTTCGAACTATCTTTTTTCTTACAGCTGTAAAGGGACTTTCATAACTAGAACACAGAGGCTTTAAATTGTTCAAGTGATGGTTTAAAATTGATGAATGGATGACATAACCATTGTTGACTCCTGTGTTTTTCATGTCTTTTGTATTGTTTTGATCTAAAAGATGAGTTAGCTCACCAAGTAAAGGAAACATGGCAGGCATGGTACTCTCATTATATCAAGAAATTTAGAGGTAGATGTCAGAAGGAGCTAGCTTCTGTGTATAAAATCTATATGACCTGAAGTAGAAGGAAGTTTATTTTTTTCTTTGAAGATGTATAGGATTTACCAGTATGTTACAAGTCAAGCTAATGATGGTAACTTTAAGAAATCTGATGTGCAAACTGATATGAGAATGAATAGGGCTTGGCATATGAGAAGTTGTCACATTTTAGTTGTGTCAGAGGGTTTGAAAACTTCAGCCGATATCCCTTATGTCATATGCATATTACAGTGGCTGAGTATCAGATCTATGTGAGAAAAGCTTCAGCCATCTGAAGGTGCATGTCCTGGAAAAACTAAAAGTTCAGAGCAGAAAGGTGATGAACCACCTTTGAAACAGGCTCCTCTTGCTTACCTGCCTGCTCCTCGAAGATGTAGTGCTCTCAGGAAGAGGAGGCAGTTCAGTAAAGACTTCCCTCATAGTGTCACTGCAGTTTGCTGCAATGTTTTTAGAGGACATCTAAAGTATTCAAAACCCATGTTTGTTTTTTCTCCTGCTGTCTGTAATGTTAGAAATAAGCACTTAGTTATATTTAACATATGGTAGTGCTCCCTCAATCATTATGACATAGACTGAAGATAGTGAAATGGTGGGACATCACTTTTAAATCAAAGCTTAAATGTTCCTGGTAAAATCTTGTCCGATGGAAGCTCATGGTGAACTGATGCATATCAGAAGTTAAATGATGTGTTTTGGCAACGTATTCTATTTGCCATGGTGCATTTAAAAATGTCCTTCAAACTGACAGCACAGCAATTCCTTATACATTATTTGTGAGCTGAAAGGAGTCGTCACTGGCTAAAAACAGTATGACCCAAATTGGCTTCAACATCATGTAAAGGGTAAAATGAACCAGTAATTAGGACTGTTGTTGAAAAGCAGGTGCATTTACTTCTGAATATGAATCATATGTTACTCATCTTTTTTGACTGCCTGGTTGAAATCATGATATTAGGATAGTTAAAAATTCAGAGATATTTGAGAAGGGTAGGATTTATGTTGGTAATTTACTCAGGTGAAATTAAAATACATATTTAAGGCTTATGTACAAATACATAATTCAACATGCTGCTAAGAAGAACTACTTCTTGGCAGTTGCTTTGCCTGAAATGAGGAACCATCATAACAGTTGGGGGGCTGCCTTTTCTTTTTGATATCAAACTGATATCCAGAGATACTGCCAAGTAATTCCTCCTTCTATCCATTCTTTATAATGCTGTTTCTTTAAGTATGTGCTTGATGCTTCTTACAGAATTTTTGTTGTTTTCTATTTCAGATCAAGAAATTCAGATCTATAGGATCTGATTTTATCTTGTAATCAATTTTTTGTTTGTTTTGCATTTAGCTGGCCAGGGCTGAAATCGGTGATTTCTGTGGTCATTACCATTTGTGGTCATATTTAACACAGTTGCGATACCTGTGCTAGAAAGTTTTTATGTTAGAATTGTTGCGATGTTGCTGTATGGTTCCAGCAGGTACATGCCTGATGGCTGAGCTGGAAATACGAATCCTTAACCGTATGTAACACTGTTGGCTTAAGCCCAGGTGCATCCTTGACAGGGATCCCTGTTAAAGGCTTCTAAGAGGCATTTTCCTGTGTAGAGAGGAATGCAAACACAGTACTCTGTGAGAGTTGTTGGCAGCATGGACTCAAATGCCCTAATTTTCCATCCAGTGATGTTTTCTCCATCTCATATTTTTGCAACATTAAAAAAAAAAACAAACAAACCCTTATTTCTTGAGCTGCTTTTCTTTCTCTGTGGATGATCCAAAGGTTAGTGGAGTTCTAATGGTGCTTTTGTAGGCAGTGTTCGTCATTATTCTGTATTTGTGGAATGTTAGTCACTACTCCCACTGATGAAGTGGTGAGGACGAGATAAGCAAGAAAATCTCCTATATGAAGACAGGAGTAAACAGATGATTGAGTGCCTAGAAAATGCAGGCACTCCTTGAACACCTGCCTGCATGCAGTAGAGTCCTGTGCGTGGGCCTAAGAAGTACATACCAACTTCTATACAGCTCTGGGATGGTGACCAGTGGTGGCAGAAATTTCAGCTACGGGAGTTAATATCTGTCTGTACAAATTATAACTTCAGGCAATGAGCAGGAAACAGCAGAAGGGTTTGACGCAGGGGGTTCCCAGCTAGGGGTAAGTTAAGGAAAGTGCAGTGTTCTTCCAAAAGCTGCAGGAGGGCTTTTTGCACCACATCTTTGCTCCCCTGGCTCATGAAAGCTACTGTCAGAGCTGGTAAACAATGAATGGGGAATATGATTCTGGTAGATTAGAAGGATGTTGCATAGGCTGGAGCTCAGAGAGGTAGCTATTTTTGTGGTAGCTACGTGAGTATTTATAGTCTTTGTAAAGCACAGGAGAACAGTTTTATCACAGAATGATAGAATGCTGTCAAAGAATTACCTGCTTATTGTAAACAGTCGCAAGCAAGGGTAAGACATGGCAGTGAAGCGTCGGGATGCGATGATTACTGGGGTTATTTCTTTGTGTTGTTTTGGGCTATGTGTACAAAAAATTGGCTGATATTGGGGCAAGAGGTCATTTTTCAGTGTGTACCATGGCTGAGAAATGTTCTTTGAATCCCAATAATTATATTGCGAGTAGGAAGAAAAAAAAAAATCAACACTTGCAGTATTGCGTTAGTTACATATGTATTCTTCAGTGCAGTCATAGGTTTCACAGGTGTGCAATGAAATATTGCTATGCTTATACTTGAAGGTGGATATGTCATGTACACGTCATGAAAATGAGGAGGCCTTTAGCTGATTTGTTTCATAATAGCTGGTGGTATCTGGAATTGCTGTCTACGAAGTTCCATACTTCTCTGTGTACTCATCTCTTAAATTGCTTCTTCTGGAATATATTGTCTTCTGCAGTCCTTTGGGTAAAACTCCCTACAGTCAGTATTCCTTTGGACCCTGGAGATAGAGAAAAATGTGAGAATTGTATTTCTGTGTGCTATTTCTTTGATTCCTGAGCTGGATCAATCTTTAGGTGTGTAGCTATCAAAGACATTTCAGTTGAGGATCCCGGTTTAAAAAAAATAAGCAAACAAATACCAAAGCAAAGCAGAGAAAGAGATTTTTCAGTGAGTACGGTAAGCTAAATGTCAAAACTCCCTACCTTTCTCTATCTAAGATCTTTTGTAAAATAAGAAGCAAGGTTTATTTTGGGAAACAAACCAGCTGTGCAGCTGTGGGCACAAGGCTTTGCATAAGATTCTTTCTAAAGCCTTTCATTTCAAGATGAGGCAAAGCCAGCATTGTGCGAGATAGGAGGTGTGAAGTGAATGATGCTTAGCTTATTACAGAAAACTGTGGTTGTGGTTGATATGACACTCCTGAGGGTGTGACAGATCCAGAGGAGGCAGATGCTCCAGGTGGCTGAGGTTACCCTGCTCCATTTGCTGCCAAGCTGTTTACAGCATTTGCCCCAGTGGTGCTTATTGCAAAATGGCAAGGGGTGATATCTTAATGTGATAGAAGAAAAAAAGCTGTCATTTGTAAAGATATCGGGGAATAGATCAAAGAATATCTACTAGAAAAATCTGATTAAGACCGTCTCTGAGGATCAAGGGGACATCTGTCTGCAAATCAACAAATAACTCTCAGTGGAAGAAAAAAGCTGTACTGTCTCACACTGCCAAGCCAAAGGAAGGTGAAATCTCCCAGACCAACAACATCATTCATCCCCGCAGCTGACCATAGCATGAGAAGACTGGACTTGTTTTTGTAGTGCTTATACTGTCTCATATACTGTAAAATTTAGTTTTAGAAGCCAGGAAAAACACTAAGCAGACAACTGGGTTTGTTGTGGGGTTTATTTTTATTTTTTTTTTTCCCAAGGGATATTTTGATGTTGCTGTATAGTTTATTTCTTATGTTCAATTGTCTGGATCTATATATTTTTGTTGGTTTATAATGAAAGGAATATCTGCTATATTCATCTTTTATGTTAGCTGAGATGATATCTTGACATGCCAGCTAACAAATGGTTCTAATGTTTTATTGTTTGCCTATTTTCATAGTCTTCTGACTTTGTGAGGGACATAGTTGTTTGGGTTGTTTTTAGAGTCACAGAAGATTGTTTGTTGCTCTTTTTGTTTTGTTTTGTGTTTTTTGTTTGTTTGTTTGTTTGTTTGTTTTGTTTTTTATTGCTGTGGGTTTTTTTGGCTTGGTTTGGGTTGGGGGTTTTTTTGCCCCTTTGGTCCTCAAAGCTTGCACTTAGAAATTGGGTAGTATTATATTGCTTATCCTGGCTGGAATTATGCTTGCTGTTCTAGGTTCCTTCAATTTGAATTTCTCCACTCAAATTCCACTTTATTCACCCTGACTGGTGTCTATATGCCAGCTGGACATGTCAGGTATTATTGAGGGATGTAGTTTTATCTATACAAGAGAAAAACAAGATTTAGCTAGTTGACATTTAATTTGTATTTAGATTCATGCAAAACAATGTAATCAAGAGGTGATTTCTGTGGATCAGACTTTATAGTGCACATAAGATCTGAACCCACATTCCAAAATCTTTATTTTCTTGGCTTAAACATTAAGAAAAATACCTTTAGATAGTGTCTTGGCATGCCATCTTTCTTTTGTCCCAGTTCCTGTTCTGGATGTTTTTGGATTAATACCTTGTGAAGACCCACTATAGAACTTACTACACAGCTTATGAAAAAAGCTGCTATGTTTTATTATTTCTTAGTAGTGAAATGAAAATACATGTGATATTTATAGAAACAAATGGATGTGACTTCATGAAGTCAGTGGCTTTGCATCTTCCTTTTGTAATGGAGCAATAGATTTGACTCCTTCACTGTGTCTTTCTTGCTGAAAAGTAGGGAACGAAAAATCTGAAATGAAAATGATAGTAAGTGTTTTGGAAGGGAAGGAAAAGAGCTGGAAAATTTAGGAGATTGACAACTCACCTAGACCTCCAGTGATAAAGAAGCAATTAACAGAAGGAAAAACTCCAAACAAAATTATGACATCTCCTTTAGATTCAGGTACCCTGCCAAAAGTGTTGGATAGTAACCTGTGTTCAATCTCTTAAAAAGCTGTTAGCAATTGTCTCGAAATTAAAGATGAGTGATCCTTATAGCAGTGTGGGGTGAACTGAATGAATTTATATTGAAAATTGACTTTTTGATGTGGCAAAGACTAATAAACATAGCTTTCATAGAACCATTTGAAAGCAACGTGGCTCTTTAGTGCATCAGAATTTAGTGATTGATTCAATCAAGTTCTACATGAGAAACATCCTTTGCATGGCTGGGTTGAACTTTCAAAAGGCCCTTCACAGAACAAGGCTGCATAAGCTCTGTGAAGTTTAAGAAAATTCAGGAGTACAAGAGCACCGTTCACATGAGTGCTTACATGAGCTATACCAGTTGGAGTGTCTCTGTAAGACAAGGCCTTCCCCCGAGCATGTTCTGTGAGCCCCCAAGCGTCCCCATTCCCATGTCACTAGCTGCACGTGGCAACCAGCCATTGTCTGGCTTGGAGTAACTTCCAGAGCAAAGTGAAGGGGGAAGTAAAGTGATAGTCTTTGTGTTTCCCTGGGGCTGGGCTGGCTGCACGCCCTGCTCCTTAGGGAGCTTCTTGGCAAAGACAACACTCTTGGAGTTGTGCCTTATGCTACTTGGGCACTGTCGCACAGCAGCATACCTTTGTGAAGGAGAACTTGTCTTTTGGTGGTAGAGAGATGCGTGTCAAAAGGATACGGTACATTTCCTCGGGTTGAATGTAACTATGCAAATAGAGGGATGCTGATATGGTTTGTTTCCATCATGTGCCTGGAAGATGCAGAGCACAGTGCAGGGGGTGAAGGCAGTATTCACAGGCAAAAAGGAGGTGCCTGTCTTTTCTAGGTGGGAGAAGAGCATGCTATAAGGAATATAGGCTATTCTAGCTAAACAGGTAAAAAATGTTAGGGCCTCTCTTTGCCCTCTACTTAGCACCTGGAAATCGCTGGGGGAGAGGGAGGTTTGTTTGTTCCTGTTTTCTTTGTTTCTTTCTGCCACTGCTAAATGCAGAGTGTTAGATGTTTATTCATCCTTAAGTTCTAATTATGTACTACAGGAGGAACATAATGTTTAGAAAGAGACAGCTAACTAAGCAGTAGCAAGCTCCTAAGCTCTAAATATAAAAGCCCTATATTCCCTCTGAATTTCCTGCAGCCCTCAGCCTACATAGCGGAATATTGTGCAAAAGCCTTGCTCAAACTGAGGCGTTGGAATTCGTTCCCTGCTGGAAGCCATGTTGCTTTGGCCCTTTCTTGAAGTGCTCAGTTCCCCGACTTAGTGTTCCTCCGGTTTATCACCAGGAACATCTCCCACACCTTCTGCTTCAGTTTCCCCTTGGATTCTGAGGACCCAGGCAGTGGGATTTAAATTTGTTTCAAGTGGCAGAATCACCACTGAATATATTAAAGAAAACAGAGAACTACAAAGCACTCAAAAATGTGAGCAAATATTTATATTTGAGCAAATAGACATGTTCATTTATTAAATAAAATTTCCATTTTGCAGCTAAGAAGTTTTCATATATAAAGCATTTCCTGTGATGTGAGCTGTACAGAAAAGACAGTTGCTTTAAAATACCTACTTAATGATAAATTATGTACAAACCACATCTCGTTTTACTACAGTTAATTTTAAAACCCCAACAAGTCTGCTTTGAGTGCAGTGCAGTAATGCTAATTTTATAACCTAGTTTGACACAGCATTCTGACCCCCTTTTTTGGTTCTTCCAGGCAGATGCCTACATCAGTGAAACAAAGAATAATTCTAAGGAGAAATGCCAGCATAAGTAGTGGACTAACTAAATATTCAATAAAAACTACTTCAGTCTGTCCAACTACAGGCAGTATTTAGGGAGTTTAATAAGCTCTTTGCCACCTTTTTGTTATTAATAGTCTGCTCTGGACTGGAGATCAACCATGAATATTTAAATTGCTGATAACCTAGAAGTATTACTCGAGATGTGCAGAGCAGGCACAGAGAGGTACTTACATTTTTTTAAGACAGAAATCCTCTTGGCTTCAGTGGGAATTTCACCTGAGTGGAAGCCTTGGGATCTGGTGCAATTGAATTAGGAGAAATGAAAAATAAATGGCTCTAGTGAAATAAAAGAGCATTTAGAGTGGGGTTTTTATGTGGAACAAGCTGTGTAGGTTGCAATTACCAGTGATAAATATGCCATCCTCAACTCATCGATCTATGATACAAATCTAACTAGCTAATCTATGAGTAAGATCCTATTCAAACTGGGTAGAGAATTCATTCTCTTTAGAAAACTCGTACAACTGAGATTTTTACTATAAAGAACCCTGTTTCTGCTGAATTTTAGTACAGTGAATGCTAACGTATTTCATTAGTTGATCTCATTGAAGTTAATCAAGGTGTAGTGAGAGAAAACGTGCCTCAGTCATCAGAACCATCATCAGAAAACAATTTATTTTGAGAAATGATGTGACAAATGAAAGGAATGAAGCCAAACAACATGCTGATGTTTTGGAGGTACTGTGTATTTAATTCTGACAGAAAGCCAGTTTTCCTGCATTCTTTCTTCTCAAAGATTTTCTTTCCCCTGAAAAATTATGGTGTGAGAAGAACACTTTAAGCTGATGGAAGCGATGCAACTGGAAAAAAAAGTAGATGTAACCAGCAGGATCTTTTCCCATGTTGATAGGAATTCATCACCTCAAAAGCAATAGTCACCTCCACTTGCTTTCACTGGGCAGACATTCAGAGGAAGAAATCATGTCCCCATTCGTATAATCCTTGGAAGGCGAGTAAAATGGCATAAATCACTTACTATCTTATGTGACTTAGTAGATTGCACCTTATGTACAATGAGGATAACTAATCCAATTATTTTGATTTAGGAGCCAGGGTGAAAATGTGAGTTAAACCCTTGTTGAAGGGAGTGTCATCCTTTCTTTATAACTGAGGTAGCCTTTGTAACATCTACAATTGTGTTGAATTTCAGTCTTTTTGAGTATCTGTTTTTGTAAGAGTAACACCCATGGTTTTCAGCACTCTGCTCCAGGAAGATTGCAGCATTGGATTGTTGTTATACAACACTGCAGTGAAGAAAAGCCTACAAGAGAATGAGGTGGCTCTTTGTAAAATCTGCCAAATTAAAATCGGTATGTGGACTCAAGGAAACAAGCGCGTCATCATTAGGATTGTACTTGTGTATGTACGGAGAAGAGAAGAATTAGGAAGTTTTACTGTTATGGAACCTTACAAACTTTCTTATCCCCTTCCAAGGCTTTTTCTGTGTCAGGTGAAACATTTTTATTGTCAGTCGTCTGTTTGATAGTGATATGTCTGTTCTGCTGCAGAATGTACATGATGTACCCAAAGGCTCCTCTTCACAGTGGACTTTTATTATGGATAATCCAGCATATCTTGCCTGGTGAACTACCAAAAAATCAATAGAGTATTACCTGTTGGGTGTGAAAAAGGCCTATGAATCCATCTCCTAGAAAGTGTGGCATTAAAGCCTCTTCCAGATTCGGAGCTCACTAACTCACAGTGCAGATTCCTATTGCGTTTGGCAGGCTCTTGTTCCTGCCTGTAGTCATGGAGGAAGAATATGCAAGATGCTAAAATAATACTTTGCTTAATGTAAGGTACATATGAAGCGTTAAAGTAACTTGGATTGTTCTGATTTAATGTTTTCTTTGCTAGTTCCCTTATGATTGCAGTAGCTTTAAAATAACAGTCATACTCAACCTCAAGGAAGTACATGTCAAAGTTATTTTCAAACTTTTTATAATGTTATGATAAAAATCTGTTCAGTCCTTCACATTTGCAGAAAGAGTTCTTCCTAAATACATCAATCATTTTTTTTTGCTTTTAAAAAGAGAACCTCTGATTTGGCAAATCAGGCAGTTCAATAGCTGGAGTTTTCTACTACTTAAGCTGTATAACATCTGAATTATTTCTTTCAACATGTGATATCTACTAAGTAGATCAGTCATTTCAGAGACGAACATAAATGGTGGAGTTCTTATGTGGAAGAGTGAAATCGCCTTATTTGATTTTTTTTTTTTTTTTTCTTCTGAAGAGACATTCTCTGTGTGCTGGCAATCTAATCTTTGGAATGGTACTCATTTGTCTTTTGAATGAGACATGAAATGAAAGCCCTAAACACTTCTGGTCATTAAAGATCCAGTTGAACCTGTATCCTATTTCAGCTTAGGTAATTACATTCTGCCTTCTTTAGCAATGTCAGTCAGAGAAATTACTCATTTGAAATAGCTGTCTGGCTAGCACAGAGTGGCACCCGTCCCTTAACTACTAGATGGCTACATTTCTGTGACAGGTTACAGATCCTTAGAGCTTTTGATGGCAATTACATGGTTTTAAATGTGAATGGCTCTTAGTGGAGTACAAGCATGTAGGCCTGCGAGGGTGAGCTCAGCTCATCCACTGTCATGGAAGTAGTGATATCTCTGGCCTCAACAGCAGAGTTGACTGGGGCCGGTTACAGGTTCTTGCACACCTACTGCATCTTCTTGTTTTAAGCTGGTTGACAGCAGGGGCTCTTTGAGCTGAGAAAAGCAGAGGAGCACCCAAACTCTGATTAGGATCCTATGCACCACCCTTGCATGTGGTGGAGCCACCCAGCTTCATTATAATAGCCTACTGGCTTATTACCAGCTTGGGCTGTAGGTACTCCTCAGTTGGAGAGAGATTAAATAGATTGTTCTCATTTCCAATATAGTATTTGAACTATTTGGAGCACAGGAGGTAGTACAGTATGAAGGAGATGTTGGTAATGGTTTATATAAGGAAAAAATACTCTCTGGCAATTCTTTGTGATTACATTTCCTAGAAAGAGACTGAGTGGTTTCTCTGTTTTCGTTGTTTGGTTGGTTTTTTCTCTTTACCACAGGCTGAATAAAGAATGTCCCATGAACTGTGTCTGCCCCTGCAGAAAGTAAGTTTAGTAGTGTGACAGGAGTGTTTCTTTTTTTCTGCCAAATGCTTATTCTGTCCCTTTCTACAACAGCTGTCCTGTCCACCTCTTGTGACAGCCCTAGCTCTGGAAAACCTATCAGTCTGTCCAAAATGAATTAAAAAGGGGGGGGGAACCCTATCTGCATACCACAAGGGATTTTTGTTTTGTGGCTTACAAGGCAGGCAGATTGTGATTCCTACAGTTAATGGAAGCTGCTTTTTGGGATGGGACTTTCGTTGCCTGCTAAAGCCTATCTTTCTGTCCCCGACCTGTAATTGTTTTGTTTCTCACCCTTGGAATGTCCAACACAGAATGTTTCAATTCTTTCCATTAACTGCGTGGAGAAAGTAGAGATTTAATTCATACCTCAGAAATTTTCTTCCATTTTCTCATCTGAAATCTTGTTTCTCCTCCAACTTTTACAGAGTTCACAGCTGATGCAGCTTGTGAGATGTATGTGCTGATAGCAATAACAACTCCTTCAGTGGTCCCATTAATCATTTATAGGCTAAGGAGTCAGAGTATGATAATGCCTAGCTATTCCTAAGGCCTCCCTTCGAGGTGACTGAGACATATGTTTCTTTTTCAAGAGAGCTTTGATTTTTTTTTTTTTACCCTATGTCCCCTCCCCCCCATCTTCCCTCAGCAGGCTTTTATTAGGTGTGTTAATTACTGAATAAGATGAGAGAAAGTTGCATGTGGAGATGGACGGTAATATGTCATTGAGGATACAGAATCTGATCAATAATGACCAGAATTTCCTGATATCTAATGCCTGTTTGACTGATTTGACTGTAGGGGATTTTTTTAGATTCCTCCATGATATATAGTTTACAAATGTAAAAAGAATTAAATACAAAATTGCACAAGAAGGAGGTAGTCGGCTGCTCGCTTGTCCAGCTGCTACAAAAACATGTATCTCTTTGTTAAAGTTGCAGGTTGTCCTAGTACTAGTAGCAGTTCCCTTACTGTGTCCTAAATAAATTAACTGGTGTGTTAAATCAGTTATTATATCTTCTTGCTACAATCAGCAAATTTAAATTGGTCAGTTATTAGTCAATGTGCTGAATAGCTTAAACAGTGAACTCATTCACTGTAAAAATAAATTGCAAAAGCTTCTTTGGAGGAAATTCTTCCAAGGGGTGGAACATCCAAACTGGGGAAATGTAATACCTTTCACATTTCTACTGTATTGACCCTTGTGGAAAAGTGGAAGACACCTACCTCACTTTATTGCATTTAATGTGGTATTTTTCATGAATGCTAAATTCAATCTAGCTTAAGAAAGTTATACATAGTATATTCACATTTCTAGATTTCATGTTTTACTCTTCTTTACATTACTGTATCTTAAGCACCAGACTTAAAGGGCATAGACAGTTTCTCTAAGCCAAAATGACAAATAAAATTAGGACAGCATTAAGGGAAGAATTTTGTGTCAATCAAAGCTGAAAATGACAAATTTCCTAAATTTCCCATGAGAGCAACAACAAATTTCAGTTTTCCACTGACGGAAAGACAGTATTTTTGAGACATTAAGAAAAAGGTCTAACCAAACCAGGAAGTTACTCTTTAATTTTTTTTATTTTCCCTGTTGGAATATTTCACCTTTGAATATAAATCAAACATGATACCTAAGCTGAAGGGCTGACCATATCTGAACCATAATGTAAAACTCAAAATACTCCTGAAGATACAAAGCCTTACAGATTTTCTGGTTTCCATAACCTTTTGGTTTATACCGTCAGCTGTATTGAAACAGGCTGAGAATCTTGATCTATTAAATTTGGTGAAAAGGGGTTTTATAAAAACTTAATTTATCTAACAGAGTCATAAAAGGCTTTGTCAGTCTTTACCCCACTGAGTTGTCTTACACCATGGGTAGTCATATCGATTTCAGTTCTCTAGTAATGTTGTAAAGTACAGCTCCGTGTAAGAGCAGGTGGCTGAAAATGCTAGCCAAGGATAAATTAATCCAAAAAGCATAAATAATAGAAGGAATATAAAGTGGTAATATGTATTCATAACAACATTTTTAAAGTAACATTTTATTCAGAATATCTGAGTCATTTATCTGGCATTACAAAAATCAAGCTTTAAAAATATTGTGGTATAGTGTAAGGTTGTGGTGGTGGGTTTTTTTTTGTTTGTTTGTTTTGGTTTTTTGTTTGTTTTGTGTTTTTTGTTGTTGTTGTTTTGGTTTTTTTTAACAATTTGGATAACACTTAACTATTACGCTTGGCTCCTTTCCAGGTCAGTAGATGACTCTAAATTTCTGGGCTCAAGATGAAACTATTGTTTGATCCTCAAAGGAACTGAATACCTTTTTTTCATGGCTCTGAAGATTTTGGCTGGATGTATTTTAATCTTTACAAGAAAGAAACTTGTATTAGTGTACAGTGTTGTAAAGTCTTTAAGGTGGAGATGCAGAGAGAGAATGAATGCCCTGTAATGGTGGCGTTCTGACATATCAGATCTTACACCCACAGAAAATAAGTTATGCTTATTGAGGAGTGTAAGCACAGAAGCAAAACCGAAGAGTGGAGGGTCTAATTCCAGTCTTCTGTCTTGTGTATGTCATAGGTATTGGCACAACATGTGAATATTTGTACTGTTTGGGAATACTGCCACAAGTAAGGCGGCAGAAGCTCACTTAGTACAGAGCATCTTTTCTCTAGATTATGTAGAAAAGCAAACCATTTTTAAATATGTTTGGAGTGTTGTTAGTTTATTTTTACAGCATAGAAGGAGGATAGAAGAAGGTGGGGGGAAAAAAACCCCTTGACGTTCCTGAAGGTTGATAGAGGAGTTAGCATAGAACGTATTTTATCAAGTGCATTGCATCAGATATGACTATATAGTCTGTTTATAATCCCATTTAAGGACTATAAACAAGAAAAATTACATTGACAAGTTATATATTTCAAGCAGACTTTACCAGTAGATTCCAATTTTGAGCAGGTCAGCCATAACGATGTAACTTGATTGTCATGTTATTTTAAAACAGCATCTTTTTTTGTTATACTGGATAAAATAGCACTAATGTGAGGGACCATGACACTTTATGGACACAGAGTGTTATTTCCTCTTTGGAAACAACTGTTAATGAACTTTTCATATTAAAAGGGTGGAGATTATAGTTGTTCATCGGTCTTAATAATCAGCTATGTTATTAAATTCCCTGCAGCTGTTCTCCTAAGACACCAGGCACGTACATTGTAAGCCAAGGGGTGAACAAAGACCTGGTATAAAGTCATCACAAGTCTTGGGTTCCCTTCCATGAGTAAAGATCCTGAGAATTTGTCAAGGTCATCTTCAAGGACACAACTGTCTTAAGACAGCCAGACAGAAGACTTTCTTTTTCTTTGGATTTTTAAAAGCCAAGGTAAAGCCTTCTTAAAAGACAAGTTTATGCTGGAAAGATGAATTGATTACTCTGCTATTAAGGGCTGACTTGGCTGTACATGGTTCCTCCTACTTTCAGAAAGAGAATCACAAGCAACCCCTTTAGTTACACCTATATATTTTGCAGATAAATAATATATGTGTAGTACAGCTTGTATTTGACTGAAGTGATGTGTCTTTTAAGAACTCCTGAGAAAGGAGTGCAAAAATTGCTTGTAAATGTTGACAGATAATCACAGTACTCATGAATTCTCATTTATTTTTCTTCTACTTCCTTCTCAAAAATACCCAGTGTTGTTGCGAGCATTCTGTTACTTCCAGAAATTAATTTGAAAGTGAGATAATCTAATCTAAATTCAGTGTAAATAAAAATACTGCTAAAATATGCTTTCAAGACTAACATAGAATTATATGTGTATTGTGGGGTGTAGGTCGTTGCTTGTTTTCAGAAAACAAGCATTTCTGTGTCTAAGCTGTACATCACTAATTCTAAACCATAATTTGTGAATTTTGTATATGTTTGCTCTATGGAGATCAGTACAAACAAAATACTACTTAATCACTTCTGATGTGTATTTCTTGTGTTTTCGAAGAATGTATACCTCTGCTGAAACAATATATCCTGGATCTGTAGAATTAGGCAGGTGAGTCTGGCTAGCCTTCGTGGGGAGAGATTCTTGTATACTAGTGAAGAAGTTTGAAAATTAGAAGGCAAAAGCCCAGATAGAACTCAATCTGGCCACTGTTGTAAGAGACAACAAAAAATGTTTTTACAAATACATTAACAACGAAAAGAGAGCCAAGGAGAATCTCCATCCTCTGCTGGTCATGGTGGGGAAACATTGCCACTGAGGATGAGGAAAAGGCAGAGGTACTTAATGCTTTCTTTGCCTCAGTCTTTAATAGTGAGATTAGTTATACCCAGGGTATTCAGCCCCCTGAGCTGGAAGGCAGGGATGGGGAGCAGAATAAACCCCCCATAATCCAGGAGGAAGCAGTTTACGACTTGCTGAGCCACCTGGACACTCACAAGTTTATGGGGCCGGATGGGATCCCCCCAAGAGTACTGAGGGAGCTGGCGGAGGAGCTCACCAAGCCACTCTCCATCATTTATCAGCAGTCCTGGTTAACAGGGGAGGTCCCAGACGACTGGAGGCTTGGCAATGTGACTCCCATCTACAAGAAAGGCCGGAAGGAGGATCCGGGGAACCACTGGCCAGTCAGCCTGACCTTGGTACCGGGGAAGATTATGGAGCGGTTCATCTTGAGTGAGCTCACCAAGGCAAGCACAGGACAACCAGGGGATCAGGCCCAGCCAGCATGGCTTCATGAAAGGCAGGTCCTGCCTGACCAACCTGATCTCCTTCTCTGACCAGGTGACCTGACTAGTGGAGCAGGGAAAGGCTGTGGATGTTGTCTATCTGGACTTTAGCAAGGCCTTTGACACTGTCTCCCACAGCATCCTCCTAGAGAAGCTGTCGACTCATGGCTTAGACAGGTGTACTCTTTGCTGGGTAAAAAATCGGCTGGATGGCCGAGCCCAGAGAGTTGTGGTGAACGGAGCTAAATCCAGTTGGTGGCCGGTCACGAGTGGTGTTCCCCAGGGCTCAGTGTTGGGGCCGGTCTTGTTTAATACCTTTATCAATGATCTGGACGAGGGGATTGAGTGCACCTTCAGCAAGTCTGCGGATGACACCAAGTTGGGTGGGAGTGTTGATCTGCTTGAGGGTAGGAGGTCTCTGCAGAGGGGTCTGGACAGGCTGGATCGATGGGCCGACATCAATTGTATGAGGTTTAACAAGGCCAAGTGCCGGGTCCTGCACTTGGGTCACAACAACCCCGTGCAATGCTACAGGCTTGGGGAAGAGTGGCTGGAAAGCTGCCCGGCGGCGAAGGACCTTGGGGTGCTGGTTGACAGCCAGCTGAACATGACCCAGCAGTGTGCCCGGGTGGCCAAGAAGGCCAACGGCATCCTGGCTTGTATTAGGAACAGTGTGGCCAGCAGGAGGAGGGAAGTGATGGTCCCCCTGTGCTTGGCACTGGTGAGGCTGCGCCTCAAATATTGTGTTCAGTTTTGGGCCCCTCAGGACAAGAAGGACATGGAGGTGCTGGAGTGTGTCCAGAGAAGGGCAACAAAGCTGGGAAGGGTCTGGAGAGCAGGTCTTGTGAGGAGCGGCTGAGGGAATTGGGGTTGTTTAGCCTGGAGAAGAGGAGGCTGAGGGGAGACCTTATCGCTCTCTGCAACTGCCTGAAAGGAGGCTGTAGCGAGGTGGGGGTTGGTCTCTTCTCCCAAGTAACTCATGATAGGATGATAGGAAACGGCCTCAAGTTGCATCAGGGAAGGTTTAGATTGGATATTAGGAAAAATGTCTTTACTGCAAGAGTGGTCAGGCATTGGAAAAGGCTTCCCAGAGAGGTGGTGGAGTCACCATCCCTGGAGGTGTTCAAAAACCGCGTAGACGTGGCACCTGGGGACATGGTTTAGGAGGCCTGGGGGTGTTGGGTTGACAATTGAACTTGATGATCTTATAGGTCTTTTCCAACCTTAATGATTCTATGATTCTGTGATTCTAAGTGGAATAAAAATCATATTGTCATTATTCTAGTTCTGGGTTTTAGCTGTGGTACAACTTTGTGCACATATATACATTTAGAATGGCTTAGGTGAGAGAGGATGGCTAACAAAGGTCATAATTGCTGCACCATCAAGTAAAAATAAGTGAGGAACTCATGTTTATTTTTCATCCAATTGTTCTGCGTGCATTGGTGTTAGAGGCAGCACCGTTATTTGCAACATCAGTGTCATTATTTTTGCAAGACTTGGGGCATTTTACCAAAATGTTGTTTCTCTAATACCACCTCCATAGCTGTACAGTCAGCTCCACAAGAAAACAATGTGCTGATATGGTGCAAAACAGTTTCTAGTTAGCTATTTAACCTTCTCTCCGTGATTTATTATTTTACCCCGATGTGGATAATGAGAACATAAAATCCCTTTAGATGATTGTATGAATGACTAAATATGCATGTTTGGTAGGCTTACATTAGAAAGGACTGTGAATTCCAGGAGCTGAGGAGGATGTCTGCAATGCTTGAGGAATAGTAACTGAGTGATAAAAAGAATTAAGATGCTCTTGAATAGTGATTTTGTTTTGGGGTTTTTTTTGGTTTTGTTTGGTGGTTGTTTTTTTTTTTTGTTTGTTTTGTTTTGTTTTTAATTTTTGCCTCTTTGGTTAGATGGATTATGTGGTCGTGTGGGTAGATAATGTAGCATAGAGAATTCTATCCTTGTGGTGCTTTGTAGATCAAGCTTTTGATTTCATTGTTCGTTCGCTCTGAGCAGTGATACTGAGAGTATTACAGCATTTAGATGTGAGGATTTCTGAAACGATGTACTGCAAATTTGGCTTCAGACTGTAAACATGTATTGTAACCATGTAAGAATGATCAAGTGAATAATACTCTGAAAATATTTTGGATCCAAAAGAAGCCAAACAACCCATATATTGGACTTCTAACTGTAATTTAGAATTCAGTATAAAACCCAGCTTATTAATATTTAAAAGGAGAGTCTTTTCTCTAAAATCAATGAGTAGATGTAATTATTAGCAAAGAGGTTTAAAAATGAGTAATTGTCTACTGGTGTGGAACTGTCCTAATGCCGCTGGCTATGAATATCTTATAGAACTATATCTTTATAGAAAACATTTCCGCCCTGTCATCTTCATTTAATATAGCCATTTTCTGCTTTATTCATTTCACCTGGGTTAAATTTTGTTTACACTGTAATGCAATTTATGTTATTGAATTTGATTCTTCTAGGTCCCTCACTCTAAGAAACAGATATAGCACTAGCCTGCAACTTGCCTTTGTTTTTGATGTCTTTATTACTGAAATCTGCTTACATCAGAAGTATAAAAATAATGAAGCTGTCAAGAATTTAATATCATGGAAAATCACCTCAGAACAAAAGCCACTATTTTTGTGCATGTATATCTTTTGTGTGACTTTTTAGGCCCTTGTATTACACTACCCGTCTTACTTGTTTGTACTAAAACCAAGAGAGGAGTATTTTGCTGAAGATATTTCTGCAATGAGTGTTCCAGGTTTGGCAAAAAAGAAAAAAAAAAGTTGTGTATTTCCTTTGATCAGCCTTTTCATTAACTTCAAGCTGTTTTGGCAGACTTTCTTGCTCAACATAATTTGCTCTTGACATATATTAGTATTAAATCATGCTTTTGAATGCTATATATTGCTTCTAATATTAAGCTATGTTGTATAATTGACTTTCAAGACTTCTTAAAATAATAAATTTTTGCACAGAAAAACAATGTAGTCTTGCAACCCAAAATTTTTATGAGGGGAAAAAAACCACTTTGCTTTACATGTCTTACTTCAGAGAATTCAGGCAGTTGCCTAGATTTATTTTCTTTATTCTTCAGTGTTCCAGAGGCTTTTGTTTCAACATTTTGAGTGGATCTGCGGTTTCTGACAGCAGAGTACCTGTAGAAATGGTTAGGACTCAATATAATGCACAACAGTGGCAGGTGAATATCCTGCATATGCTTCTTGTTACTTGAGCCATCAGACTTCCTTGACACTCTTTCATGCCAAATTTTGTACTGGTTGTTTTTGTCCACTGGGAGCAAAGGCTGGCTGCAGCTTGCCCATACACTGCTTGATGCGACCTGTCTGAAGCAAGGCTTGAATATATGTCTCTGTTCAAAAAGGGAGGAATTCTAAATGGCCAGTCCACAGAGGGTGGAACGAGCTGTCGGATTATGAACATAAGGATTTTTAACTTCTCTTCAAAAGAAAACTCTTGTCATGATCTTGTGACTTCTTGTTTCCCCCATACTGGTAGGGAAGTGTTTTCATTGGTTGTTCAATTAGTCTGATGTAACAGGTAGATGAGTAATACTGTGTTAAGGGCAGTAAAATTCAGACATGTTCATTGTCACTCCTTATGTTCATTGAGGCCCGTTATTATCTACTCTGGGTTCTGTGTGTGTGAGTGAGATATAATGGAGATAAAACCAGAGAAGCCTTCTCATACAGAATAGCAGTGAGACTGCGAGAGTGTTTTCTTGAAATTGAAACTGTGGGACATATTTCTCCAACAACGTGTACTGCTTTCTAACCTCTATATTATTGTGTGAAAGATAGATGTTAGTATCAGTTCTTAACTTACAACGGGATGCCTTGAGGAAGAAAGTATAGGAGATGTATCAGTGGTTTGACTGCTGGAAGTCTGAGCAGGAACTGTTTGAAGCTGTCCTCACGGTTTCAATTCTTTGAAACCAGATTGTTCACCTGCACGAGTACTATGGAAGCTACTCCTCTAAAATCATCATTTGTCTGCTACAAAAGCCATGTAAAATGAAAAACTGTCATACCCCACATGTTATGTTTCTTTTCCTGGCTTCCAATTAAACTCACTCAACTTCATACGCTCAGCTGCTTTATTAATTTTTTTTTTTTGTGGATTGAAAGAAAAACAATGCTGAAACATAGACTATACAAACCCCTTTGATACGAGCTATAAACTATAATTGTTCATTCTTCTTTGCCTCTTCCTCCTTTCATCTGTGAGTATAAGATGAAAAATGGTCTCATAATTGAAAAGAGGCTCTGTGATTTGCTTTGTCAACAAAGGTCTCTTGACTCCTATCCCTGTTTCTTTCTGCTGCAAACTAAATCTACTGTTAGATTTTGCAGGGCATATCTGGAAATAGAGCATCTCATAAATCTGATGGCAGTTAGCTCCTCTGTGTGAGTGTGGCATTTGTGCCACTGCAAATTGTGAATGTCGTGGCTGTTGTTGTTTGAAATTGTCCTTTTTACTGAAAGGAGGTTGTTAGTGAAGTTGGACATGGCTCTTCACTGTACTGATGAGAATGTAGTCTTCATTGTGGCTGACTCTTCTCCGGGCTGTTGTCTTGGTGTGAAAAGGCTGATTTGCCCTGAGCAGAAAGAAGACAGATGCTTTCTCCAGGTTTAGAAAACAGTATTAAATGTGTTGGCATGTAACCGATAAAAGGAGGCAGCCTCATCAGTTTTAAGAGCTCTGTGATTGACAACTTTCAACCGTAGCGGAGCCTGCTTGGGTCTGGATTAAGAATATTACGATGATGACTCTTACGTACTGATCTTTTTGCTTGATTTTATGTGTACTTCATTCTTGGTGAGCCAGGGCATTTGAGCTATTTCTGATTCTGTTACCTGTTTCCTGTGCCCTTGACTGTTGTTCATCTCTGCAGCTAAACAGTGGATTTCTTTGACATTTCTTATCTTACAGAATCAAAATAGGAGAAAGGGAAAACAGGGAGAGAGGGCTTAACTTAAATATTTTTAACTTTAACAGACAGCTGAGCTAGAGGCTTAGGTTGTTTCAAATCCATATAATGCTTAGGGAATGCTACATGCACTTCAACAAATACTAATTAGATATGATCCTCCATGTGTTTTTGTGTGTCTGTTCTTAAAATGCGGTCAGTAGTCTCTGGAAGGGTGGTAAGAACCTGCTTTGTGAAGACAGCTTCTTGTGCTCTGTGACTAAAATAAATTATGGCTCTTTTGGGCCTGAGGTACACATAATTTTGGTCGCTCATAGATCTCCTGCTGCTTAAGCACACTGGGAAACAAATGCATTTCTTCTGTAAGAAAATAAAACCTAGAGTTAGTTTTCTCAAAGCTTGTTTTGATTCTCAACTGAAAAAAAGATTATCGTATGTTTCCCTGGCCACCCCAGGTTGTCTGTTCCTCATCTGGTCAGAGACCATGTAACAGAGAAATAATGAAAAAGGATGGCCATATCAAGGAGATTTGTAGGTCTTGAGTTTCAGAAAGCACTCTCCTCATTGTTTAGCATTTCAGATGAATTCTTTTCTTCCAAAGAAAAGGCTTTATTTTGCCATGCCAAATTAACTGTATCATTGTCAGTTTTATATATATATATTTATTTATATATATTTAGGAAGGAGAATAATCTCAGATTTATGGAAGGCTTAAACTTGAATCTATATATATATCTAAAACCACAAGCTTATGTATGTATCCTATAAGACTATGGTTATTTGGTCTTTCTAGTCAAGGATACAGAACAAGAGTACTGACTGTGCTAATCAAGAGCCATATGCAATATCCTGAATATCAGATAATTTCTCCTGGTGCTTGCAATTAGAATATTTTGGATGCTAAAATATTATTATTCAGTTTTTACTGTTGTACTTGTTCATAGCAGGTATGGATAGAGTTGTTTGTGCGTAGTTTTCTCAGCCTGAACACAGAACACATAGGGTGATTTAACTTTTTCTCTGAAACACTATATTTTTCTGGTTTTGGGAGATCTTTCAGTCTACTCAAGTCTAAACAAACCACTTGGGCACCAGGAGAGCTAAAGAAATTGTATAAAATGTGCTGCCTTACATGAGGTGTGTAGTTTTACATTCTGTTATCTTCTTCCCATCTGACCCACAAATCTGAAGGAAAGCTCAGTATGGGTGAGCTGCTGAAAAACTAACCTGGAGAGTCATGTGTGGAGTGGGCGTATCAGTAACAGCTCAGGTTCAGACCTCATCTACTCCAGTGCTAGAGAACTGTCACAAATACTCCCTTGGAAAATCATGGTCAACACAGGAAGTTTAGGTGGATGACAGGATACTAAGTTTACTAATAATAGTAGAGACTTGGCAAGTACATTTTGTCACTGGTTAGTATGTCATCTGCATACTTTTACCTTGAAAATTCTACAGAACTGTCACTTTGTGCAGAATGCGTAGCCACTGACTAACCAAAGTTTTGTTCCAAAGGGTGCCCTGTCTCTGAACTGCCATTCAGGCTGTGTGTGTGAGCAAGCTGTCAGTCTCTGGATGAGTTTGACAGAAATTCAATTGCAGAACAAGTGGCAGGGAAGGGCAGAGCTGCTTTCCGGGCAGGTTGCGAAGTTTACAGGTTCCACAGGTCTGACCTGGTCTGAGGCTTGGAAACAAGGTGGTGTTGGACAATGTCTTTTCTTTGCTTACAGGAATTGGGTCAGTTATGATTTTGTGTGTATTTAAAAACTATCTGCATTGAACAATGTCAAGATGAGCAAGATCAGAAGTACTGCGTCTTTACAGTACAGAAGAATGCAGTAATGTCATTAGTGTTGTTAAAAATTAATATCTCCACAAGGTACACTACACCCCGTTTTGCTATTGCAAAATCTAGTATGACCAGTTACCCATGGAAACAATTCATGAAAGCTAACCTTCACAGTCCTTTGATCTTGCCAGAGCTCTGGGGAAAATCAGGGTTCTTTTGCTCTCATTTAGGGTGATGTATGGGCTGGAGAAGAACATAGCTCTGTTGACAGAATGCACAGAGAGCTACGTGATAGGACTCCAGCTGTTAATTCGTGAGCGCATTGTTCTTTCACATAAAAAAGTTTCTTAGAAAATGCCTTGTAATTAAAAGATTATTATTTTCCAATTCAAAATACCACCCCCTCCAGTATGTTCATTTTGACAGGTTTTATGAGTTATTAGTCTTATTCTTGAAAGAACCCTAATGACTAGAGTTAATTTTCTTCACAGAGGAAAATCACAGGTGATTTGTCATGATTTTTAGGAGATTGGGTAATACTGTACAAATACGAGATGGAAAGAACCATATCCAATTTAGAAATTATTAAAATAAGCCCAAATGAGAGCCTAGCTTGTGATATGTTCAGCTGACCTAATGAACAGCAGGAGGCATGAATGCTGGGAATATGCAAAGTTCCTGAGTGAATTTTCTTGGTCCTAGTAACTTGCAGATTAGCTGCCTAGTATTGTTGCATATGTTGCTTTAAAAATCTCACTAAGTGCCAATGTCATAATTTTGCATGGAAGTAGTTACAAACTGTGACTGACACTTCTATTATAACCCTCTGTTTTTCAGGGTCTATTACATAGCCATAAAAATCACTTGACATTCAAGGTCTCTGCCTGAGAGCCCTTTTTTCTTTCCTTAATACAGAAGTTCAAAAGATACACTTTACTATTTTTTACCTCCGTAATAAAAGAAGAAAATATATTGGGTTTTGAGATATCACCTTCTCATATCCCATTCACTGCTAAGTTTTAGCCAGAAGTTTTGATGGTTAGAACAAAGTAGCGTTTCTTCTTTTATAGGAGTGACCCAGGTGGCTGGTTATGCTTCAGGCTAGATTTACACTGAATTTTATCTCTGGCTGGGTACCTGCTGTTGCAAGGCCAGCCCAGCTGAGAGGTGATACCTCAACAGGGTCGACTTCCTTGCTGTGCAGAGAGCCAGTCTGCGTGTTCACTGGTCTCGGTGCATTCCTTATATTCCCCTCTCGGGAACAGGGCCTGGGGCCCCGTTGCTACCAGCCTCTGTGGAGATGCGCTGCTGTCTGTTGCTGCTGCAGGAGCCCCGCCACAGGACTGCTCCTCTCCACAGTGTCTCTGCTGAGAGGCAGCAGTGTTTCACAGCCGAGCGAGATATCTGTTGCCTCTCTGAGATGGGAGAGAGGGGGAAGACTTCTGAATTCCTCTCCTGGCACAACCCAGAAGAGGCAAATAATAGCTGAGAAAGCAGTAAGAGGCATTTCCTAAACCTCCTCTCGGAAATGGCTGTCCTCTTCAGACAGCCTAACGCTGCTTGGCAAGACATGTTATGGCTTGAATGCATTGGCTGGGAAATGAGATGAGAAACGGCATAAACTCAGGCTTAACGCTGCCTTTACAGTAGCACTCCACTCCAAAAAACCAAGTTGCCTTCTAGCAGTCGAGAAATGTGTGTGGTGGTGTGGAGGGTCGTTTCTTTCTTTACCTTTTTCCACACTGTGCTTTCATGTTGGCTAGGTTTGTAGTTAATCTTTGCTCTTTTCAGTTCTGATTCTTCTCTGTCATTGCTACTCATATAGAAGAAGAGTTTGTATTTCTTTCCACCCACAATATCGCCTTGCAAGCAAAAGTCCAAAGTGTATTTGGAAAGTCATAAAAAAATGTAAACTGAATATGCTTGTGTTATTTTAATTAAGATTCAGATGCTATCTAGGAGTTAACAGACACCATTCTAGACAATAACAGAGCGGTCGGCTTCTTCAGTGAAAATGTCATGGTGACATCCTTCAATATTTTGTGATGTAATTTAGGTATTCCATTTTATGTATGTATGGTTTGTGGCACTTGGCATCTAACAGACTTAAAATTGATATTTTCCAAATAAGGAATGCATATAACTGCCTTAAAATATGATCAAATATCTTGCTGCCTTTGAGGAAAATAATTTGATTTTATTCTGACTTAAACTGGTTTCATACTACTGTAACTTTTGTTGAGTAAGTTAGCAGTAATCAATTATAGTGGAGTACATTTTCTTGGATTTTTTTTTTTTATTAATCCTTCTGTTGGTGTTTCTCCTTGACACGATGTGTAATACTTCGTCTGTGAACATGGCTGAACAGAAATGTCATCCTCTGCTCAGGAGGCTGTTAGATCCTGGTTCTAGGGAGCTGGCAAACTCCAGTTCTCTGAGGTAAAACTCTTTAATAAGAACATTCTTCTGCAAAATCCCAGACACTTTGTGATCTGTGAGGTGCTATAGGAAAACCTAGGTAAAAAGCTGAAATAGAAAAGAATCCTGCCAAGTTGGATTTGATGGGCTAGTACCAAAAGCAAGCTGCTGAGTTCTTGCTATCGGGGGGAAGCTACAGGAGGAAGAGGACTAGGAGAGCTTTTAGAAATAGCAAACTGTGCTTGAGTTCATAGTAGAAAGTATAAATATATCTCTTAATGGGCCAGGAAGAGTTTTAAACATGATATCTGGGACATTTGGCTCCTTCTTTTCTTTGATGCCGAGATCTGAATTCAGGAATCTGTGTTGCCTGTTATTCTTCCTCCCCAGTTAGCTGCATGTAGCAGAACTCTGAAGTAACGAAAGTGGCATAAGGAAATGAATATTTTCTCGCTCCCTGGTATTGAGTTCACTGAAGTCAGTAACGTGCTAAGGAGAACTTAAGAGAATGACTTAGGGCCAAGTATGCCGGTCAAAAGACAAAATTAAACTCAGAAATAATTGTGGAAGGGATTTTAGGTCTTTTTGACCTGTTGCAGGATGAGCTGCACCTTTTCTTCACGCATCTATGTAATGTGTTCTTAAAAATCTTCATGGGTGGAGATTGCACAGCTGCCCTAGATAGCCTGTTCTTGTCCTTCTTGATCTTCTCTATTATTTTCTTAAACCTGTTTTGTTATAATTTAAGCATACTACTTCAGTCTTCTTCAGAATTAAGACCTATTTTCATATCTCCAATTCATATTCATCTGTATGTTGTTATCATCTTCTTTTCCACCAGTATTTCCTTGAAGTCATCTTTTCTAGACCTCTCATTATTCTTGTTATCCTCTCCTCTGGATCTTCAGTTGGTCCATATCTGCCACTAAGCTCGTTGTCTGCTCTTTGGTGGACATACTACTGCAGCGAAGACCCTATCAGGAGTGCTGAGCAGAAGGGAAGGATACATAGTGTGTTTTTTTCATTCCTTCCAAGATGGCGATGGCTTTGATTTGGTTTTGGTATGGTGTGATATTCAGGTCGTGATATGCTCCCGGTCTTGCTCTGCTGCGTCGTTCCCCTTGCGAGGGTGATCAGGGAAGAGGGGTTGGGCCAGCAGCAATGTTCAAGGTGGAACGGCCTGAGCACAGTCACTCACCTCTGTCATCTCTATTAATTTCCTGAAGATTGGACTGCATTATTCGTGCATTTTCTGCTAAGTAAATCAGGACCGTTCTCTGTGACATTGCTGCTTAGCAGTACTCTTAATGAGCATTGCAAGGTGATAATTTGCAACCTGAAGCCTTTAACTTCCATTTATTTCAATAGTCAGGAGGACCAATGTTTGGTTAAATGAACTGTTGAGGTCTTCCAGCAGCATTATCTTTATTCTCTCTGCACTTGTATAGAGCTTAATTAACAACACACCAAGATTTCACAAATGGCTATTCCAGGCATAAAGGTCCGACGTATTTTGTATCTGTTTGTAAGCCTATGAGCAGCATTGAAAACCCCTGTAAATGTTTGCAATTTGAAACGTGAAATGGCTTTTACAAACCCTTGAAAACATTAAAATAATTCTAAAAAATAAATGAAGCATTATTTGACCTGAAGCATGATTGTTTCACTTTCCAGTGTTGCAAGCAAGGAAAAAGCCTAGTTATTTTGACCCACTCTACTTAAAATGTTAATTGTGTAATATAAAGTTTAGAGATCTCCTGCCATTGCTAATCTCAATCTTCATTTCTCTTCTTAATTGCACATTTGAACAAGGAATAGTAATGTTTTTAAATTAGCTCTTACGATCTATTAGGCCTTATGTGAAGGAGAAGATAGTTACTTGTAAGCTATGTGTTTTATATATAGATAGACCTGGGTGATTCCCAGGAACATTGTAGGAGGAGTTGCAAACAAAACTGTATTTTGAAACATTAATAGCTTTTCTTCCCCCAGTCCTTCCTGTCTTTTCCTGTCTCAAAGAAACCCATGTTTTGTATTCAAAGTGCCATTAAGCTGGTCTAGGAATAAACAAGTGTTCTTAGTATGTGATGGCTAGTTCTTGATAGCTGACAGGACAAAATTATAATGGAATTTGGGCAAGTTCTGTTTACACAGAGAAGGGAAAGTGGATCCCAGGGTTTAACCTGTGGTATCGGGCATTATGAAGAATAAACAGTACTGTCTTCTTTAGAATTTTGTCATGTATTAACAATTATCAACAAAATAATAAAGTCCCTAGCATTTTATACAGCACAAGGGGCTTTCAGGTGATCTAACTTAGTTCCCACTTACATTGGTGACTGTGTCACATAATGCTGTCTATGGATTTGCCAGACCTGTCCTAAAATGAGCTGTTCCTTTAAAAAAAAAAAAAAGGAAAAAGTAAGTATCTTGCTACTCAGCCTGCAAAGATATTCCAGACATTGCTGATCCTATGGCTAGGAACCTTCCACTGATTTCCAGCCTAGACTTATCCATGACAGTTAATACTCACTTGCATTGGTGTTCTGCCACTTGCCATTCTTTGTCTTAAATGAAAAACTATCTTTTTATTATTTGCCCCTAATGAGCTTACACAAAAGAATAATATCTCCTCTTGTCTTTGTATTTGCTGGGTGAAATAAGTGAGGAACACTACATTTTATAAAATAGATTATTAATTCACCTGTATGTCCTATTGGCTCTGTTTGTTGTTTGGGGTTGTTTGGTTGTTTTTTTTTTTGTGTGTGTGTGTTTTGTTTTTTTTTGTTTTTGAACAGAGTTGAAAAAAAATGTATTGAGATAAAGCGTCATTATGCCTTGTTTTATGGCGTTAATACTTTTGTGTTTCTGTTACAAATGCTTCTGTTGATAAATTCTAGATAGCTTTTGCCTTTTTCAACAAAGCTAAGCCTCCTTATCCCTATGATCTTCTGATTGATTAATATGGTCTTTATCCTCCCCAGTCACTTCTCACTGATAATTTCCCATCCTTTAGCAGAAACCCTTATTACTAGGCTCTCAGGCAGAATCACAAAGCACTTAATATCATTACTTTTCATTCCATTGCTATCAGGCAAGTCCTCATGGCCTTTCCCTTCTTTCAGAATGGAATTCCAGTATTAGCTCGCATTGGCAGTGCTTTCCAAAGTTGTACCAGTCGTACCGACCAAAGTTGTGCCCCCTTTTTTGTGTCTCTGCTGAAAATAAGAGATGAGCTCCAAGGCAAATGTTTGAAGAAATTAGCTTCTCCAGTTCTCTTTTTATTTATCAATAGATTTCCAGGAACTTTAAGGATAAAGTTATTTCATTTTTGTTGGTGACTATACTGAGATGGCAGAGTTGGAAAAACCTAGATCGCCAAGGCAATTTAGTCACTTGTAAAGGGGCTGTGACAGAGTAGAGTTAAATGTCCAACTCTGCAGTCCTTCCTGAAATTCTGTAATTAGATGTCTATGAACACTCCTGTTTCCACAGGTAAAATGTTCTAGAGGCTGTTATTTCTACTTCTGTATGTACCTGGTTTACCTACTCCTTAGGGATGCCCAGCCCTGCACTTACTTCATGCAAAAGCCATTGTAATTAAATTAAATTAATTTAATGTAATTAAATTTAGTGTAATTTAATGTAATTAAAACCCCAAAATAAACTTGATTGAGACCCAGCATAGTAACCGAGAGTGCTCCAAGTATATGGCCCTGGGATTGGGTTCTTGACAAAACACACCCTTGACCCAACAGTAGCAGCTGCTTTTGGTCAGAGACATTAGGCAGAGCATTTCTGTTGGTGGGTGTACATGGCTTCAGAGTGGCCTAATGATATTTTTAACATCAAATTTTTGATTTAGGGTGACTCCTTATGCTTGAGGCATTGCACATCTCTCTCTCCTCCCAGGGAGGTATCTGCGGGAGGGTCCCTTGTAAGGTCTCCTGATGGTGGTGTTCCACATTGCAGAAACCAATAAAGACTGATTTGCCCAGGGAGAGGGGTTAGGTGACTCTGCTGGCCTCCAGTAGCAATAACTGTTTAATGCAGGCATGGTTACATGTCCATGTTTCCCTCTCTGCTTATCTCTCCCTGTGTCTTGTGTGCTGCCTGAAGATTGAGAACGATGCTCCTATTTGCATTCTGGCTCTGCCTCTCCCCATCCCCAGATAGCCTTTGGGGATATAAATGCAAATAACTTCATATGCCCATCATTGCCCAGCAGATCAGTGGCACAGACAGCAGTAGGACTCGAGCACTGCAATGCTTTCCTTTTTGCTCTTTTTTTTTTTTTTTTTTTAAAGTTGGCAAAATCCCAGTGGGCTGGGGAAGGAGTGCAAGGATGTTCCTTATTTTGAAGCATCCTCCTTTCTTTGTAGATGGATTAGCTTGCTGCTGTTGGAGTTGAAGGAGTGAGGCATGGAGCAGTCTTGAAACAAAGTTTCACAATTAGGCTCATTTCAGAGTAGAAATTTCTTCTTTATTAGAAGTACTAATACATGGAAATATATCTTTATAATGATAGGCTATTTGGGGCTAATCTGAACTCTTACCATCATTGCACACATACTTTCTGTAACTTCACCATTTGTTCTCATTTTCTTCTGTTTTCTTTCTCTGACCACCTTGCTTCCATCTCTTTGCTTCTCAAAAGATTAAAGGGCCAAAACGCTGCATCCTAAAGTTCTTTCATTATTCACAGAAAGTGTCACATAGTTTAATTATAATGCAAATAGGAAATGATTTATATCTAGAAAAGACAAGACATTTCATTTAGTATGAAATAGCAGGAATGAAAATTACTCTATTTTCTATCTATGAAATTGTACAGTCTTTGCTGGATTGCAAATTTTGTTCAGGCTGCTTAATATCGTTTAAAGTTCTATATTAAATATGAAGTGGGATCCAAACTATCACATTTATGAAGTGTTGCTGCATGCAGGGGTGTAATTTAGTGTCTACTGCCAGGAAATAAATTCATAGACTATAGATCTTATTCCTGACTAGGCCACTAACTTAGGTGACTGGAGGTGCTTCCCTCATTTCTCCAGGCTCGTTTTTCTCTGTCTATGGAACATATATCGTGACAAGTACCTATAACATTTTGGGTGAATGACAGCTCAAGTTGTTGATGCAACTAAGAAGTTAGAATTTGCTTTTTGAGAAAATGCTAATGTGTTAAAAACTAAGTTTTGGTATGATCTGAAGTATTTTGTCCTGTGAATCTAAAAACATTTTTGGAAACTCTTTGCTAGTGGGAATATTAAAATTTCATTCTTGGTATTGCTGTTTGTATATTATATCTTGTCTTTATTGTTGGCTTTTCATGGCTTGTCAGTGATACTGGTGCATGTATCAGTGTTTAGCCACTTAATTATAGTACAAATTGCAGAAGCAGTAACAAGTAGCAACTGCCCAAATTCTCCTAAAGAAAAAATGAAATTAATTAAAATACTGTACGTCAGCAACTAGGACTGCACACTGTGTTATGAAGTAATCTAAACCAAGAAAAATATAGAAGTTTTAAATCCTCCTAAAATTTCGAATGGCTTTTCAAGAGACAATGATGGAATATACGATTTATTAAAGTTTTTTAGGTGTAAGAGAAAACAGCATTTGACAATCAATACTACAGAATATGGATCAGATATTTTCTGATACTTTTCAGATATATTTTCAATAAGTTATTGAAACAGACAACTGTTTTGCTGTCCTCTCGCTAATGCATGTCAGTAAATTGTCCTTAATTATCAATATAGTAATTGGTAGGCAATTATAAATCAATGAAGACCACAAGCTTTAGAGATAAGCTATGCAGTGGTAGAGAAAAAGACAAAATAATAACATTATGCTGTTCAAGAGGCAGAATTTTATGATCTGTAGAGCTTAGGGGGACTTAAAATCAAAAGAAAAATATATGGCGTACTCATGCTAAAAAGAGTAGTGTAGACAAATAAGAAGGTGGTGAATAATAAGAAGGGTAATTAATGTGAATTTGAGCAATCCAACTGGTTAATTGCACATGAAAGTCTTTTCAGTTTTCTTGGAAATGACAAAAACTGTTTCAACTTAAAAGGAGCGACTGGCAGCATGATCTGTGTTTCTCAGCAGTTTCAGAGCTGGGTCCTCTGTAGAGCTAAAACGATAATGCGCTCTACTCTCCCTCCGTTATAGTCATTGTATTGGAACTATAAAGCAGTAGTAAAAAATCAGGAGAATTATTGTAACATTGGATTTACTTTTAATTAAATTTTCAGGAGTGTTAATGTGCTGCCTGAAATTGTCTTTCTAATATTTTGCACACACACAAAAAAAGGAGATTGCAGAGATATTTGACTGCACATATTTGGTAATTGTTCTCCCCAGAGATGCAAGGCTGACTCACATTCAGGTGAATGTTTCGATTTCCCTTTCTACGTCCCGCTGTAGCCGAATATGTGTGCTGTCCCTGAGTGCTGATGGGAAGACTAATTGCCTCCCGGAGCTGGGAGGGGCTGGGAAGAAGTGTGGTGCTCCGAGAGGGATGTTGCTCTCTTCCCTTATGGATGCAGGAGCTGCTCTCTGGGCTGGGGAGTAGATCCAGGTCTCTGCTATCCAATAAGGCAATTGGGGATTCACTTTTTTTTTAGTAAGCTTTTGTAAGTATGTATTTTGGAATGAGATCAGATAAATATGATTTAATGTTAACCTGTGGAGACACTGTTTGCCAGGGGTAGAAGATAGTACTGTGGAGTTGTTCTGACGGACAGATCTGTGGAGAGGGTCCAGGCCCATTCTTTATACACTTTTCCTTGTCTTCATTGATGTTTGGCTCAGGATGTGCATGTCCCTTGACTCTAATTTAATCAGAGGGTACCTCAGTGATATTCTTTAGCCCTGTTGTTGTTCCCTTGCACAGCATTTTCTGATGGATGCACCAAATACCCTTCCACAGGAAATGCCCACTTTTCAAAAGGTTGCTTTAGTGTTCATTTCCATCTTGCTTAGTAACATGTCAGTAATGGTAGTGTAATGATATGGGTTACTTCCAGTGACATATTATAATGTGAAATTACAGTTTGGGTAATCTATTTCTAAAATATTATGGGTACCTACTAAATAATGACTGAAGTGCTTCACACACACACACATACACACAGACACGTACATCAAAGCATTTCTTATTAGTGTTGCAGTGAAACAGTTTGACACTTCAGTTTCAGTATGACACAGCCAGGAGATGCTTTGATCTACATGCCAAACTGTTCCTTGGCAACAAACAGAACACACTTTGATGTAATAAACAAAAAAAAAAAAAAAAAAAAAAAAAGGAGATTTCATTCAGAACTAAGTTTTCCTTCCTGGCTTTTTTTTTTTAAATTTATTTTTTATGACATGAAATATTTGGAAGGTAGCGCTCCACCTTTTGTATCGCGTCTCCTTCCTGAAAGTGCAGTCCATGAAGCTCAAGCATGGCCCTGTATATCCGCCCCAGGATGGGAAATGCATTAGGGGACACAGTACCTTCACAGTTGTTACACTAAGGTGAAAGCACAGCAGATATGAGATGGGAAGCTGAACTTTTTTTCACCACAGTATGGTCTACGGTATTGATTTAACCAGAGTTGGAATCTTGAAAAATTCCTCTCTGGAAAATTACGCTTCACAAAGTAAATCTAATGTCTGGTGGTCAAGGACGCTTTCTCTTTGTCCTTGCCTGCATAACTATGCGCCATGAAATAGCTACTGTCAATAGCTCCAGGGCTGGCAGTGATTGGTAAAGCGATTTCTTTGTATGCTGTCTACTATTTCTAATGGCCTTTAATGGAGGAGGCAATTTTTTTCTTGAAGATTTTTGAATTAAGAGTCACAGTTAACCTGAAAAATAAATACATAAATATTCAGTTCTTCCCAGGAAGTCTAATTCTTACCTCATGTCTTTAGTATAATTCTAACTACTTAAAACGAGGTGTTTTTGACTAAAAGCAGTACAAATGAAGGTAAAAATTTTAAATTTTGATGAGAAAGGTTATAAAATGTGAAAGCTATTAAAGCAGTCCAGAAGATTCAAGTCCCACCTCAGAAAAGGAGAAATGTTCTACGAGTGCTTATGCCAAAAACTCTCTGTTGCGGAGGTCTTTTAAAAAGAAGAATTTGATGGAGGGATGAATGATCACTGGCATGTGCAAGAAGGCACAGAGCTTGTTTATGCATTTGCCAGCAGAACATGTGTGGGTTGTTTGGCTTTGAAAGGGTAGGAATACTTTTCTGGAATAATCAGAGCAACCAAAAAACACCCAACCCTAGGACAAAGCCTCAAAGCATGTCCAACGAAAAAGAAGCTGTTGTGTTGCTTGGAGTATCGCATACTTCCTTGTGCTAAGATTGGCAGCCTTTAAAACTTTTCTTTACAGTGTCACCTGAACTTTTTATTATATACCAGAAAAAAAAAAACCAAACCCCCAAAACAAACACCACCACCCCCAACAGGAAGGTATAAAAATGGATAAAAGAACAATAAAAAGCAGGCAAGGGCTTATTGTAAAATATATCTCCCTTAAAGCATTGTTAGAAGTATTGTTTTAATGTCTTTCAAACTGCTTCCTTCATCCGGTGTCCCCCACTGGACCATTAAAGAGGCCAGAACAGCCCCAGGAGCTTACTTGCCTCATGCCAGCCAAACACTGCCCTGAAGATGATCTCATCTAATTCATCTTCAGCTTGCTGAGCAAATGACCTCACATTGGTCCTGTGGAGCCCTTCCTCATAGCTGATGCGGTCCGTTACAGTTGTTATTGCTGCTAGTGCAGAAGTGCGTCAGCTGACCGCGTGATGTCTCAAGAGGGCACTTCTGAAGAAGAGTCCAGTGTCCACAGAGCAACAAGCAGAAGGAAAAGTGAAGGAAGTATGAAACAGGCCTTTAAAATACCTGCAGTGGCCAGGGAGAAGACAACTGCCTGGAGAAAATCAGAGGGAGATAGCCCTCTCTGCGGGCAGCTGTAGCAGACACAAAAGGAGGAATTACTCAGGCTGGGGCTGTATTAACAGGAGCACAGCCAGGAGACTGAGGGCAGTGATTATCCATCCCCATTTTACTCAGTATTCATGAGGCCACATCTGGAATATTGTGTCCTGTTTTGCCCCCCGCCCCCAACCAAGAAAAACATCAGTAACCTGCAGCTTGATCAGCAGAAAGCCATCAGGATGATCAGTGCTGGAGCACTTGCCCTTTGCAGGGAGGCTGAGGAATGGCGCTTGTTCAGCTTGGAAAATACAGCCTTGTGCGCACCTAACAGCAGCTCCCCAGCACCTCTGGGATGTTACCAAGAAGGTGAAGCTGGTTTTTTTACAGGGATGCAGAGAGGGGAGACAAAAGACAATGGACAAATTGGAACAAGAGAGGTTCCAACTTCTTCCCCATGGGGAAATAGCCCAGGGAGGCTGTTCAGTCTCTGTCCTTGGCGGTTTTCAAGACCTGCCTGGATGCAGCTCAGAGCAGCCTGATCTGCCCTCATGGTGGGCCCAGCTGGGTGCAGCAGCTTGGACCAGAGGCTTCCTGATGTCCAAGCCAGCCTGAATTAGTTTGAGATTCTCATGCATAACTTAGATATACAAACCCCTTCAGCACAACTGTCACTGATTCCTTTTCATGTGGATGCATACATTGCCAAGTTAAACAGAACTTGTCTTACCCTGTTTTAATGGGAGAGATTATGGCTGTCTGCCTTTGGGGTAGTAAGCTAAACTTCTTGTTATAGTTAGTGGAGACAAATAGGTGTTTCTAATGTATGATGCAACTTCTCCTGAGGAGGCATCTGAAGTAGATGTTAGATGAATTGTAGCCTAAAAGCACCCAACTCTCCATTGATGATAAATGGGGACCAGATAACTGTCTGTAATACACAGACATTCTAGACATCTAAAGCTAGGTGAGATGGATCTCCCTCTATAATATTTTTGCTTGAAGGGATTTCAATGTCTTTCGTGGGAATCAAGATTGTTGTGGAAATGTGGGATACAATTAGCTCTCTACAGCTTTCTTCAGTTGTACAGGATGAGCAACAGGTGATTGCCACCTGTTGGAAACTCAGACCTGTAGGAATTATTTAAAAAATGAGGAACAGATTTTTGTGTGCTGTAAATAAAGGACAGCAGGATAATGTCATTTTGCTCTTTTTTTTTTTTTTTTCCCCAAAGGCAAAAAGGGCCATGCAAACAATTTGATATCTGACTGCTAGCCAATGGCACTGTAATACAATAGCTAACTCTCAGTTTAATGTTCACCTTTTCGTAGGAAGGAAATGTCATTAAAAGGTAGGCAGTAGTGTAGTATGTATGCAAGTGCTTCATTGTAAGGTGAAAATCCAAGTAACTGAAGAAGAAGAAAGAATTGTGAATTTGGTTAATTAGGCTCCTATGAGCTCCTTCTGAAATTCTCGTGAAACACAGGAAAGTCAGTAGTGCCATCCCAGATGCCAGTGTGATCCTGCCCTTGCTCTGAATACGTTCCCCTCGCTTGTTGGTTGCTCTGCCCAACAAGCATTTTCAATTTGGAACAGGTAAGGCTGCCAATCTTTGTGAACTAGCAGGTGGTAACTCAGCCCTTTTGTTTCTAATTCTGTAGGTTCAAAGCTGAGATGCACTAATGAAATACAGTCTTTGCTAAAGTAAAGAATTTCACAAAAATACATTTAAATATGTTTGCTCAGTAACCACGGTTCTTTTCTAGCTACCCTTTAGAGAGGCAGAGCTGGCTGAAGTGGAATAGGACTGTAAATATTCTCTTATTATTCCAGTTCCTTCTTGTCTGCTAGTAGCTTTCCCCTTTCACCTTTCTTGGTACCCTGCGTTTATCAGTCCAGCAGGATGATTCTGCAGGAGCTGCTTGTTAAAATACAGGTGTACATTACTGGTTTAAACCAAATGAAGACAACATTGTAATGGTAGTAACTTTTTATCAGTGGCTGAAGTGACCATGTTGGATCAGATTATAATTTAGATGTACATTTGGGTGCATTTCTGAAACAGCTGTGTGCAGGCTGTGGTGTGGTTTGAACTAAAATTATTTTGGTGACTGAAAATCCGTGAAGCCAGAGACCGAATTTTCAGTTACTGAAAAAGGAGGTAGTTTTACCAAGAAAATATCCCTAGGAGCATAATAAATGACCTCTTCTTAAGAAAAAAAGTCGATATTTTGACTTTAGGTTAAAGAAGATAAGATTTGCATCTAAAAGACTGGCTAATTTTGGGATGGTATGTTATGTGACTGAAGGATAAGTAATGTACTGTATTTTAATAAATTAGAAGATAGTCTGTAGGATTCCTAAGTTGACATAGATTAAGAACCAAATGAAATACACATCTTGCAATTTGCCTTTTCTCTGCTGTATTTCACAATCAGTATATCTGTGAAAGCCTTGTTTTGGAAAGCCAGATATTTTATATTGTGTTTTGGTGCTCTCAGGTTCCTTGACAATGGCATGCTGCATGCTTTACTAGTATTCAGTGTTCATCTATTTTAGAGCAACCATTGGCCTAAGTCACTGTCAGGCAGTACGCATTTTTTTTTTACGGACTCCCAAGTGATTTAAATCTTCCAGACTGCGACATATTAGGTGCTTTCATGTGGCTCTAAGAATAATTTCCACTCCCTGTTACCATTTGTTGGCTTAGATCACATTTCCTACTGTGGAAAAGCTTCCCCTACGACCCTTTTCTTGCTCATATCCTCTGATGTTCATGGCTACACCACCACTGCCGTTGTCCTTATTTATGACATGAGTCACAGTCATTGTATTGTCTGGAGCAGCTCACCTCACCCAATCTTTGTTCTGGATCTAGTGTGCACGACAGAGACCATAGCCTTCATAGAAAGATTATATGGTCCTTGTGTGAGAAGGAGCATATCCAGTGCAATTAGGGGAAAAAATCTAAATGGACAGAAGAAGTGCTTTGTTTTCAGTTTGGTGGGTGTTTCCCCACCCCACCCCACCCCACCCCCGGTAGTCTTCCTCCTAAATGCATAAATACATATAGGATAGGTTTTTTTCAGAGGTGCCACTCTTTTGGACTCTTGATGTTCTGGTATCCTGTGTGCCAAAGATCAAACTCATTTCACTGGTAATGAAGCTCTGAAAGAGTCTCAGCGTACAGATATATGCATGTATAAAAACTCTTTGTAAAACGATAACATTTTGTATGTTCACTCATACTATCTGAAGTATATACTAAAGGTTTCTGTAGCATCAAACAATTTTGCTTCCAAATAAACAGAAATGCAGAGAAATTTTTCAAGATCAAACACAGGGGCAATAGTAGCATCCGTGTTAAACCTCAGGTAGCTGTTCTTTCTAATCTTTGATTTACTCATCTAGCTAGATTCATTGAGTCTTTGGAACTGCCCAGAAACCCCAAGCACTAATATTTAGGTCATGTAGGTGTTTGAGATTCAACAAAGTTCAAAATGATCCTTCTAGTTTAATAAAATCTAGTTTTATGTGCCAGCTTTAGCAGGTATGTTTTTGCAGAACGGTTGTATAGGTTAGTGCATTTTAAAGAGAGTAAATTACATTGTGGCATTCAAATAATCAACTATTAGGAGAAATTCCAAACTTTGGGAATGTTATTGAAAAGCAATTACATTCAACTTACGTATGACAAAACTTAGTTAATTCCATGAAATGGGGGGCACAAAAACCAATTTGGATAGACGTGGGGTTTTTTAATGAGTTGGAAGTCTTATTCATGCAATAAGCAGTGCTGACTATATCTTCATCCTGAATAATCAAACCCCTTTCAGAAAATCGAATAAACAAAGGTTGTTTTTTTTTTTTTAATTTTTACTTTTTTACAAAGTATTGTAATATTACATAATACTTGGGAAGTATTTTGAGATCACAGGATGAAAGACGGTATAGAAGTGCAACATATTTATTATTATTATTAACATTTGATGAGTCCCCTGGCTTTTCTTTCAGCATTTTCTACTTATTTCAGTTGCACATTTTTAATTGCTTAGTGAAATGATGTAGTCATATCTCAGAGTTGGTTTAATTGGAATTATTGATGTCTGAAGCAGCACCCAGGCTGGGAAAACTGGGGTCTGATCAAAGTCTCCGACTAATGGTTTAGTGAAGTTAAAAATTCAGTCTGTAATTAAAAAATGAAAGAGAGAGTGTGTGCTTTCAAAGCGCACATTTTATGCTAAGGAAACAGTCACTACTTACTTATTTGGAAATACTCATTGCAATATTTAAAAAGAGGGATAACAGTAATGACTGAAGTTTTTAATCCTGAATATTTGTGGAGTTTTTCACCTGAAAGATTTTACTGGTTGCAACACTATGCTTTCATACTGCTAGTATACTTTATTCTCTTTAGTTATATTTAGAACTGCATATAAAATGGGAAGTTAATTTTAAGATGGGTTTCAAGAATTTTTTTTTCTTTTTTTTTTGGTAACAGAAATCAAGACTTTTTAATTTTCCATGGGGGAATTTTTTAGCTTGATTGAAAGTGCATATAAACGTCTACATTTTTTAGAAGAGTTATAACATATAGAGCAAATAAGTTTAACTTTAGAGTGAATTCTGATTCGAGTTGATGAAAAAACCAGATGATATTAAGCAGTTAGTATTACCTTTTGAAAGTCTGTATCTCAGTTCATTGACTACTGAGGATGCATAGGACAGTTGTTGAGCGTCTCTAGTCAGGTGGGATGAATCCTTGCCTTTATTCTGAATGTGTCTGTGAGATGTTCGGACTGTTGTGTTTGTTTAGCAAACTCGACTAGATTTTTTGCAACATTTTGACTCTGATTATTTAGTGCAATGAAATATGGTGCTGTCCAAGTTAAATGGGAAAATGCACTTTCTTCACATTTCTCAAACTTACTGGATTGTGCGTGAGAAATCACAACAGCAAACTGCTTTCTGTGACTGTGCCCATGGTGTGATGGAGTTTGGAACATGGGTAAATTTAACTGCACTGGAGGGCAGGGAACAGATGGGAGGTGGTGGGATTGGAGAAAGTTCAAGCAGACCAAAATAGAGCATGGTTTTTACTTGCATTAGGAACAAAAAGACATAGGCTAAGCGACGCAAGAGTCTTGATTTCTCTTCTTAAACAACCCTTCCAGTCTTTTGTTATTTGATATCTTTTGTGTAGGGTCTTTTTGTGTACCCTTCTTATTATCAGAAATAAATATATATATATTCCAAGGTGGATGGGGATCTTCCATTGAATGGGAGCAGTTGCAATCTAGTGCGCTGTGTGGAAGACCCACCACAAATTTCATCCTTTTTATGAAACTGTGTTCATATGTTCTCCAAAAGTATGCATTTTTGTCATTTGCACTGCATTGATCAGCACTTCCTGATCCATTTTCTTCCCTAATTAAGGATGCAGAGAGCTTTACATTATTCCACTTACGATTGCAAGAGCTCTTTTTATACTGCTTGTTTGGGGATTTGCTTCCTTGGGAGAGTTTATTACTGTATGAATGAAAACACTTTTCTGAAGCTGCTAATCATTTCAAGATTTAAAAAAACTAATTGAGAATATTTCCCATTATTATTAAACTCTCAGGGGTGCTATAGGGCGTGCACACTATTTCTATAATCTAAACCTGCAATTTGGCTATGCTTCTTGTACCCTTTGGCACAGTGGTATAGATGGGAATTTTAAGAAGAACGGCCAACACTCCCCCACCCCAGCCACCGTGAAGAAAATGTGCTTTTTATCATTTTCTCAACAGCTGCTGCCTCCTGTTAGCAGTGAAATTGTTTTGACAAGTGTTATTTTGTCTGAACCATATTTGATTATGGAAGGGCTCAAACTAATCAAAAGAACTTCCTAACATTGTGGACTATTGGGCTGCAATATAATCTTCCCAATGAAGTGGAGGAGGACTCATCATGTGAGTAATTTTAAAATTGGTTGAGGCAAATCACCGAAGAATGTATGGTAGGGAGCATTTATTCTCTGTCACAGGATGTGCTAGATAAGATAATAGGCTATTTCTATGACTTCTTGATGTTGAACTTTAGCGTTTCAAGTGCTAGACAGAGTGATACATTGGTTATGCATTGTACCTAAAGACTGTGCATGAAGTAGTCTGCTGGCATTGGATAATAATGCTAAGGCTCATCAATGAAGCTTTTATATATAGAGCCAGTGTCATTTGAATGATTCCTTTTGTGCAATTCACTGGATTGCAGACAATTGGTATGTTGGGTAGAGAATGCTGCTTGTCAGTGTCCTGTTTTATAAGAGGTTACATTCACCTTTTGTAGCTCTGATGATCCAATTTGCAGCCTGCATCCAATTTACTTTAGCAGTTTTCTTTGGAGTGAGCATTCCTTCTGAGACAGAATCACAGAATGACAGAATGGTTGAGGTTGGAAGAGACCTCTGGATGTCATCTTGTCCAAGCCTGCTACTCAAGCAAGGTCATCCAGTGCCGGTTGCCCAGGACAGTGGCCAGACGGCTTTTGAATATCTCCAAGGATGGAGGCTCCACAACTTCTTTAGGTAACCTGTGCCAGTGCTCAGTCACTCTTATAGCAAAAAAGTGTGTCCTGATGTTCAGAGGAAACCTGCTGTGTTTCAGTTTGTACTCGTTGCTTCTGGTCCTGTCACTGGGAACCACTGAAAGAGCCTGGCTCTGTCCTCTTTGCACGCTCAGGTATTTATACATATTGGTAAGATCCCCCTGGAGCCTTCTCTTCTCCAGGCTAAACAGCCCCAGCTCTTTCAGCCTTTCCTCATACGTGACATGCTCCAGACCCCTAGGCCATCCTTGAGGCCCTTCATTGAACTCTCTTCAGTATGTCCATGTCTCTCTCATACTGGGGAGGCCAGAACTGGACCCAGCACTCCAGGTGTGGCCTCACCAGTGCCACAGAGCGGGTAGAGGGAAAGGATCCCTTCCCTTGACCTGCTGGCAATACTTTATCTAACGCAGCCCAAGTTACCGTTTGCCGCCTTTGCAGCAGGGTCACCTTGTTGGTTCATGTTCAACTTGGTGTCTGCCAGGACCCCCAGCTCCTTTCTGCCAAGCTGCGTTCCAGATGGTTGGCCCCCATCAACTATTGTGTTTTAACATATATCCCCATTAGATAATTCTTCCCAAATTTTGTGATCTAGGCAAAGAATGCACAACTCTTTAATTGCAGCATGCCAAAATCAGTTGTCAAAAATATTTTTTTTAATTCTGGTTGATATATTAATCTTTTATCAAGTATTTAATGTATTTTGCCACGCAGATTTCCTGAAACGTAATTCTGCAGTCTGTAATGTTTTTAGTATGATCTTACCAGTCATAGTAAATTAAATTAATCTGAATTTACAGCAGCTGTGCTTTGAACTGGCTTAAAGCAGCTTTGTGCATAAAAATACTGTGCTGTTAAGGATGGATTTTAATTTTTTTTTTTTAGTCTACATAATTCTACATAAATCTAGCTGTGTAAAAGTATGCCTCTGTGTGCTGAGGGCTTCATTGATTACAGTCTATTGACATGATAGACCTCTCCCGTTGATCTTGTTCTCTCATTTTGTTCTAGTATGCAGATGTGATATCCTGAATAGCTGCTCGTGTATAATATATGCAGATACAACTCCAGTATCACAATTTAATTGAATTAGTAATCAGGGATGAAGATACTGAACATTCTTCAAAAATAAAGCCCATGTTCATGAGTCAGGAGGGGAGTGAAGGTTGGCCTTGCCTTTCTCTGGTTATTTGAGAACATCTTTATAGGGAGTAGAGAAATGGTGGCCTAAATGGCAGGACAGTGGACTGGAATTACAAAATTGAGGAGCTTCTCGCACATCGGTTTGGGCAACTTTGGGCAATGCACTGTATCTCTGTGCCTTAAATTACCTGTAAATTGCACATGATATCTCTCTATTCTACTGTAGAAAAAACTATCAACAAATTAAATAAATACCACTGTACTAGTGGTCTGCAGTTGAATTTCTGTACAGAAATGCTAATCAGATTACCCAGTTACATGGGTAACCTTAGCATGGAGATCACCCACTTTCTTCCTAAGTAGGTAGGAAAAGAATAAATTCAGGGTCCTGAAAAAGTGCTCTGGTGTGTTTAGGAAGAGCATGATGTCATGAGAGTATGAGAGGAGCGTTCCTGGAGAACTGTGGGATACTGGCAGCAGGTACAAGGTGCTAGTAGGCAATGAGCTAAACTTTTGTCTTGAAGTTGTGAGGCATCAGTCCAGCAATGGCTGGAGTTTGCAAGCAGGTTGTTTTGAACTCTGTGCTCCCCGCACCTCCCTCCAAGCCAGCTACATCAAGCATGATGGCAGTATCCTTACAAGACACGGGAAGAGCCCTAATACAGTAGACATTGGGCTAATAGCCCTGCTGTTTTCAGGATGATGTAATTTGAAAGACGTGTTGACCGTAGGCCTCAAATTTGACAGAAAGTCTCTGCCTCAGATTGAAACTTAACCTACTGATGTGAATTCAGTCTGCTTCTGACTTGCAGAGTGATAATTAAAACCCTGTTTGCAATGGAAACTCAGATGCAATACTAAATATGAAATAGTTCTTCATCCTGCCTAGTATATTCCTGCCATGCTTTCCACTAAGCAGTTTGGCTGCAATTCTTACTTCCTACATCACCCACCAATCTTTAAATATGCGAATAAAAACCTGTTGTTTCAGCACCAGTGTTGTGAAGTGACGTTTACTTGGACCATCCAGGACCTTTAGGTTGCACACTGCAAGTGTGCTGCATACTTAGCATGCGAAGAGACTAATATGAGGGTGCACTAAACTGATAAAGACATCATCTTGGAGTGTGTATTAAAAGTGAATTTCAGTAAATTAGATGTTATATATGAAAAGAATTTAATCTTAAAAATCGCTGGTACAACTAGTCTGTGTTATTATTCTGATACCAATTTAATTCCATTTATGATTGTTAAACTCATCATTCTAATTTTGCACGAGTTTCAGATGATTAAAAATCTTGATAGCACCAATCCAGAATTACATGATAAAGCGTATAACAGCTGTTCTTTAATTATAATGAGTGGTGGGCACACCTTTCATCCCTGAAAGCCATTTAGTACCATTAAACTGTTGCGTGGGTTTGATTATTCATGAATTTGAGTTGTATTCACTATCTCAACAAATTTAAAGCGTTACAGTTTACCGCTGTGTCCTCAAAATAGAAAAATGAACCAAAGCCTGTACCATTTATTCAGGCAAAACTATTCCTGCCTGAGAACGAACTGCAAAGGCCAATATAAATATAATGCAATTAAAATCAGTCTGTGAAAACAGCTGTGACTACTGAGGAGAGAGAAATATGTTATTTGGTGCTGATTGTTTGCCCAAAATCTCCTAATGAGTTAAAATGAAAGTAATTAAAGAAGAGGCTAAATGTCAAGGAAAAATTTCCTGAGCAATGATTCCAAAGCCTGCTACTGGCTTCAGTCAGAGAGGAGGGAATCTGTATCACCTGAGACACTTAAAGCTATGAGACGAAATTGGTGATTACAAATGTCAACAGATAGGGCTCAGACAGATGTCTTTCCCATCCTTTCTGATTTTTAGTATCTCTGTAGTCTTAAGAATGAACCGGCCCCATGAGATTGAGCAACAGCCACGAGTCATTATTCAAATGTAACTAAATTATAGTTATCTGTCATCTTCTAAGTTACCATTTGTTTAATAGCTAAATTGTTGTACCGTTGCTGTATCGTTGGTATTCCAGGCACACTGGGTTGTAAACCTGTGACAAGGTTAGAGTGTTTTAGCCTCTTATACTTTGCACTGAGAAAATCCAGCAGGCTTTCAGGGTGGCCATTGTCAATGTATTTCTGCTTTGTATTGGATATGTTTAAAAATAAATGCAGGCCGTTCTTGATAACTGTAATGAACTGTGAAAGCTAATGTAGAGATTTAATAGTATAGTCAATATAAGAGTTAATAATAGAGGATAAAATTCAGCCTTCATATAAGTTTATGTAAAACAGTAGAATTATTATTTGCTTACATCAACTGAATTTGGCATAAAGGTAGGCAGGTGGGAGAGTTTTTTGAGAGAGAGAGAGTTTTTCATCTCTGCTCATCCAGAGTAGTTGTCTTTGCTTTCAGGGTTTATTTGAAGTAGTCAAATGACTCCTTTGCAGCGGGGAAGCTGTTTGCATAGTGCTGTCAGTGTCATCCCTTTCTTGCTATCTCTGTCTCGTGGAGGTGAGGCTCATGCAAGAGTAGGAGATGAGAAGAGGCTGTATTTTACATAGAACTTCTGCCTTGGTAGGCTGGGTGAATTTTTCTGGTGTTTTTATGTTGAAGGAAAAAACTTTAAGGTAGAAAACAAAGCTGTAATGCTCTGGAGTTAACAGTCAGGGTAGGATTTTAATTCAGGAAGCTCGAGACCTGTGTGATCCTTTCTTGTTAGTACATGTTTTTCCTCCTGATCAACAGAGAGCTAAAGATAAGGATCTTTTTTTTGCATGAAAAAGAGCACAGTAAGAGTTTGATGAACAGACAGTTTTATTATAAAACTCTTCTGTCTCATTGAAACTGTAGATTGCTAGCTATTACATGACACTGAACAGTTTTCCTGTATTATCGGTATTATCACACAGTGACTTAAATGTGATGAGGCGTTAGAAAAGATTGAATTATTTTAATTTTACTTTTTCACTGGGTTCTGAAGCCATTGTGTTTTATTTTGAGGTAAATTATCCTATTTATCTTGTCTGCATAAATACCTTTATGAATAATGCAAGAAGCTGGGATGGTAAAAGTAAAAATTACAGACCTGTCCTTAAAGGACAGGATTAACATCCTGCAAGAGCTTATTCAAAACCAACCGGTGCCTTTATTCTACAATACAAAAATGTGCATTTTTGAGCTTTTGCAAAGCCATTTAGTGGAGTGTTGCCAGATCCATTAACAATTCTGTACTAATAACGGTTAAATAACTGAGTGGGGTAAAAGCAGGCAATGGAATGGTCTGTACAGGATCTCATTTTTACACGCATGCGGTAGGAAGGCTTGAATGAAAAATATGCAAAAATAGTTCCTTAGGGGTAAGACCAACGATGTCTTATGGTGAATTACAGCTAGAAATAAAAAATATTTTGCTTAATGCAAAGATAGTGTAGATATTTAGCTGAAGACTACAGAAGCAAATTAAGGTTATGGGATATTTTCAGTTCCCAAGGAAATACTAAACTTGGTGTTTCTCACAAGCACTCTGTTTTAGACTATCTAGCTATTAATGCAGATATACAGAAAGCCCATACAAATTTGTGAGTCGGTGAATGTGTTTTCACTGACTTTTGTGAGCATGGATTAGCCATGTGGGGTGACAAGGTGAAGATGTACATGTAAAAACTCAGGCTCCTCCATCCATGGTGGGATGCTGCAATGCTGCAAGAAGGCAGAGGCAGGAGCCCTGAGAGCTGTGTGCTCGCTATGCTGCCAGGAGCATTGAGGGCAGGCAAGACCTAAAGCATGGAAACCCAGCCAAAGAATGTCCACCCGTTATTTCCTCTGGCCTGGGTCATTACAGAATTTCTGAGCAGGTTGTTCTGTGCTGCTTTGAAGAGTGATTATAATTTTTGTACTGTTTTCACACTCAGGTCAGAGGTATACACTTTCATTTCAGCTTAACATAACTTATGAAGAAAGTGTATACAGCGTATTCTGGTAAGCATCTGCACGCACAAAACACACACACACACAAATCGCGCATATGTAACTCAAATTCTGTAGCAAAACCCAAAACCAGGCTTTGATAGAAAGATATTAATCCTGAGGCAAGTATGCAAATATAGTGCTAGAATGTAAAGATGGAAAAGCAAAGATGAAGAAAGATGAATTGATTCTAATTCCCCGAACTGGCCATTGCATATAGCAACATCTTCCTTTGCAGAAAAAGTCCTCAAAAAGGTGTTTTCAAAGGCCATAGTATGTCCAGATGGAAACGACCTATTAGGTGAACTAAGTAATGTCATGGTATGTGACACACCATTTTGTAAAGCTGTTATTTTCAGTTCCATCTTGGTATTATGAGCATCTTAAATCATTCTGACTTTCTAAAACAAATCCATATTTTCCTATACCTGCAGAGATATGTTTATACATCTGCTACAAATAATGTACAAGACCACAGGAGAAGCTTCCAGACCTAATCATAATATTTTCTCCCCTTTTGCCCTTTATGTACATCATTTTAAGCATGGGAATAAGAAACTGCAATGTGTTAGACAAATGGAGAAGCCGCTAATGGTTTTCCCTGTTTATACCGCTCTTCATGCATATTGTATTACATGGTGCTGCTAATGACGTGTTGCCAAAGGAATGCTAACTAGCTGCAGAAGCAGGGGAAGGGTTGCTTTCTCATTCCCCTCCCCACACCATCAGCCCAGCCTGTCTCCAGCACGCACACACAGACGTGCATGCAGAAGGCTGGGCTGAGGAGCAAGGAGGAGTGCTGAGTTTAACCTGAAGAGGACAGGAGCAGGGCACCTCCCATAAGCTGGAAATGGCTCTGGGAGAGGAGAGGTAGTGGTAGGGAACAGAGCTTGAAGAATTTTTTTTTTTTTTTTTTTTTTACTAGTTGCTTCTGCATCAATGGTGTCTTTCGTGACGGGTTTTCCCAAAGCAGCCTGCACGACACCTCCTTTTCCCTTGCCCTCTGTCCTTGGCATAGGTAGGACAGTGCTGGTGTAACTCCACTGGTTTAAGGAGATTAAGGAAGTAAAGGAGGAACCTACACAACTGAAAGCAAGTCTTGTTTTCCCATGTCTGCTGGTTTAAGAAATTGGTTTGTGTCTCCCTAAACATCAGTGGACAAAAGCTGTAGACAGGTACGATACTGCCACAATAAAGTCAGCTAGTCTTGAAATTGTTCTATGTATTATTTTACTTTCCTGACATAATCTAGAAAGACTCACAGACTGATGCTCTTCTTCCATTAAGTAAACTGCTGGTTAGTTTTGGTATCCTGGCAGACAGGCTTTCTGAAAAGTAATCTACCAGTCAATTAGAATCCTACACCATGAGCCTAAATCAAATACACTTTCAAAAGGGCTCAAGTTTAAAAATGAACTTTAGGAAAACTCTATTGATTTTGTAAATTAAAAATGTAGAATTGAATGGATAGAGGTCCAGTACAGGGCTGACCTGAGGAAGCTATCTTTAAACAGGAACATTCTCTGAATCAACCCTGGGAAAGAGAAGAAAGCAAGAAGAAGGATTCATTTGCAATTGACCTGCAATAGCAAAGTCATTCACTTTCCAAATAGGATTAAACTTGTTCCATCAGCCATGACATGTGAAAAGATCATGGTTATAAATTCCATTTGCTGTAATGAATTGAAAGTGTCTGAGTTTGCAAGCAGCACTCATCATTGATGGACAGCTAGATTTGTGCAGTGTTTTAACACTAAAATTAGCTTCTACGAAATAAAACAGTACAGAAAAGGTGGCAGCAGTGGCAGATTTTAAAGCATAAAAAAATTGACTTTATTGTTAGATGGAAGCTGAATAAAGCTAGAAATAAATAGTGGTTATAACCCTGTTATGTAGATAACTTAATTCTTGAGTGAGGGTGAACACAAAACTGGAAAAAAACATTTGTTTGGGTTTCTCAGCCATATTTCAACACGAATAAATATTGTTACTTAAAAGAAGAAAAATCGAACTTTTCTATGGTATTGCTTGTAAGATGTAAGAAAATGGAATTGTATTGAAGGATACTTCATCAAATCAATTTCAACGCACATCAACATGACTCCACTGCAGTCCATGAAACCATAGTGGTGTATGTACTTGGCAAAGTGACGGAAAAGCTACACTCTCTGGTTACTTAATAACCTTAACTCAGTCTTGCATCAGGATCACGACGCATTTGTACTTTGCTTGCAGAACTAAATGCAGTTTCAGAACGTATTTTCCCCAAATTTTTGCATTTGGTGTACAAAATTTGATGCTATTTTAAATGTGCCGATTGCCAAGAAAAAAATCTCAATGGGTAAAAATGGCTAATATTTGTGAATAATTTGAGATTCATTTTAATCGATAAGGTACCCAGCTGAAAACTGTCCAAGATTTTTAAAAAAAAAAAAAAACACTTGAGCTAAACAGAGGAATAAAAATATAATAGCTTCTTAAATTACTGCAAGGTTAACGTATAATTAATTTGCTAATTTTAATTACAACCCTACAAAATGTGCTGAAAAATGCTCAAAGGGGAGAAGCAGCCAGGTGCCAGCTGTGATTAACCAAGGTTACCAGCAATAATGAGGTCTCTATTAACCATGTTACAGAAATTTTAAAGACTGCTTTATAAAACCAGCACATTTATTGAAACTCAGCAGGGTCTTCATCTTGCTGTACCTTTCCATTGCTACAGATTTGCTGTCATTTGCCTCACTCTTTTCCAGCTAAATGTTTTATTGCAGCTGAAACATGGCCTGCTTTTTCTGTTTGTCACACGCTGTTGTACATGCACTAGGTATTTATTTTGTTTGTATAAGCAAAAGAGATTAACTATTGTTTGCAAAGTGCTCTGAGCACCTTAAGTGCCAGATAGCTGCAAATATCGCAGCTGAACACTAGAAACACAGATCCTGAAGGAAATGCTTTTTCTTTCCAAGGTGTCCTGGGACATGCAGTTTGTAAAGCAGGAATATTGCTGAAACTGCCTTTTCAGTGGAGAACCTGCTCTGCAATGCTTTATATGCACAGAGAAATATAACTCCTGAGTTAAAGAAAAACAAACGAAGAACAAAAAAGTCTGCATGTTTGCTTTGCATTTTAAGCAAATCATGGTGTAAATGAATGTCTTGTCTGTATCAAATTCCATGATGTCTTATTGTTCTTTTTTATTGTTGTTATGTAAGTCATGTTTCAAATGTCTGTTGTTTGGAACTGTAATAATTCTTGATCCATCTATTAAAGGAAGACTTTAAAAAAAAAAAAAAAAGAAAACAACAGCAAGATTAAAAAAAAAAAAAAACCTAAAAAAGTGGTGTCAAAGGAAATTAATTTCCTGGCTGGCTTGTGTTTTTCTCTGAGGCAGATATTGATGAGTGTGCAGAGGGGATCATTGAGTGTCACAACCATTCACGCTGTGTTAACCTCCCAGGGTGGTACCACTGTGAGTGCAGAAGCGGTTTCCATGACAATGGAAGCTATTCTCTTTCCGGGGAGTCCTGTGTTGGTAAGCAATGATCAGCATAGCGCTTTTTTTCCTCCTTCTGCATGGTGTTATAAAGTGACTATTGAGACACTGTCCTGAGCAGTTACTGTGTTTAAGGCTAAAATGAGAATGCAAGCGAGCGTGTCTGTGTTTGTCAGCATCCCCAGCCATGCAGCGTGGGTGCTAGTTCAAGATGCATCACATTTTTGAATGGTTATTACAGGAGGGAGGTGGTTGGAGATCCAAAGTGTGACTTACTGCACTTTGCCATTTATCATAATGAGCTGCTGTAAAACCTGAGTGAAAGCAGGCTTTCTGGGGAGCATAATAGGCCACAAAAGGGAAAGACTTGGTTTTCCATTTTCAAATTTCAGCAGAGTGATACAAGAACACAGTGCGGGTATGTCTGTGTTGCTTTGATTTGTTTGTTTTGCATTGTTTGGCATCTTCATCATTTTATTTTTAGAATTATGCAAATAGCAACAATCACTGTATGCGCCATATTTGCAGAATAAAGCCCTAAGAGCATGAACGGAAAGGAATCTTTAAAGGGTGCAGAAGAGTTTGTCGGTTGTTTCTATGGGATGACAAAGGATAAGGGTCCTTGAGGATTTAGTGCTGGTTCTTGTAATCTGGGTGCCCTTGACTGGCCATAAGACTTTGTGTGCCACTACAGCAAGTAAGCAGTAATCAAATCATAGTGAAGAAGGTAATTGTGGCTTACCTCTGCCTTACGATTTTTCCACCTTTTTACTTATTCTTGAAAGCCTTATACATAATTTTTATATGATATTTTATCAGATGAGTTTAAAACTATTTGGAAAGGATCCCATTTTAACTTCTATAGAGATACAGATCAACTTCTTATAGGTCTACGTCCTTTTTTTGGAATTTCAGTTACTTAATCTCTACTCAGTTCTATGAATTTCCCATAAAAAGCTTTTCTGCTTCTTCTGTGAAAGACTTTTTTCTTAACACTGTAAATTTCATTTATCATGTCCATAGGTGTAAAGGGCTTTTTCTAAGATTTAAAATATACAATTAAAGTAAAAGTTAAAATAAAATTTTTTAATAAAAATGTATACATTTACTTGTAACTTGTAACAAACATTCCTATCTTTTACAAATTTGGGCTATCAGAAGTCCTTGGGTTAAGATAGCATCGTGATTTAGAAATGCAGAGGAACAACAATTATTTTCAAAACCAATATTTTGTAGATTGTCCAGCTATATTAGCTTTTTACACATTGTCTTAAGCTGATGGGAGCCCAATAAAATCACAGTAGTGAACTTCATTGGGGTGGCTGTGTACAAAATGGCAAATTTTACAGCATTTTGTGAGTTAATAAGTAAGACACCACGTGAAAGTCATATATTTCCAAACAGATTCCCAAATGTTAAGGGTTCTCCTCTGGTTTATTTAAATACTGTAAAAGGAATGACAGAGAGAGCAATATTGAAAATACTTGCTTTATGAGAAGTCAAAGCAACATGACATAGCCTTGAAAAAGCCCTGAGGCAGCTGGGGATAAAGGGGCATTTGCAGTACTCGTGATGCCTAGGTGTACTGCTTGCATGGGGAACCCCACCCCTTGTCAGGCTGACCTTACATAGCTGTTTTGGGGCAAAGAAGATCTATGGCTCAGGCTGGTCTCAGGAGAGGACAGCTGCATAGACAAGACTGTGATTTTGAACGGCCCGTAGCTAGGCTCCGTTGCTGAAAAGGTCAGTATTGCTTGCATTGCATTGCTATTAAAAGGAAGGGCACTTGGCTACCTCACAGCAAAAAGGAGCCCAAAATTTTCTGTATTCTGTGGAGATTGAAGGGATGAGTTTTCGTGAAAACAAACTGCCCTCGTTTTGACCTGCGCAGCATGCTGGAAGTTCGTAAGGTGAGGTGCTCATCTTGCCATATGCAAATTGTAAACAGAATGTGAAATTAGCGGGGTTATTTTAACTATATAGCTTTTCTGAACCATCTGCTGCAGGGTACCAGCGAGGAAGAAAATAAACCAGTTTATTTTATTTCATTATACTGGTTAACTAATTAAAAATTAGTTGAAAGATTCTGGTAAACTATATTGACAAAGAAATCCCAAACCATAATGTTTATTTTAAAGTGCAACTAAGAATTGGTGAGAATGACAGACAGGTAACACTACATATTCTAGCTAAAACTCAGTTTCCTGGACACTGACTTTCGTCATGTTACAGAGCTTGTTTTCATGGTGGAGTATTTAGAGTCAGGGCCAGAGTCACTCAGTCTATTTCAGATAAAAGAGGGTTCATCTGCTTAGCAACAGCATTTTGTCCTGGCATATTTTACAGACTGTATACTGAAATCCTAGTGTGAACCTAAGGCCGAATCAACCCATTTGGGCCGTTGCCCTTCAGTATGTTTTAAAACCTTTCTTCTTTGTCCCTGAAGGATAAAACTTCAAGAACAATAAATAGGGTAAGAACGTAAGTAAAAAAGGATTAAACCCTCCCCCACAAAATAATAATAATAGTAACGTATGAAAATCATAAGGCAGTGAGAGGGAGCACACAGCTCTGACAGATTGCCCAAAGCCCAGGCAGCCGGTTGCTTTTGCTGCGTGCATTTGTGTATCTATTTGTTAACCCCCTTTCCTTCCATTTATATGTAGGTGGTCTTGGAGCTGAGTCATTGCTTGAAATGTCTCTGCAGTGCTTGCAGAACATTTGAAAAAATAACATCTATTTGAGAAGTGTCGTGATACCTCGGTGCTTCTAAAAGCTGTATTCTCATTGACTATAAGAAAACAGTGGAGTTTGTCACCTGGCAAGGAACAAACGTGTAAATGAATGGATGTGGCGGGGACGGTCGTAATACTGCACCAGAGCTTGGGTAATAAGGATGTATGACTTAGCCAGTCCACTTCAAGCTTGGGAAAATTCTTTTATTGCTCAAAATATCAACCGAAGGCAGCTTTGAAAAAGGAATATAGTTACACGGACGCGCTTTTATAAATTATGTCAGCTTCATAAGGTGATGGTGAGCCGGCTCAAATTAAGAGAATGTAATTTAATTTCCAGTGGTAGCATTTTTATGAGGCACTGGCCTTTCACAATATGTTATTAAGACTACTGCTTGCAGACAAAAGACAATTGTTATACTAAGTTGCTGCCAAAGTTTGCTTGGCAATTAAAACATGTATGCTATAGTTGCTAGGTTGGTTTTTTCTTTTTTTTTTCTTTTTTTTTTTTGTTACGAGCTTTGCTATACTTTAAGGTAAACAAACAAAAATACTTTATAGACAACTATGAGTTGTCATATGATACATATCCCAGTATTAACTACTATCTACTGATATCATATTGAAGCAACTGGCATACCTTGTTTTTTCCCTGCACTAAGTACCTGTTGCCAAATACTGCTACCTCATAAGGTAATCATTGAATAACCCTCGCCACTGAATTTTCAGTGATAACCTTTCAGATTATCGGAATGAAAAGAAGGGAAAAACTGGCAAAGAAATGCTATATTCTGGGAAGTTAATAATGTCCCACAAAGCTCGCTCCTATCTACAGCAGAAAAATAAAAGCAAATTAAATTATACTTTTTAATCCCCATCTCTTTTTATGTGAGATGCTTCCAGTCCGTAGAGACCTGTTGAGACCCTGGAGTGCAGAGTTCCTGATCCATTTTTTTCATGATGTTTTGTGTTTCTGAGTCTCTACATTATGACTTGCAAGCACAGAAGGAAGAACAACCAAGGCAGCAGCCCTTGTCAGCTGTTGGTTATTTTTTTATTTTCTTTAAGGATCAATGCAAATTTTGGTAGGGAAGCTTAATATGGATCCTTCTCCTACCAAAAAGCCACAGGTTTCACCATGTATTTCATCCTGAAATGTTGCGTAGCTAGACCTCACGGCAGGGTTAGAGTGGCTGTAGGGAAATGAAAGCCAGACAAAGGTAGGAGTCAGCAGCTTGTGAGAGAAAACTCCACGTGTGTTAGGCTCCCACAAAAGCTGGGTGCAGCAATGCTTGAGGGTCAAGTCTGAATGGGTTTAAAATCAATTCCTGAAGCTTTCATATACTCTGTAGTATGCTGCAGTCTTGTCTGTTGCCTAGAATAGAAAGTAAGAGAAAAGGAAGTTCTTTGTTTATTTTGCCCCGTGTCAAACAAAAAGCTAGACCCACCCTTTGAAATTCTTCCTATGTGCCTGAAATTGCTTTTCTGTCTCTCATTAGAGAAGCAGTACGTAGATGCAAGGTTTGCACATGGTACTGAGTATCCAAGACCAACTCTAGAACCTGCTTTTTTATGCCTTTCTTCTATTCTGCTTATAGAATTTCTTAAAGTCTAGAATATCAGAGTCTGTGCCTGTGGATCTTAACTTGCAAAATAAAAATTATCTTGCTTATTTTCCATTTAGTAAATTCTGATTCTTGTATTCTGAGAGAAAGTTGTGTTACATGTCTTCAAGCTAATTGTTTTTAGTCATTTCTGTATTTCTAGAAAGCATTAGTAAATCCTATATTCAGAATCTAAGTTACTATGCAATGTTCTTTAATAGACCATTATGTTTTTATAGAATAAAAGTACTACCATAAAATATTTTTGAACTAGAAATGAATCTGTTTAGTGATTTTTTTTTTTTTCAAAGACAAGTCCAAATCACTTTTTTTGATTAAGAAAGAAGGCAAATACATTAGGTGACAAGTTGCCTGTGAAAAATGATATGTCAAAACAGTGTTTAGTTAACTTGTGCATACATTGGTTTGGGAGCCCAGCATACATTTTTCACATTAACATTATACTGTAATGGTTTAATGTACCATAACAGTTAAAATTAGCACATTAGTAGGGTTCTTTCTTCTGCAACAGCTTATCATGATATTATAGAGCACCACACTGCACGACTTGCTTGCACACATTTATTAAGGTGCTATGGAAAAGTCATACCATTAAAACCTGAATAGCCTTGAAAACTAAGAAATGAAGTAGCTAGGGATTGGTTTAGAATTTCAGTGAAACCAAGTTAATGAACTTGTGTTGATATGTACAGTCATGCTTGTCTTCTACCCCATTCAAATACAGTGGCCATGGGACCTCTCATGATATCTGAGGCAAATTACTTCTCATTACAGCCCAAAAGGATGGAAAAGGAAATTGCATCTCAGGGGATTATTCTATTCCATTTTGATTCTTATTTCTTGTCTCCCCGCTTTACCAAGCTATCTTTATGTACTTTGAGAGTATATTAGGAAGTGAGCACGTCTTGCGTGGTTTGTTTTCTTTCTTTTCCTATCCACAAAATGTGACTAGTGGCATTGCGGCTAAAATACACGCGATCAGGTACTTGTTGCTGAACATTTGTTTAAAGAAGCACAGACTGGGAGTGTTTGAAGAGTGAAGATCTTGATCAGTTTTATGATAGTCCTGTGCAATGTTTGAGGTGGCACGTCTCAGGAACAGCCACTTTGCTGTTGGCTGGTTGTTGATGATAGAAAATATCATAAGGCTAGCATTGCAAGCAAGTTTCTGATTATGGTCATTTCCACTATATCCTCACTTTTCCTTGAAAAGGAACTGTGTGGAGGGGGAAGTAAAGCTCTGCCACTTTTACCTGGGTTAGTTAGTAGTTTATGCCACAGATTATTCCTATTCCATATGTGAAAATGGGATTGTTTTCACAGGTTGACAGGATGCATGAAAGAACTCATCCCCCCAAAAGTCAAGACAGACATCTTGTTCTTGTGTAAAATATAGGGAAAGACTATGGAGTCTCCTTGCTATTTCACATATGTATTTGTCCATTGTTCTTAAAAGTTGCTTGATTCATAAATGAATATTTCGTCTTCTTCCTTACTAGTGTTGTTATAATGGGAAATAAGATTTGTGTACAGTTTTGCCTTGCCCATCATTAAATGTTCCAGTTCTGGGCCCGCATCTTCTGAGAGCAGTTGTGGAAAAGCAAACGAAACCTGAGGGGAGTGTGGGGAATTTGAGCTGAGCAAGGATTTGAATAACATGAAAATAATCTATATGCAAGAGTCTTATCGTACAAGTTTCATATTCATTAGAAAATTGTTTTGGACATGTTCAGAATTTTAAACTAGACTAATTTTTCAACGCCTAAGTAGACACATTGATTCCTGTTGTTAAGAGGAACTTCACACAAAATGTGAGTCCTTTCTGCCATGTTTTGCATAGCCATCCACACGTTGATCTCATGTCAATATAAGCAAGTTCATTTGATCTCTATTAAACTGAAATACTTTCTTGAGCTAACAATATGGGAACATTTGTCTGGGTTTTCTTCCTTCCTCACCCCCCAATCTGGTTTGAGGCTGAAAGAGTGAAAGAGCCAAAACCACGTTACGCTTATAACTTCTCTTTCTCAAGTTCCTGGGAACGTTGGCTGTTTGTTCTGACTTTTAGAAATGCAATCAGCAACAAGAAAAAACTGCCAAAGGGATGTTCTCAGAAAATTAGCTCTATTAAAAGTTCAGCTGGAAATGAGTGCAGTGTCCAAGCCTTTTATATTTGATTAATGACTAAAACTTTTAAATAATAAACGCCATAAAATAATAAGTAACCATCATTTGCATAAAGAACGAAAAAAAATGAGCAAACTGAGTAGCAATTAGGAATTTATGTTCACGCTATGTTACTCAGCTTTGCTTGATTGGTTTCTTTGTCAAGAATGTCCCATTTACCAGTTTGGGCTGCTCTTAATGGGAGCGTCCTTTTTATGTGTGCTAAACGGAGAACAGCAGCAGCAGTACGTGAATAGGGTGTTCTTCCCTTTTGGATATGTATAACAGATTAAGTTGGCTTTGTGCAGTGTGAACAGGTCTGTACTACTGAGAATATGAATAATGTTAGTTTCTATAATTGCTAACATCTGGCTTTCCATAAATCTGTTAAATTACATGGAAACAGAATTAGATTTCTGTGTCGTAAGTAAAGCAATTACATGGAACTCTGTAGGCAGTGTGGCTTTATATTCATCTGTGAAATCCTTTTAGTTTTGAACTGTGAAAGCTACCCTTCTAATCTGCACTGTGATCCCACTACATCCTATATATATGCTGTTCAAGGAGCCCTTGATGTGGTGGGGAAGAGAATATTGACAATGTTTGGTGAAACCACCAAAGTGAATGCTTCATTTATACCTTTGTCTTCAACATAAAATACAAGTCAAAGTCTATTGAAAGGAAAATGGGATATTTTTAAGAATATTTTAAGTCTTGAAATAGCTGTTTGAGTACAATTCATTTCATATCAGTTCATTCATAGCTCTCTTCATGTCACTCTTCATGGTTTTTATCTCCTGTGACACTCTGGCACTTGTTAAACAATGAGCTACAAGTTTTAATTTCTCTTAGTGCAGCGCCTTTTACACCTCTGAGAGTGGACCTTTCAAGTACTCAGTAGTGCTAAGCTGTGCATCAGAGCAATAATGTTATTTTTTGACAATTAAGACTGTCAGGGCAGCAAAATACACCATTTTTAGGGAAGTCTGAGCGATGAGCAATTAATCCATGCTATCAGGCCACTGGGAACATCTCTGACAAAGGACTGGCCTAGAGGTTAGCCCAGGAGTGAAGCCCTTCTGCGGTGTAATTGCCTCCAGCTTCTTTTTGGGTCTATAAGCAGAAAGAGGAACAGCCGTTTTCTGGCAGCCCAGGCCCTCGAGTCAGTTGTGAAGGCTGATTCTGAATTTGATCAAGTGCAAGGGCACTACCACATTTCCACTTGTTCCTAGGCTATTTAGGAATTGAAATCAGGAATTTTGCTCTCCAGGTCAGAGGGAATTTAGTGATTAAGTTGTTATAGAGAGTTTCCTTCAGCAGATTGAGAGAATTTTTAGCATCTTTTAGAGTTCTGGTTTTGTGAGGAGATGACTTGTGAACCCGTGGCAGTTGCTCAAAAAGTAGGACAAGTAGCCATTGCATCCCACCTAAATTAGACTTCAGGTAATTTTCTTTGTAAATTCTATTGAAGTTTTAGGTGGTTTTGTTTTATAAAGGAATTAAAAGTACTCTTGAGTAATATTGAACAGTTATAAATTTCACACTAGCAATTAGGTAATTTTAAATAGTAAGTGTGAGGGTTCTTCCTTGTAATTTCTGAATTAATATAATAGTGTTCTGGAATTTTCATGATAGAAACAGTCACATACTTCTAAAGGATTTTCTTCTCCAGCCTTCCTCCCGCAGGTGCTTACAGTTTTCATCGTACGTGTTGGAATAAGAGGGACCCACCAGTTTACTGGTATTTTATCTGGACAATCTGTCAATATATTAAGAACGGTCCAAAGTTATTTTCTGAAAGAAATACCTGTTCTTCACAGTGTGCTTAAAAAATCTCATGGCTTTCACTGCAAGAAAAAGAATCCCTAGATAAATTCATATTGCATAATTATATTTTACCCTCCAAAAGCAATTTTAATGGGATACTGTAATTCACTTTTCTCTAGCGTATAATGATTTTCTTTTGTTACTTACTTCTTTGTGTCATTGCTAAATCATACTTTTCCTGCATAGCTTTGTTCTAAGGCTATTTTCCTGATAAGGTGCCTCTGATTTCTTTAATTGCCTTCTTCCTCCCCCACCCCGCCCCACACTCACTTACACCTTCCAGCAATGGGAAAAGGATGCAGTTGACTGCTTTTAGGATGGGAAATGTTGGTCATGCTAGGGACTGATGAAGAATAGTGCACTTCTATTTTGTGTAAAATCCAGAACAGAGAGTGGTCTAATTGACAGAAAGCCATTCTGATTGTTTGCTAGTTTCCAGTCACTGGGAAATAACTATACACCCTTGTCTGAAAGTTCAAGTTCATCACTGATGTACAGTTTCACTAGGTATGTCAGTCTCAGCATTTTTAATTAAGCCTGATTAAGCCTACAGTTAAGTTTAAGAATTCTTGGTGGAATCAAAACAAACACTGAAGAATAACCTAAAAAAAATCAGTGTTTAATATCTAGCAAATAAATATGGAAGATATCAGAAAGAAGGCACCCTCTTCCACCAGCAAGGCAGATGAACAATAATTACTTAATACAGAAATAAAATTTTGCCCTGTGAAAAAAATGTCCAAAGCATTACAAATCTGCTGTTTTGCAGATATCGATGAGTGTGCCTTAAAGACCCACACCTGTTGGAACGATTCAGCCTGTGTGAACCTGGCAGGAGGGTTTGATTGCCTCTGTCCATCCGGACCATCTTGCACTGGAGACTGTCCCCACGAAGGCGGCTTCAAGCGGAACGGGCAGGTGTGGACCCTGAGGGAGGACAGATGCTCCGTTTGTTCCTGCAAGGTGAGATCCAGCTGGTCTGGGTTTCAGGAGTCTTAATTCTCTGGGCTTATGTCAGAAACCAAATATTGCAGCGCCGCTGCTGTTGGCAGAAATACTAGCCTGAGCCCAAGGTGCTGAGGCAAAAGGTAAGCTCTGCTCTGGGCACTGAGGCTGTGATGGGGAAATTCTTCTGGGAAGTCATCTCTTTTTTTCTCATTTTACGCAACCACAGACACAGCTGGATAATGGCTAGCCCTGCTGAGCTTCTACCATGTCACCCCATGGGCCAGAGCCACTCGGAGTGTGCCTCAATGAGGACCTTGCATTACCCTTTAACAGAATATGTGGGTGATCAGCACGCTTGCTGGAATTGTTGAAAATTGTTTTCAGTTTCTGTTTCACATGAATATGCATCTCTTAGGGCAAGTCCTGTAGTCAGCCGTCTTCCTGTTGGTGGTGTTTCCCTTTACTTGGAATACATGTGAATCAACTGGGTGAGAAGGAAGGCCTGAGCATGAGTCAAAGGTTAGAGGACTTAGTAGCAGGTGCCTAATTTCTTCAAGAAGGGTGAAGGCCAGCTTTTTCCTCCTCATCCTAGCTTGGCTGCATTGGCAGCTCTCCCAGTTGAGCAATGTGGCTCTCTCTGCACCTTTGGAGAAGCCAGGCGTAGTATAAGTAGATCTACTTTAGAGTTAACACTTAGATCAGGTTTTGGTTTTTTTTTGTTCCCACCCCACCCCAGCCCCACCCCCGGAAATCATCAGTTCCTTTCTGAGCGTGGTAATCAAGTTAAAAGAACATTTGTCTCCACTTTTTTCATTTTCGTTAGTTAAAAGAGGATTGCTGTCACTGAAATTAGAAATGGTTGGTCTTTTATGGCCACTTTGACTGGAAGCATTCATAGCACTGGTAAGGCTGTCCTTAGATACAGCAGAACACTGTTTGCCCTTGCATAAGTCTAAGTAAAATGAGATTTTGGCCACTGTGAAAAGCTTAACGTAGAGCATGAGAAGTGGCCTATCAGTCCCCATGTCTTAATGTTGATGAGCCAGAGAGGCATTAAAGGGTTTAGGGAGGAACAAGGGGAAAGAGTTGTTTTGAAGTTGCAAGACGCTGAAAGCCTCATCATTTCTGTATTGCAATAGTATAGCACAAGGGAAAATCAAGACCTTAGAGTGAATAGAACTCACAAAGCACGCTGCTGTTTTGGGCTCAAAAGGGAATATGTTCTTGTTAGTTGCTATATTTTTTACTTCAAGTAGCCTCAAGCTCCCTAAAACTCCTCCCTTCAGAAGCTGCAGTGTACAACTTCATTGAATATATATCAAGATTTTATTGTATTCTTGGGGAGCTGGCTGGCCTATGAAAGGATTTCCAGTCAATAGAATAAACAGTTTAATATATGTGAAGACATCTGGTCTGCCCTTGCAGAATTATAACTATTAGTATTCCCATTTTAGATTGCTCGTAATTTGTTTTATTTGCCATTTGTCATTGCACTTATTTCTTGTTTGAATGTTCTTATTAGTATATGAAAGTATACAAATGATTAACTAGTACATAGATATTTTAAACTAGGCCTGGCACTGTTTGTTGCTATGACTCTTCCTTTATAACTTCCTCACTTTCTATTTTTTTCCTCTGTGAATTAACACTTGCATTTAATTTCACTCCAGTAGCTGCCTTGTTTCAAGAGCCAAATTCTCATCTGTAGAACAGGGAAAGCATGGAGAGCTCCTCCTCTGTCATATCCCAGGCAGGACGTAAAGTCTTCACTCAGTGTTTATTGAAATATGGTATTGAAAAATAAATTGTGATAGCTTCCGTTACACCAGACTACTTCTCAAACCTGCTGCAGGACTCTGTCCTTTACATGCAGTTGCATGGAGAGCTGGCCCTGCTTGACCTTTTTGCAGCCTGCTCAGTTTTCACTGAGGAAAAGGGCAGAGTGTAACTAAATCATTCCTTATACTTCTTACTTGAATTTGAAATGATCCTACTTGCTTGTTTTATCTAGGAGACCAATCAGCATTTCAGATTTAAAATAATATGTTTTCTTTTGGCTTCTTTTTGTAATGGTTATTTTAGGAAAGGTCAGGTGGATGTATTTTGTGCAGTGGCTGAAACACATAGATCCTATCTTGAAAATATTTTAACTTAAAATAGGGTGCAAAGGAAATTAAATACCTTACTTTGAAATTCATTAAGTAAGGTTATTTATGGAGTAGGATACTATAGAATATGAGAAATTATATTACTTCAATTATGTGATGAAGCAAAGTGTCATTATTGAAGCACAGGGGATTATTTCAGTGCTTCATCAGTCCCAGTCTCTTCAAACCGTCCTCCGTCATCTGAGTAAATACAAAGTTTACAAAAACAAATTCTCAAAACTGTAAATTAATACAGTACCTTAACTATATTTGATGCATCTTCTACAGGCATCTTCCTGAACTCTTGTGGATTTAATACACAAGGCTGGTAGAAATCTGATGGGGAGTGGGGAGCTATTTCTCTCTCCCATGAAAAAAAACTAAGCCCGGCTGTACAGTCTGGCTATATCTGGGCTTTTGAGTCTGTCCTCTAATTAAGACAACCCTCCATTCCCTTTATGAAAAAAGCCTGGGGGATAAGCACAACACTGGGAACAGGGGGATGTGCCAAGATGAAGCGTGTTCCTGATGGTGAGAATGGTTTGGTGGTTTGGTTTCTGCAGGGTCTGATTTCTGTCCAGATTGGCTTTGGGGCTCTGTGGAAACTTGAGTCACCTTTTACAGCGATTCCTTTGTGTGTCAGTTTTTCCTTTGGTAAGAACAATTTTGTGTTCGTACCACTGATGCTTACGAAGCATGTAGAACTGATTCAGTGAGGAAGGCGGGGTGGGAGAGGTACTATTAAGATGCTCTATGTTACTGCCAACTGAAAGAAAATAAGTTGCTCTCTATATATTTCTCAGTGCTGCTCTAGAGTTGCAAAGATGCAAGTGCAATGTTGTAGCTTAAGAGGCTTTGTGTCACTGCAGTATAGGGATAAAAATGTGTTTTGAAAGGCATGGAACTAATGAGGTTGTAGATAAAGCACAGATGCTTAAAGAATAAAGAGAGTAGCAGTGTATTATGATTACCAAAAGGTCTCTGGCAAAATCATCAGGCTTTGTCAGTGTTCTGAAATACAGAGAGCAAAGGCAACATAAAAGGTTAGCTGCTCCCCAGAGGTAACAGCACAGGAGCTCAGAGAAGCACAGAACTACCAGCGCTGTCACCAGCTGAAAGGAGAATTTGAAAACTAATCTCGAAAGCTTGAAAACTGAATTGGAACTAAGGAGACAGGTTATTGTTAGCCGTTATTAATCAGCACTCCATTACGGAGGGGAGAGAGACTGCCATTGTCGAGGGCGTTGGGTTGCCCAGACGCCTGGCGCAACCCCACGTGCCTAGAGATAGTCAGCCTGGCAGAACTTTTGTGCTGAGCTGCTGCTTGATGTCTGCTCTCAGCGAGGGATGGAAGATGGTTGTGCTTTCCCACCTGCAAGAATGGAGATTTAGTCATAACTCCCTGTCAGGGAAGACTTGCAGCTCTCTTCTTTCACCACTTGCTGAAAGGGGAGGATGACTTCTTTCTTTGTTTTTTGTGGAAGAGGTTTATTCCCAGCATTGCAACTGGACCTGGCTGGACCTGCGGCTAAGAAAACAGGCCACTGCCAGTTTTCCTTACCTTATGATTTACTCAAACTGCTGACTAAGGAAATAAAGCTTGTTTATTCTTTCTCCCATAGCTAAAGCAGCAAGCTAGCCCCAAGTACAGAATACGTAGTTATCTTAATTTGGTACAAAACTGAATAAAGACTGTAGGGCAATTTAGTCCTATGCCCTGTGGTTGGCAAAAGCAGTTCAGATCCATGTTAACCTAGCATGTTTTCTACATTTCCATAATTCTGGTTCTCTTCAGCTTTCCTTGTTAGGCATAAGAAATCGTTTTAATTATTGTTACAACAGAAACTAACATTCTAATCAATTCAAAACTATGATGAAATGCAGCAGTGACACTGACTGACATGGGTATTGTGATTCCCTGATGCTGATTTTGTACATGTATTGTGGCCAAGACTGGCTTTGCTTAAAAATGAGAGCCAAACAGATTCCTACATCAAAATACAAACAAAACAACCTCCCGTGCTACATGCTGCAGTTTTGGCTGTTTTGTCTGCCTGTGGCAAAGACATTCTGGGCTGCTGTCACTCTTTTTAATAATCACTTTTTAAAAGGATCAAGAGGAAATAAATTCCTTTGCTTTGATAGGTATCCCTTTATTTGATGGCAATGAAAAAAACTTTTCCTTCTTGCATCAGATATAGGTTTATAGACTCAGAACAAGGTTCTGATAAGAATATGGAAAAACGGCAGTGAAATGAGTGGAGTTGTTTTACAAATTGTACAGTTGTGATCCAAAGCAGAATATAGCTTCACTCCTCTCACCGCCCTACCTTCAAATTGGCTGCAGGGGATGCTTTGCTTGAATAAGGACTAACCCAAGAACTAGCATTGAATGCAAAAGAAGTTCATGTCAAAACTTTTCAACAATCTCCTCGTTGTTAACTATGATTTCAGTTCCCAGTCTCCGTGTGGCATATCGGTATGTTGGCTCACCTGCAGCAAGGGGTATAATTTCAAACAAAATAGTCCATCCAATTTTCATAACTAGAATTAGAATCAATTTGTTTTTCTCTGATGCAAAGAGAATATATCCTTTTCTCTTTACATGCAGAACCAATTCTTCTGTTTATCTCCAACATTTCTGTTTAATGGTCTTTAACAAAATGGGCCATCCAATACTGTAAGCAAATATTTAGCAAAATCATATTTTGGAGAGCCTGTGGAATACAGACTCTCTTTAATACATGAACAGAATTATAATGGATGATGATAAGTTCATTTAGCTTTAAGACGGTGTGCTGTAGGCCCAGATGTAGAACAGAACCAGTGGTGAATTCAGAGTAAAGAATGATTAATGCCACTGTGATTTGGCTGTATTGGCTTCTATGAAGTTAAAGGGACCACCTTCATAACTTCTATTTATTTATTCAAGTTATTTTCTTCACAGTGATACAGTCAGTCAAAATAGTACTAAACGAATATTGTATGTATTAAAGCGGCAACTGCTAGAAGAGTTCGTTGATGTAACCAATGAGATATGAAATTGCTTCACTATATTTCTTCTGAGATACTGATTTCTTTTAAATTCAATTAACTGGAGACAAGAAAACAGTATTCTCGGATTCAGACAGTGTTGGATCCATGCACTGAGAGAAACTGGGACAAAACTGGTTTTTGAGGTATTACTCACAATTGGAAGGATCCAGTCCTTGTTGGAGGTAACGTCAAATACATTAAGAACTTAATATTTCTTGATATGCCAAAGATGTGCCCGTTGATATTTATACCCTGTGACCTTATCTGAGTTACTGTCTGGCAGTTTGTGGTTGACGGCAGGGCAATGTGTCCTCACAGGACGGGAGGATTTTCTGCCGGAGGACAGCTTGCGACTGCGAGAACCCCAGCGCTGATCTCTTCTGCTGCCCGGAGTGCGACACCCGTGTCACCAGCCAGTGCGTCGACCAAACTGGACACAAGCTCTACCGGAGTGGGGACAACTGGACCTACAGCTGTCAGCAGTGCCGTTGCCTGGTATGGGTAAAGCATTTCAAAGAGGAACAAGAATAATAAAGATCGTGATTTTTAGCAAAGCATACCTGGAAAAACAAACAGGCTCTTCGTTCTCTCTTCACCTGCTTTTCAGACTAGGAAGGATGATAAAGCACTTACAGAGCACCACAGAACCGAAAGCTACACCATCAGTTTTCCTCTTACTGCTGAATAAGTAGGTCTAATGAACAAAATGAAGAGCTTGACAAAAGATTGGAAATCTTGACACTATATTAACTTCAGCATTAGTCTACTTTTGAGAACTTTTATAAGGTCGTCTGATCTTTAAATGACTTTTTAAAATTTTTTTCACATGCAATGGATTTGGTTGGAGGAGTTTCAGCTTTTAATTACATCAGCTGGTGTTCCTGTCTTATCAAAATGGGCAATGCAATTCTTTTTTTTTTTCATTCAGCAAATGATGGAAAAATGGAGTGCCAGTGCCACATGGTGAATTAGCAAAAAGGGGTAAAGAAAAGTGAAATTACTAGACAAACACACAAAATAAAGAACACTTCTTTTCTCATTAGGCACTGTAGATTATTTCCCTAAAGCTTTAGTTTTTGCCCAGATATACTAATCAGTGCAGCAATGAACTTCATTAAAATTATCAGTTTTCCATTTATAGCTGTCTGTCTAACATTGCCTTTACATATGATGTTAATCAAGAGGTGTCTGAGCATCAGGAAACATTCAAAGCTAAGTTACTGTTAAGAGATAATTATCCATAATGTACAGCAGTAAGTATTGTATTTTGTATTATCCTAATTTTTTTTTAATGTTTGCAAAAGAACAGCAAGAAATGTTTGCAGCCAGCACCAATGGCAAATATTAGACATGACGTTTTTACAAGGGATACTGAGTTTGTGGCTAGCGGTTCTTTGCCTAATTTTATGATCGGGTTAACAAACGTACAGAGCTGAAAGACAGTGATGCCCTAAATCAGCGCTGCCTGTAAGGTTCTGCACAGTGTATGATGTTATAAACATCTGAAGTGCTTATGGAGTAGCATACTGCAAGTTATTGGAGCCCTTTGCAGGTTAAGTTTAGACACATGGATCCTACAGCAGTACTCTACGGAAGTGACCTGATGATTCTCTCTTCTCCGTGTTCCTATCTACTAAACTGCTTTTTTTTTTACAAAGCTTGAATAATAAAATAAAATGACTCAGTGGAACATGACTGGTATTACTCTACAATTCCTTTAGGAGTTGACAGTAAAATCAATTTTGGCTGTTGCTAGTTAGATCAATGTTCAATGCTTCTCAAACATACTAACCTACATCTATCTGCAGTGTTAATTTTCTATTTAAACAGTTGCTGTGATCCCTCAGAGATGTTTATGTGACCAGGCACAGAAAGAGGGCATGAGTCTGCAAGGCAATCACTGCAAAAATTATAGTTTATGGAAAATATTGGAACCCAGTGTTTAACACTGCCTTTAAAAACCCAAAGGAACTCAAGTTCTCCTCCTACAATGATGACAGTGTTGTTGTTTAGTTAAAAAACAACCAAATGATAGTCTGCTACATTTAGGAAACTTCAGCTCAGTGTTCAAAAATGCATTTATATGATCAACCAAACTGAAAACTCATCCATTAAGTTCATTTTAATTTTGGCAAAGTAAAACTTTCCCATTCAACAGGACGCAAAGTTTCTTGGTAGCTAGTAGATGGCAACAAATTCAATGAGCTTTGCTTCACTTTTTACAGGAAGGAGAGGTGGATTGTTGGCCTCTTCTGTGCCCAAATCTAAACTGCGAGTACACAGCCATCTCAGAAGGGGAGTGCTGTCCCCACTGTGTCAGTGACCCCTGTCTGGCTGACAACATCACCTACGACATCAGGAAAACCTGTCTAGATGGTTATGGAATTACAAGACTTAGCGGCGCTGTATGGACAATGGTGGCATCTCCCTGTACAACCTGCAAATGCAAGGTACGATGGGCAAGGTAGAATGGTAATGAAACTGTATGGTGCTGCATAAAATCAGGGTCACTGGAAGCTCACATTCAGGTCTCGGGGAAGTAAATGAGACCCAAGAGCAGAAGCCTACAGAAAACCCACACCTTTTGTGTTTTGCAGGGTGGAAGCAAAACAATTCTGTGCTTGTTGAAAATGTTGAGCGCGGATATGTAATATCCTAGTGCAACTTTCAGACATTCTGTCAGAGAGCCCTTCAGGCATTCTCAGTTTAAATCTAGGCTAATATTTTAATAATTGCCTAGTGTGGATGTTCATGAAAATGTGTTTTAGAGCTAGCAAGCAGAGGCAAAAAAGCTAATAAAAGTTTCACCAGCAAGTACACAAGTAGAAATGCATTCCAGCTCAGAGGTGAAGGCACTCCCACAACAGAAGTGAGAAGGGAATGTCACAGTTTCTGTTCCCTAATCTCATCAAGATGTATTTGATCCAATGTCTCTAATGCAGAAATGCAGTCTGTCTCCCATGTTCCATGCAGGGGTGACCCCACTGCGCTAATGTCAGAATTATGAAAATGTTGGTTTGGGATATATAAAATGATGTTCTGTTCACTGTGGGAAACCAAGTTGTTGCTTCAGGGCTTTAAATTATTGAAGGTAGCTTTTCTGCCATTCTTCAGAGTTTTTCCTATTGGTTTGTGTTGGATTTAAAAAAAAAAAGGGGGGGTGGGGAAATGGCTCATTTGGGATTCTGGTGGTTGCTATAGTTTTTAATACATAAGATAGTTTTGTAAATGACTGGATGTTGCAGAAAAGTATTTAACAATGGATTAAACTCCAAAGCCATGTGGGGTGTGTCTCCCCCCTCCCCCCATCCATTTCTGCCATGAATCAAGAATCTCAACTCTCTGCTTATTTCAGACAAACAAAAAGCTCCCCTGCATGGATCGCGTCAAAACTCTCTCCATTAACTTTCTTGCATGGGAGAAAACAAATGAAATCATCTTTGTTGCCATTGCTGTGCTGTATTTTATTATGGGGACCACTGAGTCTTTCACATCCAGGTTTGTAGTTCATGTGTAGTTCAGGCCAGTTCAATGCTATTTGGCAAAGCCAACCTCCTCAAAAAGCCACCACAGTTGGGACTGATGAGGACACCTTGGGATGATGGTTTAAGCAGATTTTTGTATGCGGTAGATGTGTCAGAGATGCATCTACCGCTGCATGCCACCAACCCCTTTGCTCTTTGTAACTTGTTCTGCGGAGGTGATTGACACCTGCTTGTTTGTCTGTGCAGAATGGGAACGTCTGCTGCTCGGTGGATTTAGAGTGTCTCAACAATAACTGACGTAGTCAGACTGGACTGTGCCGAGGGAGGAAAACGGATGAAGTTAACACCTGAAATGAAGTCGTATGCGTTGGCGTTTTATACAACAGACAATTACCAAAGTCTCCGCCTGAGGAAGATGTTTGGGAGTTGCCTTTGGGACCTATCACTATGCTCATCCTTGCTAGCCTTGTCTGGGTGACTTACAGTACAGCGCATATAAGTCAATGGTTGTTAAAAGTTTTCAGTGTTGTAAATTACACACTTTTCCTGTCAAGACATTTGCAAATATGTTTAAATTATTTCATGGGTAAACTAATGCTGTATTTTTGTTTTAATTTGTGTATTGACCACATGATAGAATTCCACTCTTCTTACTTTGGATCTAGATTTTACAAATAAGACAGCCTGTTGTGATTTTGTCCCATGATATCACATACTTAGTTCCAAGGTCCCTGTCAGATGTATTTATGAAAATATGTATGTATGTACAGTCAAATTGCATAGTACTTATATTTCGCAGCTGTCCAACATTTTAAAACATTCAAAGGTATATTTGATTGGACAGAATGGAAGTAATCGAAATAAGTCTGTCTTAAAAATTTATAAAATTAAATGCCATGAACTTAATGAAATGGCAAAAAAAGCACTTTTCTTCTCCAAACGTGTGGAGCAGCAGCAAGACTCCTATAGTGAGAAATGGAACTAAACCCACATTCTACTGCCAATTCAACACATGTTCAGGAAAGAATCACCGGTCATTATCAGTATTCTGTTTTGCAAGAGAAACTGCAAGTGCTGGAAAAGGGTATAATCCCTCTGGGTTATGCAGTGGTAAAACAGTCAGAGAGCCTTAAGATGATATAATTTAAATTGACTAGGTTAGAATTTGCTTTCAACTATAACATCATTGATGAATTCAGAATTTTTCCTTTTTTGTATTTACAGTAATAATGATGTTTGCCATTCTCAGTTACTGCCACCAAAATGACAAAGTGCAGAAGCACCTGTGCCAGCGACATGCGGGACAGGAGACCTTAACACTTGGTAACTCACTACCTGATTAACAGCTCAGAAACAGATTTTCTTTTTTCATATTTTAGAACATTCAAAAAAATTGAGTTTTAAGTTTACCATGCACACAGTGTTGTTTGGTACCTAAGTTTAGACAGAAATACAGATTAAAACTCTTAGCCCTATGTCAAGGTTAGAGTTTAGATTCTCTTCAGCTAATGTCTCTTTTTCACGAGGCTAGAAAGTTTGTGGCATTAGAACAAGAATATATTTCTACAATGATGGCATCTATGACTTTAATGTCACCTTTTTAACGTGCTGTTGTGTTTTGTTCTGCTCATTTGTGTCGTGTTTTTTGCTTTTTGTTTATTTAATTAAACACACTGAGTATATGGAGCAGAGTGCAGAAATAAGTATAGTGGCTACAGTTTGGAAAGTCTACATTTGTGAGTTTTTCATAGTTTCATGCAGAAAATGTGAAACTGATTAATAAGAATGAAGTGTGACTATACAGTGAAAAAATTAGTTGTCTTTTAAATGAAGTACTGTTATGTTTCTTATGGGGGACAGTGGCAAAACAATATAAAAATTACTTGCAATCATTCAGACACCTTTATTCCCATTTTTTTAAAACAGGATTTGTTTTATCTAACAGGTTTGTGTGGTAAAGTTAAATTTATTTTCTTAAAATGCCCCATCATTTTCAGCTACTAATGTATTGACTATATTTGCATTGCCCTAATGATTGTATTATAAGGGAAACAGTTGTGTTTTATATGATACTCAAAGGGTGTTTGTAAATCATAACGTCAGCTCATTTTGTATATCACATTGTAAAACCCAATGGTAATTCAGTTGGATGAGAGATCCAGTGGGCTGAGATATAAAGGGGAATGATTTAAAACTTGTGGGCATCTAAATAAACTCCTATGTACAGATTGCTTTCCCTTAGTTTTATTAGCTGAGTTTTAAAACACTGATCACTGTCCTTTCCAGACTTGAACTCGTCATGTTGCTAAAAGGAGAAAGTGTATTGTTTGCCCAGAGATGTAGCGTCAGAGTTGTAAGAAATACTTTGTTTATGCTTACTTGGACAAAATCATATATTCCAGTCTGTCGTACACACCCGTTTCTGAAGCTCCGTGAATGGGATTAAAGACAGTGCAGGGTCTGAAAAATCATTCTTTTCCCATTTACCTTGTAGTAGTGCAGCCCTTGCCCAGGATGCTTTCTGCGAGCTCCAGACCTTGTTGGGATCATATTCAACAGGAGAACAGAAGTTCGCATTTTTCCACTGCACAGACTAATTTTCTTCCAGAACTCAAATGCAGATTAATTCCATAAAACCCTTTCAGAGCATTTTATACGGCATTATGTGTCATTATCTCCAGAGCGATACAGCTTGAATTCTTTCCACAAAGTCAAAATATCGACAGAGACCTGTTTGTTTATGTTGAATTTTAAGCAGTTACCCTGACTGTGATGAACTTTTCCTTACGAAGCCGTTTGATCACTAGTCACATCACATTTACCTTCAGAGTAATCAGAAGCCCCAGCCCCAGCTCAAAGAGCACATTGAGGAGGAAAATTTAATTCTCTGTGTTCCTCTGTGACCAAGGTAAGAACTTTCAAAACCTCTTGATGAAATTCACTATTCCCTGTAAACCTGTGGGCACTAAAGGGAATGGGAAATGCTAGGGAAAAAAAACAATAATCAAGTTTATTATAATAATTTCTGAAAAATCTCCTCTTTGTTTGTGAGATGGACCTTCTCTCTGCACAGAAGATAAGAGCAATAGTATTAATGTGAGGAGGACTACCGATATAACTTCTGTAAAAGGAAACTTGCTGCTAAGTTAAGGGACTCGGTCAAAGCTCTCGCTATAGGCAGTTGGATTTTTGTAGCTGTTTCTACTTATTTGTCCTGTAAAGAAATATTTTCTCTGCATGTAACACTTCTGATGACAAAAAACAAATGAGTGAGAAACAGAAAATGAAAATTCCAGCTCTGGTAAAATGTCTTTGCCGCCTCCTTTTGGCATAAAAGCTCAGCCCAGGTACTAAATCAGAACATGGTATTGTGTCTTGTGAGGGAAACGACTTTTGGGTTCTGCTCCCTGTGCATCTGCAAACTCACCCACTGAGATAAAGCAAGTGCAAGTGTTCCTTCATAGTGGCTCCTAGAGCCATGGACCGCACTGAGCCACGCTAGTCACTAATAAAGGCCGAAGAAAATCCAAACTATTCCCCACAAATGCTGAATAATATCTGCCTAATTCAGAGGAATGTGTGGGAGATTTATTAGTGTCTCTGTGTTGCCTCAGAGAGCTAAATAACAACTGCCTTCGAGTAACATATCTTCTCCCAAGAGCTGTCAGTGAGTTTTCAAGTATAACTGTGTACAACATTTAATTAATAACACCTTTCCAATCAGATTGCAATGACAAACAAAATATCATCTGTTTTTTTTCTGCGGCAGACGATAATGTTTTACAAAACAAAGGTGAAGTGTCAGGAGTGATTACACAAATGGTGGAATAGATTGTAATAGAATTAAATCATAACTCCTACAAGCAATATGGGAATGTCTCACATCTAATGGTACTTACATAATCATCGTTAATGTGGGGATTTTAAAAGAGCCCCATGATACAGTTCGATGTAAAATTTTAAGTGAGTGTTGTGATAAGACATAATTGTTTGAGGAACATATTCTGCCATCAGAAATATGTACCTGCCAACAAGCTACTGCTCCTCCTAAGGTAGATCTTTGGCGCTCATCAAAATTTAAACTGGTGTAAAGTAGACTCATGGTGGTATAAATTTAAAAAAAAAAATACAATCGGGGGTGTCTGAATGGCTTCATATTCAGTTCTTCTCTCTCACTGGTAGAAATCTGCAATAATTCTGTTTCAGCTGGTCGTTGACCTCAGAGAGATGTTAATGGAGTGCTGGTATTGCTTGTAATCTGCAAATACTCCTTGCAGGTGCTAAAGGATTATATCTTGTTACTATCTGCCAGTGAACAGTCCCACATAAGTAGGTTTAGGTATACCTGAGAAGGGTGTGTATCAATAAGCTGATAAAAAGGGTCAAATTCAGGTTTTTTTTCATGAAAACATCACCAGGAATTTCACAACTCAGGGCACATAATGTCAAAAATTATGGCCAGTCAAAAAAAAAAAAAAAAAGCCCCCAAAACCGTGTATGTGTAATTTAAATTCTTTCCTGCTGCTTCAGCTGCTCAGTGTGAGGGATGCACTGAATTCTGATGAGTGGATTTCTGGCTGGGAGCGAAATCTTTGCTTCAGCAGCACCTCACCCTTGAATTCTTTTTCTTCCTAAATTTGTACATGGGATTGTTCTATTTAAGTGCTTTGATTGGAATTGAGCAGCGTTTGGAAGCAAGCCTTACCATGTTCTCTTTGAGATCGAAGTAGCTACAACAGGATCTGGAGCAATTCAAGCTTCTTTCTTGTATGTGCCTCTATCCTGATGGGGAGAAACCACCTTGGGAAAAGGCACAAAGTTACCTAGCCAGCTCACCTGTGTTTAGGTGGTACTGTGGTTACAGCCAGATGTTTACAGGGCTGTGATAGTATTTACCCCGGATACAGCAATAGATACACAAACCCTCTGATAGTGGCTTTTGGATGCCATTCTCTGTTCTGTAGTTTCTTTTAAATGACTAGTCACGTCGTCTGTACACCATAATATATTTACCTATCCCAAAGCTCGTTATTATTGAATGCCTATGAGGTTATGTGTGTACACGTGTAGATCCGCCAGGCACTTCAGTGAAGGGAAGCTTAGGGGTTCTGCAGCAGATCACACCATCACTCAAACACAAAGCAGAGGCCAGGAGCTTATCAAGAAATTAAAGCAGAGTTGAAAAATCCTGTTTTCTAATAATGCAGTTGATTGATTGCTGTTCGATTAACTCTAAATGTACTTTTTCCGTCACAAGAATTGCAAATGTATTTGATTTAATCCAGTGCTGCTTTATACCAGTTTTGATGGATTCCCTTTCACTTCAGTATTAAATATGCAGATTTGTTTTCCTACCTGAATATTTTGCAAAATTCTCATCCGGGTGCTAGGATGTGCGGACTTTGCTACTCTTATACCTCTAGACTCAAAGTAGGCATTTCTTTGCTCAATGTCTATGACGTTAGAATGAGAGAATCACCGAAGTATGTTCAGGTAAGCACTAACTTTAAGGGTAAACTCTTACCTGTTAAGGTAAAAGTTAAAGAAAACTGAATATGTATTTTAAAAGTACATTTGCAGCTGTAGAGGCGATTTTTCAGCCTGACCACAGGTTTGGCCATTTACTCACATTTGTACTAAATCATTAGCTGATTAGTTCACTTGTTAGCCACACACATATTTATTCTGTGATTGCAGGGTAAAAGACAGCTTTGAGAACTAGGTACCTACTGCATGAAGTCATCCCAATGAGCAGGTTTTCATGCAAAAATAGGAGTTAGAAACTACCACAGAAACAGCACCAACAGTTTCTCAAAATGAGAAGTAAATATCTCTTGTGTGGTCCTGGGCAATGCTCTTTTGCCATATTTTTCTTTTTTTCTACTGGCACAGCATAGCAAGTCTTTGGAGAGCGTTTGGACTGCTGAGACAAAATGATAATTAACTGCTGCTTTGGCTCTTCTCTTACGTGTGAGCTACTACTGCCTGCAAGTGCGGTGGTGGGAGGAGGTAGGTGCTGCGGGTGCGATGTGCTGGGACCAGAGAGGGAAATGCCATGGTGGTTGGTGAGCTTGGAGGGTCTGGAGGAGGCCCTCACAACATTAAGCTCTTAGCAGCAGTATGGCAGTAATCATGTTGTTTTTTCTTAATGGGTGAAGCAGAGCAACAAGCTTGATTCCTCCCCCTCTCCCCATCCTCCACCAAAATCAGGCAAAAGCGGTTGGAAGGTGTCTTCTGCTGGTGCCTTGGAAATGTCAGAAATGCCAGGAATGATCTGCTTTTATTCATGTGTGAGATGGTTAAGGAGGAGCTTCCTGGCACTGGATGGAGGATCTAGGACTGGAAGGAAAGGATGGAAGCAGTTAAATGCATAACAAAGCCGTCCTTACCTCAATGGGCTAATTAGTGATGTCAACGGGTATTACTAAATTGTCTTTTGAATTTGGAAGTATTTTAATTCTACTTAAAATGGAAAGTGACTCTTCTCTTCTTTCCAGTTTATTCTTCACTTTTCTTGGTTATTTTGCTGACCTCTCAGGCCTTCCCATCACTACAGTACTACAGTCTGAACAGGGACTGTGCAGGTAATGTGAAAATTAATCAAAAGAAGTATTTGCTTTCATGCCTATGGTAAAAGGAAATTTGGAACCATAAGTGACTTTTTTCCACTCAAATATCACTTTTTTTATACTAGTCATGGCTATAATTAATGTGTAGTCTGGACCTCAGTCTCAAAAACCTCTGTTATTATTAAAGGAAGCCAGACCTAAGCAGTAACCTAACTTGCAGTCGTAGCACCCTTTATTTTTTTTTTAATGACGTCTCACTTAAATATTTATTCTCTCAGGGAACAAGGGAACTATATCACTGCCATTTGAAAGAATGACTCCAGATTGACCCTGAGCATGGTCTGTCCTATATCATTTCCGCCTGGAGTTCTTAGAACTGCCTCAGCAGTCTCTGAAAATGCACTTGGTAAACCAAGAACATGGCTGTGTCTGAAGCCAAGTTGATAGACCCATAGAAGGGAGGATGGGTGAGCCTGTAATTGATAACAGTCTTGCATCAACCCTTAATAAAACTTCAGGCATCACCAGAAAGTATTTAGGGACGTGCAGAGCAGTGTAAATCACGAATGTTGGCTGCAGTTCTGTATGCCTGCAAAGTTCAGAGGCATTAAGCTGAAGGTTTTCATTGTCTAAGTATTGCTCAATGTGAAAGTTCAAAGCTGTTTCTCTTCCTGAATTAAAACATTATTGTAAGCTGTATGGGATTATGGTGTGCATATATATATATATCTTCTACAGCTGTGGAAAAAAGAAATTTTTCCTGCTGACCTTTTCACCTCTGAGTAGCCATCTCGTTCTGTGTCACTTGTCAATGTTTGAGATATTATTTACAGAGCAAGCTTGTCTAGTGTAAGTAATGCTATTTCAAGTGAAAATAAATGCATGTCATCTATTTCAGGTGATCCACTACAAGGGTAGCAATGAGAAATGATAGTCCCACATGTTCAAAAATTATACCCCAGCTGTGCCAAAATTAAGAGATAAGCTTTAGAAAAGTATGTGTTTTGAAAATGCACATTCTTCAGTCATCAAGGGGTTTCAGTGCTGAACGTGTGTTATTACTGTCGGTGAGACTCCAGCCTGCCCTGAGCCACAGAGGCCACTAGACAGGCAAATGCCTAAGTAGCTAGAAGTTTTGTAGTGAGGGGATAGGCGAGGAGAACAAGCTGATGTATGGCGTGTACCTTTCCCTGCGTGTCTGCAGCGTAGGCTGCAGAGCGCCCCAGGCTTCGGGGGCAGGCTGAGCTGGGGGGCCCATGAGCCCAGCTGCCCTCCGAGGAAGAAGGTGTTTGGGCAACTTCAGGAGGGGCCACAGTCCAGTCGCTGATCTAAAAGATAGATGCTTCTTGTACAGGCCAAGCTCAATGTGCCAAGACTGAACGTGCATCTGAGCCTTCATTGCAAATAATGGGCTACAGATATCTAACTCCCTTTATGGGAGTTTGAAAGCTTTTGGGAGGCAGCTGATGCTGGAGAGGGGTCTCTGTTTGGAAAGGGGTGGAACATAGTGCTTGTGCTGACCTACTTTTGTTTCGTTGTTTTTACTCTGAATTTATGCCAAAAGGTGACCAACCTCTGTGCCTAAGTGTAAGCAGAAAAAAAAAAAACAACTATGAGGGAAGACCCTCCCCCCAGCACCCAAGAAAATAAGAAAGCAAACCTAAGGAGAAGCACAGTAAGTCTTTGTCACTGAGCAGACAAATACAAAAGTGTATACATTTAGCAATTTTAGTTCATAATGGGAATGCCATAGCACAGTAGCAGTGCCAAATTCATAGTACTAGCTTTAATGCAGAAAAACTAGTCATCTAGCACCATGCCAGTAAGTCATGGGGTGGTCTAACTGTGCACCATGGCACGTCATAGAAGTGCACACAGAAACATTTTCAGCTCAGAAAATACATCCTATCCAAAAAGTATCTTTCAGCAAGTGTAAGGAAAGTGAAATAAATTAATCAGCAAAACATTAAACTTAAAAAGTCATCATACATGATTGGCTTGTGTGATTATTACATCTTAATTTAAAACAGCTAAATGATAGCTTAAAAATAAGAGCGGCACTGGGAGCTTGAATGAGGATAGTTCAGAGGTGGACAAAAGAATTTCAGAGCAGTGTAGTGAAAAAGATCCTGGTTGATGGAATTTTTTCTGCATGTGGGGTGATGTTCAGTAATCGAGGCAAAAGAAATCATTATGTCAAAGCTTGCAAATGGAAGGGAGAGAACCAAAAGGAAAATAAAGCATTATATCAAAGTGATCAGTAACTCCAGAATGAGATTTCTGCATTTTTTATGACATTAGAGTACTGCCTATAGCAAAAGTAACTGATTTATTAAGGTCGGGCTAGCACCAGATGCAAAGAAGAGGTAAGAGTTCACAAATTGGAAAGCTGTTATCAGGTGGGACATCACTGAACATTCTAGGTTACAAACATTCTTTTGGCTTTCTGCATGAGAGAAAAGTGGAGCAAGTGGAGCAATCAAGCAAATCGAACTAATATTACTTAATGTTGGAAATAGGATGTCATTGGGCAGTTCGAATTACAAGAGGAGTGTGCAAGAGAAACACATGGGTTGAAGAGCCAGGTAATATAAGCACAGGCAATGATGCTTTTAGCAAAGACAAATGAATTCATGAGGCTGGTGACACTAAATGTGGAAGTGATTTATAGGAAAGACGCCTAAGCCAAGGAAATAAAAAACAGTAGTCCAAAGGAGTCAATACACTAAAGGATTATTAGATTATTTTTTTTCTCTTTGCATTTAGGACGTGGGCACTCGAGGTTTGAAACTGCTTCAGCCTTCTATGCTGTGGTTTTATTTAAAAATAAATCCTGACAACACCTGGTGGCTGCGTTGTGGCAAGTGGCTGCTGACCTTCGCCACTGGGAGAAGGTCCAAGAGCAGGAGTGTGGGTCTTGGAGCTGTGGCTTCCCTGTATGGGGGAGGATGCACTAGGGGTGGGCATGGCCTGTGGATGCCCTCTGCTCCTCCATGGCTGCACCATGCACGGTGGGAGCAGGAGGCTGGAGCAAGGTGTTGAGGTGTTTTAATGTAGATGTGTGGGCAGAATTATTTGCAGAAGGTAAGGGGGAAAAAAACTCTGTTGGTTTTATAAGATTAATGGAGTCTGAGGTTTAGTTGCCTGGGATGAGTGCAGTGAGAGTGGGGCTGGTGCTGGGGCGGGGGGACGGAAAGGCAGAGCAGACAGCCGGCAGCGTGGCATTTCCTAGCTGCCTGGCTGGAGTTGTAAAGGCAAGATTTATTGTTGAAGCAAAGGGCTGTGAGTAAAATAGAGCGGGGCTGGGATTCCGAGTCTCTACATTGCTCTTTTCTTTCTAATGAGCAGTCAACTCACTGAGGAAACCAATGACTCTATTGGCAGCTTAAAAGTAATTACTGGAGGCTTGAAGCTTTGTAAACCTCCAAATTAAGTTCTGCTTGCAGTTCTGCCCTCCCCATCCCACACCCCCACATTCATCCCTGGTAGAAAATTTCTTAAATATTTTATGGCATGCCTGAGACTTTACAGTGACTCTATAGTTCTTCCCAAGTTGTTCTCAGATGTCAGATATTTAATGAAAAGGTACCTTAAAATGAGCGCTGAGCTCCCTGGAAGATTAGTGAAGAGCTGTAGATACCTTTGAGGGCCTCTACAAGGATGCCTAAATCAAGGCACGCAGGTCACCTCTGAACAGAACTCTTTGGAACGAGGTCGGTGCACGGCTGCACATCTTGGGCCCGCTCCGATCAGATGATAAATGGTAATAATAAAATTGCTATGTAGGATCTAATAATGTAATATATCATATAATCATAAACTCTGAGTTTGAAAGGTAAACAAAATATTTTCTGATGAGGGTGAACTTTCACAGGGAGTTACAATTTATCTCTTTCTGCAGAGTTTCTGTATAACCTAACCATTTCGCTTATTTAAATGGTAAGGCAATTAAAAAGCTTTTGATATGACATTTTCTTAGACTTTATCAAGGAAATTGTTTGTTATTATGTTAGTAAAGGCTTTTGCTGTAGCAGAGCATGCTTTGCAATGATAGAAGCAGATGGTTTACAAAGTTACTGAATAAGAACTGATTATTGATTTGCTATCCTCTAACAACATCAGTGTCGAGCGATAATGTACTGTACTGCTTGTTACAGAGTAAATAGCCATTTTTATATTACTTGCTTTCTTGCAAATTGGCTACTAGCAGGAAAAGTAAAATATATATGGCTGTCTAATATCTTGAAGCAGTAAACAAATTGCACAGGGGGATATCAGTGAAGCACGGCAGAACAGTTGCTGATATTTATAACTTCTGCCTCTGTCAAAAAAACTCCAAATCAAAAGTTCACTGTTCTCCCAGTACCAGACATAGTCAGAGCCCTGTTGTTTTACCATTTACTTTCAATACATACAGTTAGTTTTGCAAAATACTGAATATGTTCTATTTTAGCAGAACTGAAGAGGTCACAGGATTTTTAGCAGCCTGTCGTGGTTTGACCCCAGCTGGCAACTGAGCCCCACGCAGCTGCTCGCTCACTCCCCACCGGTGGGATGGGGGAGAGAATCCGAAGAGTAAAAGTGAGACAATACCTGGATTGAGATAAAGACAGTTTAATAATAGAAATAAAATAAAATAGTAGTAGTAGTAGTAATAATAATAGTAATAATAATAATAATACTAGAATATACAAAGCAAGTGATGCACAAGGCAATTGCTCACCGCCTGCCAACCGATGCCCAGCCAGTCCCCGAGCAGCCGCCCCCCCGGCCAGCTTTTCCCTAGTTTATATGCTGAGCATGACACCATATGGTATGGAATATCCCTTTGGCCAGTCGGGGTCAGCTGTCCTGGCCGAGCCCCCTCCCAGCTCCCTGTGCATCACCAGCCTTCTCCATGGGTAGAGCATGAGAAGCTGAAAAGTCCTTGACTTAGTGTAAACACCGCTCAGCAACAACTGAAACATCCGTGTGTTATCAACATGATTCTCATCCCAAATCCAAAACACAGCACCGTACTGGCCACTAGGAAGAAAATTAACTCTGTCCCAACCAAAACCAGAACACACCCACTGAGCATACATGAAGTGTTAGGTTCAGTATGGTTCCCCTGCCTAATTTATTCTCTTGGCTTGAAGAAAAGAAAATTCTAGAAGGTCAAAAATGCAACTAGAAGCAAGAGTGATATTATAGTTAAAGGTGACTGTGTAGCGTGTTTAAATAAACATGCAGTAAATATTTTGCTTCTTGTATTCTGGTAGCTTTTAATAGCTGCTTAGTTCAGGCTGGGGGAAGGGAGACCATTATCCCTTGACAAGGTGGTTTTCACTCAAGCTGATGTTCTTCTAAGAAAACAGACTTCTTGCAAGTCACTGATGTACACCTGCCATGAGTTATGCACCCAAACAGCAGCCGACATGGGAAGGCTAATACATTTTTCACTATCAGTTTAACTCAGTTTTTGATTGTTGCCTCCTTTGCAGGTTGGTCTCTCAAACTTGCTGGATGCTGATCCAGCCTGTGAGTTGACTTGTTGCGCGGTGTTATCCCAATGCATGCTTCTGGGGGCTGCACTGTGGTCTGGGGAACAGCATGGTCTGTGTAGGTGGTGGTGGTGGTTTGGTAGCCAGAGAACTGGGTCCCTCAGTACCTCTACCCTGCTTTCCCCTATGCCCCAGCCTGTGAAGCCCTTGTAAGGCATCCTCAGATGTGGCTCCTAGGTCTTAGAGGTACATGGCTTGTTCTACCTGGTACAGGCATTGAAAGAGTTAATGTGGTGCAGAGTAACTAGTGGGGAGAAGAGAAAAAAATTGGAAAATTGGTTTGGCAGAAGAAGAAAGGATCTGTCTTTTCATGATGCTAATCTAGGATGAGGACCAGGGTCTTTTGATCTTGCTGTCTGTTTTTTTTTTTCTCTAGTTTTTAAATATGGTGTTTTTATTTACAGCTAGCTCGGGAAGGCACGGTAACCTATCTTCTACTCACGTACCAAAGTGAACGCATACAAGTTATTACGATGTAATATACTTACTGATTGGGTAATAACATGGCAAGGCAAATAAAAGATTTTTATGACAAATTTAAATAGCAGTGGATTAAAGTTCAGGAGGACTGGGGATTAAGAAAACGGATTTCATCTGGTCAAGGTAGATAGTGGCCATTAAACTGTCTTCTGGGAGATTTGCTGAGCCTTGAACAATGGGAACATGTTTGTGTGTGTATGAATTGCCATACCTTGTTTTTCTTAATCAACCGCAGGCTCAAGCAATTCCTAAATTGTGCCTTCCTCCTTCTCTGCTTCACTCCCCTGCCCCTCCTCCCCCCCACCATTGACTTCCTTTATTCTGTTTATGGGCTTATAAGTGGGAAATAGAACTTAATTGACTGCTTATGCTATATTTAAAATGGTGACATACCTAAATCCAATTATACAGGGGAAGATAATGAATGCCACCTCATCAGTAAGGTGCATTGCCATCAGCAGTGTCCATCCTATTTTCCTTTTTTTGCATTTCCTACGGTGACTGCAGTATAGGCAGGTGAGGGGAAAACTGTTCCATAATAAATACTGTAAAAATGCTTTGTGCATAAACCCATGTCTCGCTATTGTTGTAAATCCGGAGTGCTCAAGTTTATAGAAGATCTGTTGTGCTAATTAGAATGCTGCAGCAAAACCTTCCCTACTACTGGTACCACACTGATAAATCCCAATGCAATTTAAGAAAAAAAAAAAGAAGTGTTGATTCATTTCTTAAGTGCATCTTTTTTAAGCCATGCAATTTTTTGAAAGTGCGCTGGGATTTCTTTTGAAGCACATCTTGACTTTTAATAAATATATCAAAAGTGCTTTAAAATATATCATAGCTAATTTTGCTCTCCCACAAACCCATCACTTTTTATTACCTTTTAACTATCTCACCTTTTTCCGGAACAGAGAGGAAATGGTTCAAATCTCTCGATGGTATGTTTTTCTTTCAACTTCCCTGGCTGTCAATATTTATGGGAAAAAATTAGCCAGGAAAAAATCTCCCGATATGTCAACCTTAAAGGAAAGAAGGACAGACATGTGTTCCCTCATGACACCTGGGCTAACTGGAATATAATATACCTTAAAGATACCAGGTAAAACGGCAATACTAGAGCAGCTTACGGTGCACCGTGGCAATTTAGGAATCCAATTTCATATGGCTGGCTGATTCCTGTGCTGGAGAGGTCCAGGACTAACGACCAGCTCTGACAAACTCTGGGAGCTAACCTGGGGTTTGTTTGCATATCGGCCTCTCTCATTTCTGCTGTTGCCCGTGGGCTGCTCAGTGTTGTTTACGGAGGAAGAGAAATACCTGCAATTCCAACTCACATGCCTGGACTTTTAATGGCGTTCAGTTAATGCTTGGCAAGTATGATATGATTTGTAAAAATCGTCTTGTTGCTTAATCCTTTTTAGTGCCAAGGGTTATTAGGTAGGGATTGCAAACAAGATGAGAAATGGGAACGTTTATGTGTTATGGACTGAATGGGAGAATCTTAAAAATTCTTGACGCTTTTTTTTTTTTTTTAAACTTGTGGTAAATTTTGGATTATCAAAACAAGTATCGTAAAAAAATTAAGATGATCTCTGGCTGAGTAATCCTTTCCCTTAAACCTTGAGGAAAACCACTGGCAAATCACAGCAGAAGCTGACTTCTGTCTGTTACCACAGCACCAAGGTGGATGCACAGAATTGTGCCGGGGTATAAGAAATAATCTGAGTAAGTTTCTTTCCCTGTATGCACACCTAAGACATATGTCCAAGGCGCGTATGTGAGATTTCCCACTTTTTGCCCTCTGAAAGCTTTGTAATCTGTTACATAGTTCAAAAGAGGAGGAGAAGAAACTTTATTCCATGGAAAGGAACGAGGCAATGAGTTAAGAGCTATCATTTTGGGCTTGCCATCTTCCCTATTACTGCCCAGGCTGAATAGCTGCAGGGTTTCCGAGCTGTTGCAAGCAGCATTTGCAGCTGGATATGAACTATGATAGGCAGCCGATAGGTATTTCAGGAGTGAGCAGCTTCTGCATAGTTTTTCATTTTCCAGACCCAAACTCTGGGAGCCCAGTTCCAATGTATGGGAGCGTGCCTGTGAGAGGGGGAGGAAAAAAGTCAGCGAGATTGCATTGAGGAAGCTGGATGCACAGGTTAATTTGTACGAACCGGTTTGGGAGGAGCTTGGCCTGCAGCTATGAAGCTGGTGATCCACAGTGAGAAAGCTGCTTTATCAGGCGTCAAGCCACATGGTGTCTGGTAGTATTCCAGTGTCATCTCACTGATGAGATAGTAGTTTCCACGTACGAAGCAGACAGCAACTTTAATGGAAGATATTTTATGACAGGGAGCTTTAAAAGTTGTTCCATTATCCTGTAGTTATACAATTATGATATTCCGTAACATGCAGCATGCTACAGTTATGATGACAGTGATGTCCTCTTTCTTCAATTTATAGATAAGATGTGGTAGGAACTGAGATTTCCAGGTCTCAGACATGCTTCTGAAATATCCATGGATTATCAAAGTTGCTTGATGTACGAGGAAGTCAGAGGAAAGTGTGGGATACCTGGACTAATTACCTGGAAATGGCAGCCTGAGGCCAACTAAAGCCCAATCTGATTAGCATTCAGTGTCAGTGCTGGCAAATGAAGAAGAACAGAATCTCAAAGAGCAACAGAAAGATGAAAGGGTAATGCTTCCTACCCGTCCTTCAAACCGTCCTCCCTAATGAACCCCCTCTGCAGCACTGGCAGCCTGTTCAGGAGACAGCTCAGCGGTGGGGCGTATTGCTCGGGTGTTGGGTGATAGTGGTGTGCGGGTCGGGGAGCCTGCGGGGCATGCGGATGCCCATCGTATCAGAGCCGTGTATCCAGTGGGCTCCGATGCCTGTCCCCTCCTTCGATGGAGGTAAGGGGAGTACGAGGGATGGTGGGACACCTCCCAGGCTGGCATCACGGCTGGGAGCAACCGGCCAGCAAGGTCTCAGCGTGCTTGGTTAAGGACGGTGTAAGAAATTGAAGAAGCCAAGTGCGTGGCCAGCCAAAATCAGGGTAGAGCTGCTGAAGCAGTGGGGCTTCCCCAGCTGCTGCAGTGGCCCCAGGCTGTCTGGAGGAGGGTTTGTCAAGGAACACAAATGGTTTCTGTCCTAAATGTGAAGGTAAAAACCTTAGTGTCTTTTTTTGAACTATAAAATCATTTTCCACCATTAGTTTTTTAAATCTAGTAACTGCAGCTTTGACTTGCTGCTAGCAGACAGAGGCCCGTGCTTTGCGCAGAATGATTATTTATTTATTTTAAAAACAAAATCAAGGCTGTCTGTGATTTGGATCTGATTTCACATTTATTTTTCATAGATTGTTTGCTTAGCAGCTCTGCGGTAAGGCAGTGATTAGTTAAATCAGTTATCCATAAATTCAAAGACTTGTTCTTCATTTTAGATGTTCAGACTTAATTGGATTTAAATCAGATTAAAAAGTGACTTCTGAGGGAAAAATACCCCCAAGCATGAAAAGGTGGTTACTTTTTTTAACTTACCACATAAATGGCAGTAGAGATTTCTATCTTTATAACATTTATTCTCAGTTACAGCTTACAATTCTATTTAACTCTTAAAGAAAATACTTATGTATTAAAATGTTAGCAGGGCAGAGAGTAGGAGGAAGCCGCTAACTTATCTTCCTCAGAATAGCTTGTTTTTCTAGTCCAGAGTACTTTCTTCAGAATGTAATGAAATTTTAAAATTAAATGTTGTGAAAGGAGGTCATTCTATGAGCTTATTAAAAATATTAATTGCTGTGAAAATCATATAATGCAAGCTGTATTAAAACCATGGAAGAGGCTCTGTTTCTCTCCCAGGAGATGCCGTGGTAGATCCAGATAGTTTCTCCCTTGGGGGTTCAAGGAACAATCAGAGATTTATTTACAGGCTTGGGCCACATACGTAAATATGAATTACTGAATAATGAAAAGCAGGGTTGGAAGAGTTTGGATGAAGATGGAGTAGTTTTCAGTGCTCTGGTAGTAGTTTGGGATCTCCAGAAACAACGTCCATGAACCCAGCAGAGGAAGATCCTTGCAAAGGAGCAGAGCATGACTCAATCCTGACTGCAAGCACAGATTATGCTGTGGGGCAACAGTATTTTGCTGCCTGGCCTTTTGCCTAGTTTACTAAATTTGAGCATTTTTACATAGGCATTTGGACAAACGGGCCAGCTGCAGGATCAGCTGTCTGTGGCTTTCCAGGCTCCTCGTGATGCTGAAGATTGAGGACTTTATGCAAAATCGGATACTTAACCATATGGGAGGCAGGATGAATCTATAGATTTTGGAGGATAGAGCAGAGATTTGTATTCAGATAATTCCCCATCTGGAATGATGCAAGGCTGGAGAATTCAAGCCATCCTCCCCAAAAGGTGTGTTCTCTAGGGTGCTCGACAGAGAGTACTACTACAAAGATAAGAAAAGGCAGAAGGAATAACAACTGCTGACTCCAAATGCCTATGCTCATCTTTCCCATCAATTATTTAGACAAGAAAGATTTACGTGAAAATTAATCATTAAATTTTGAATTGCTTCTTTACATCAATAATGAAACAGCTGTGCCAAATACAAACAGATAAAGAGAACAGGATAAGAAATCATCCTTAATACACAAAAGGAGAAGTAATATTTTAATGAAACTGTAAAGCTCATTACTGCTTTTCGATGGAGGGTTACTGTAAGTGACCTAGAATAGAGAGCTTTATATGCCAAACATGAAACCTCTTGTTTAATCTGTCATATTTGACGTTGGCGTATTAAAAATTGTGGCCTGGATTCTGCTATATTCCATAAACCAGTAATTTTTGGTCCCAAAATAATTTTCATACAGTCAGGGTCTTGTCTTTCAAGTGTGTTCATCCAGAAGTATCATGGTAGACACTAAATTTCTATATTTTAACTTTTTGAATGGTTTAAAATACTTTTGTCGAGTATATTTCTTGACAAAAGGACTGTGTGAGACTAAGCCTACAAAACCCAACCTAACTGGAAATTTTCAAATTATTGTCAATTGCTGTGATTGTATCATTAACCTAAAAATGCTGGGGGAAGGGCTTCATGCGCTTCTTTATGTCCCAGCTGAAACACAGTAAGCTAAAACTTTAGCTTCTTTCGCCCCTACCCCCCAAGTAAATTTCTAATGCTTGTGCCCAGAAAAAAAATGTGGAAAGCATGGAGAATAAACAACCTGTATGCATAAAAATCTGCAAGTAAATAAAATGATCTCATTATTTATTTAAGTGACATGATGTTGGTGTTATATTTAGGATTTCTGAATGCTTGGTGCTGAGAAAACTGCAAACTAAATTGGATACAGCATTGACCTAGAAAGCATTGAGACCCTGCAGTATATTTGGTAAGTACAAATGCTTTTCTAAATTCAATTACTTTTAACTTGCTGGTGGATCTTTTCAAAGCCTCGTGTGTGATAGAATCACCTCCAAAGGCATTCTGTGTCCTACATATGTGACTATAAAGCACTAAAGAAATGGTAAGCATCTCTATGACAAAATAACTTACATAATATGTAAAGTTTTGCACTACTCCCTAATCTGCTCCAACTCCTTCGTTTAACGTTGCTTTCATTTTGGTATGGGTTTGTCTTGCCATTTCCCTTCCGTATTTCACCAGATTGGTACCTGTAGTGTACTAGAAGGAAGACAAGCATTAAGTCAACTCCATTTGCTGTAATTCCCCAGATTTTATAGGGGAAAGATGTTTATTTAAGTTGCTTTGCAGCCTATGAGCTCATGAGGTTCATTAATTTCTCGGGAAGTAAATAAGTTCTGGTGTTTTGTTTTCACATGTATCACTTTTTGTCTATTTCCATTTTAGCTGGTAACTCAACCTCTGCCTCTTGCTTGAGTGAACTCTGTGAGAGACCACATCTGGGCTTTTTCAGCTCGAGGCATAATTGTGCAGAAAATACCTCTATTTTTTGCCTAGTTGCTCTTGTAATTGGCACCGCGTGGCTTCAGAAGCACAGGTAGCAGGCGGGCATGGGTTGTGTTTGGGAGCACCTCGCCGAGCATTGCACCCGACACAGGCCGATATACCTATTTTACGGACGGCAGGGTGGGCTTCTTGGGCATGGATGTTACTGGTCTTGCAATACTTGCACGTCCCACTGCGTGGCATGAGGAGTGCTCATGGGCACACCGGCCAGCCAGGCATTGTAGCCATGGAGAGTAAACTGTAGCCTACTTCTCTGCTGTCTTCTAGCAGAAGGGAAACATAATTAGGTGAGAAAATTTCATTACTGAGAACATAAGTTCTCCTGAGGCCACTTTATTAGCAGCTTTTGGTGGGGTGGGGTGTGAAAATGTTAGATTTAGAAGATAATCAGCCTGCATTTTTATCTCTACTTAAAATAGTAGAATGGGAAATTATCTTATCTCCATAAACTGCTATTTTTCACTTAATAAATTTTTTTACCCAAAGCAGATGCCACACAAAGAGTTGCGGTTGGGAGGCATGTAGTTATTTATCTCGGTCAAAATGTCTCCGTTAAAAAGCTATCAGTAGGAGATAATAACAACACTAAATACATATGGCATTTGGCTAGATGAATACAAGATTATGGTGAATGGAACACATTTCTGAAAAGAATAATTGTAACTAATTAGAAATCTCCAGTTATGCTTAAAGTTGTAAGAAAGTGAAATCGAATTTAATTATGCGAGGTCCCAGTTGTGCCAAAGGTGTTGTAAAGAATACTTTTATGGAGACTTTCAGTATAAGAAACTGGTGGTGCTATTATTAGCACGCTCGGTTGCACGTTTCCTTTATATTAGTTTACAGTTTAATGATGGTATTTGTAGGGCTAATTACTAAGAATCTGCACAGCTCTCATTGGGATAGTCACCGGAAAGGCATCCATTTTTGCAATGGTAAGTTACCGATAACTCTGAAGTAGCTTTGACCAAATTCTTTATATTAAGTATATGTACAAACAGGTACTTAGAAGTGGACATATCTGCATTCCCTTGGAAGCATACACAGTGAGCGTCCTTCCTTCGTTCCTGCATGCTAGCAGAGGACTGCTGGCCAGCATCAGGATTTACAATGGTGAGTTCAGCGCTATGCTGGGAGATGCTCTGCAAAGGGTTATCTCAGGAACGGTCCACAGGCTGGGAGCGGGGAGACGGGGACAGGAAGGCAGGCAAACAGTCAATAGCCAGCTGTCTAGGAGTGCGGAGAAGGAAGGCTAACTGCTCATAGTAACCCAAGATAAAAATCTTAGCACACAGCAAGAATATCGTGCATCTCACGCCTGAGGAAAAGGATCTGGGCTGAGCAACCCAGGGCGTGAACTGAGCTTTTCCAGTAGCACTCAGCGTATCCTGATCTGGGAGGTCGTGGTCTCCCATGGTGAAAGCAGGTCTTAGGTACCGGAGTAGTCATGGAGGAGCACTAATGATGAGAAATATGCTGTGATATTAGAGGGGTGCGGGAAGAATATTTGATGAAAAAAACCTGTTATTTTTGGAATAGACACAGAAGTCAGGTATGGTTTCTGGGCTGGGCTGTGCTGCCCAAACCATTTTCCCGTCCTTTCCTGGCAGCTCTGCCGCACGTAATGAATTCTGTCCCCTGTTGCAGCCTCTCTGGAGGTGATGCAAACAACATGGATAAATGAAGCTTTCAAATACATGCAGGTCTTCCCACTGATATCGTCAGGCCCTGCGAGGGAAAGCCTTTTCTTCTCAGTTATAAGAGCTTTTCCTTCCAAGAGCGATACGTGATTCTCAGCCCCAAAGGCGACTTTCCTGCCAATAACGATCCCTGCAAGCCACGGCCAGGCAGTTTTGTCTTTAAACTCTCCTGGCCTGACGCACCGGGACCCTCTTTCTTCTTCTCCACCTACCTTGAAGATAATCACAAGGCAACCATCTCTCTTGCTACTCTCCCCTGCTTCACCGGATCACATTAAAGCGTTAGCCCCAGGAGCTTGACTGCAGGGCTGATCCTTGATGAACGGCAGGGCAGCTGCCTGCTGCAGCAGGAGGGGGCTGGCTGGGGAGGGATTTATCCCACTCATCTGACACATGGTGCTTAGCTCCTCTGCGGTGTTGTGGATACAGAGCCAGGGCTGAAAGCCTTGGTTTTCAGTACCTCTGATCTCCAGGAGTGGCATATACCTCAAACATACCTTAAAAGGGAAAGGAGCTGTGCTGTGGATCTCAGCCTTGACTGGCATGTTCCTGGGCTTTGCACTCAAGTACCTGGGGCGGGGGGGAGGCAGCCAGAGAAAGGCAGCAAAGCATAGCGCAGGTATTTCTCCCAGCTGATCTGCAGGCAGTGTTGGAAAAGAAGGGGTCGTTCCTGTTACTGAGAGTGACTGACAGGAACCTGGGGTGGGATTCACTTCTCACCCCCTCAGAAACCTGCGATGTATATACATCTGCAGCTGAACTGGGCGCTCTAAGCTTCCCTTATTAGTTAATGGAGGTGATTAGGTATTTTTAGGCATGACTCACCTGTCCTATTTTAGCTCTCTATTTTAGTGCATGATGAATTGTACGATGTCCATTAACTTTAAAGAGAGTCTGATCCAAGTAGCTCAGACGGGGACCTCTTAATTGATTTATTTGGATCAGTTATACCCCTGTCTGCCAAGGTCTTTAAAGCCCCGGGTATCTTCCAAGGCTAAAGCTGAGGCAAACAGTGAGAGAGGCAGTGCAGAAAGCTGTCTTTTGCTTTGCTTTTCCCGGTTAGCAGCTTCTCTTCAGGTGTGACTTTGGCAGCTGATCGCTTGAATTGGCTGTGGTCATTTTGCACTGTCAAAAGCATTGTTGGTCCTAGTCAGGAGCAACGCAGTCTCCATCTGTACAAGCTCTATCCCGTTGGAAAAAGAAAAGGATTTTTAGTTGCCTTCCCTCTCAAACATCTGCTTTTGTCTTGACAAGTTCCTCCCTCTCTGTTGCCCTATCCTTGCCCTCCTTTTCCTTATGGCTCTCTGTCTTGACCCCTGCTGATGCAGCCAAACCTGCCAATTCTCTGTAGCTCCTCCGAGGGTGCTGATCTTCCTTACCTTTTGTTGAAACTAAGCAAAGAGGCTCCCTGGAGTAGAGGCAATATCAGCTACACCTCAAGAGTGCAGCCACTGGGAGACCTGCGGCCAGATGCCCCCACACCCCCTCGCGCCTCCCGCACCATATGCAGAGCTTGCTGTGCGCTGGAAGAGGGAGCAGGAGGGAAGGCTGGGTTATGCCGAGTGTTACTAAGCCAGTGAAAACAGCAGGAATTCCCCAGTGGTGGTCCATGTGCAAGGACCAGGCTGGGACTAGGTGTAGGCTGCAAAGCATACCCATAGGAATGAAGTACAAAGATGATGAAAGACTGATATGTCTTACACACCACCATCTTCTCATAGCATGTGTTCTCTGCCTATTGATACACGTAAGGGCATCCTCCGTCATTTTTCTGAAGCTGACATGGGACCATAATGTTTTCCATGTGGGCAGAATTCATACATGGCTCATCTCTGAGCCTCTGGCTACATGGGGAGCTGCACAAGCTCCTTGATGCTACCACAGGCCATGAACCATGGGTGGCTGCTGGCTGCCGATACCATGCCTCACAAATCACCAAAACGATCGGCTGGCCAAACAGTGCGGGCTCTCCAGTGGTGGTTTCTGTTGTGACAGTCTCAGGATGGGCTGGCCCTAGAGGTGGGTTATATGGAGACTGAGGAATGAGGCATTCATGGTAAATTTGGGTGCCTAAAAAACTAGGATTGAACTTCTCATTTCTAAGCCTTGCTTGTAGCCTGAATGTTGGTGCATCTCTCCCTTCCCTTGCTCTGTAATCTGAAGGATTTCGCTTCAGCTTGTTTCATCCCTTCTCACACCATATAGCTGTCAGTGGCCTAAAACTCTGCTTGATCTTTTCTTTTTTTTTTTTTTTAAAAATCTCATTCCTGGGCTGCGTCTCCATACCAGCTGTCTAACGATGGTATAATCATGAGCTTTGAGAGCTGTCATCCCTAAACTCAGTCTTGTTGAATCCAATACCTGCTCTAAACTGGAATATCTGCATACTCATGCACACACACACACAGGATGGGTTTCCACTTGCTCTCTTCCCAGCTAACACAGTGAATCCTGGCTGGACTGAGCACACTGAATCCCGCTTTGTTCTGTTCACCATTTGCATTCTATTTTCAGGCCGTCATTCCAAGATAGCTGAAGAATTTGGTCTGTATGGACTCTTTCAAGGTTGGGATCAGCATTTTGATGAATTGCAGAGTCTTTGGATAAAGGGTGAACATTGATCTGCATGGAAGGGATTTCTTCTCTACAGGAGAAGTGCAGATGTCCAAGGATGTGTAGGATGCAGAGAATCCACCTTGTGCAACTGATGATACTTTATAAACTGCATTCAGACTGCGTGTCCAAGTGTTGTGTCAGAGCGCAGCAATGATACAGCTCCCAGCAGGCTCCGTCTCTCTTCCACCAGGATCTTTCCCCAACAGATGACCTCCTGCCACCAGCTGAGCTTCTGCAAGCTTCCTGTTCTAGTGCAAGATGATCCTGTAGGAAGTCTGATAATATGGAGTGCTGATATGTGCCTATGTCCCGAGACCCTGATTCCCAGTAATCTTCTTCAGCATAAGGAGAGAAGAGCACACACGTGGCAGGTCCTAGCTATATCAGTTACTGCACATCTGAAATGTGTCCAAGTACTAGAAGAATTTCTGTAAGATAGCATAAAATACATAAAATACAAGTCGTTTGGCACACTTAGGGAGCTCTGTCCTACAATTCTTTCCCCTTCTGCTTCTCTTGCTGCTAATGAAACAGCTGCTCTTTGGTTTCAGGCTTTAACCTATTTTTAGATTCCTTTTATGGTGTTGGCCCTTTGAAATGCATGAGTTACTGTGAAAGAAAGCCAGTGTCATTGCTGTGAGGCAAGAGGAAGGCCTATAGGTGAAGTCATGTCTGGTAATGAGAGACTGTCTCACCTATTCATCTCCTCCCTTCCTTTATTTCTATAAAGCAACCTTGGGCACATGGTTGCATACCTTTTCTGCTTTTATTTAAGCATTACAATGATATCAGCCACAGCCCTTCATTAGCACAGGAGCAGCAGCAGCTGGCTCCCTCCTTTGGGGGGACTGTTTTCTTCACGTCTTGAGAGGGGGACGGTGTGCTGTAGTGCAGTCTCAGTACATGGTCCTGTTCCCACTGCAGGAAATGTGCTGGCCCAAAGTGGAAGGGGAGCTGGAGGAGCTCAGATTTCAAGGAGAGAAGCTGGAGAGCCGTGCAGAAAGGAGGAAGCTGTAAATGAAATAGGGGGTAAGCGGAAGGTAGGATTTATTTGTTGGATGAGCAGTAAGAGACCCCGTTTCTACAGGCTGCTGCGTTCTAATTGGGATGTCAGACTTTGCCTTTGTGCAGTAGGGTTTCACATAAAGGGATGTGGGTGAGCAAGTCGAGTATTATCATCATCTAAATAGTCAAGTTATCCCAATGACTGTGGACACCAATAAATACCAAGTCCAGAAACACTGAATCGGTGTATCCTCTGATCTGACCAATAGGACCGTAGATGTTAGGATTGCTGTGGTTTTAAATGTGATATATAAATAATTGCATTACTTCATTAGTTATTTACTGCCTACAATTAATTAGTTCAGCACTAAACTAACTTAAGCAGCAGTTCCTCATGGGATTTACAGTCTGTAGGCTGAAGGCCCAGCTGTGTCTCAGCTGACGCTAATGAACACGCTGTAGCTAATTGAAGTGGGAAGAATCATACCTAGTGCCTTGGTTGCAGTACTGAGCTGACTCAGTATTAACAACTTAGTCATTTCTTTAAAAGCCCAAGCCAGGCTCAGCATGATTTGGTTGATTAAAAATCAAAATAAATTTTGCTCCCTGGCTTCTGAGTTTTAGGCTCCTGAAAAATGTTTCTGAACTGATCGAACAATTTTATCCTTCCAGCCAGACCTTTATTCTCATTGCTGCAGCCATTCCTGCCTTGAGGCAGTAAAAGAGGACTTCTGTTTTCCCTGCATCCCTGCACTGACACACAGTTTCACTGGAATCAAGTCATACCCAGCGTATCTGCTGAATCCTGGCTAAAGACGACAAGATCTTGACAGAGCAGGGTTTGGTTTTCTTTTTATGGTTTTGCATTCTGTGCTATTATCGAGCAATAAAATGGGTGTCTCTGAGCTGTGACGGCAGCTGCTATTGCAGTTTCATACGCGCTTGGTTACATAGGGGGAAGTTTGTACACGGAGGCAATTATCAATAGTCTGTTCCTGCGTCGATGAAAGTGCTTTTTAAGCCGAATTTTTGAGGACCTGTGTATGTGGTATTACATAGATTGCAAATATCTGCCATGATTTCCCCTGTTTAGAATAAAAACCTCTATGACACCTGTGTGAGTATGTGCATTCTTATTTGCACAGTGGATGATGAAGTCTAGAAAGCCATAGTTTGTTAAACGGAGCATGGTTAAGGAGTTAGATGGTTGGGAAAAATCAGTACTAACTAGTACTGATTCTTATCTGCTTTTCCTGCCCTCATTCGCAGTATTTTAAGAAAATATCAGGCATTTGCTTTCACCCCACAATGCAGTAGACAATACACACGCAGCCTTAAAATAGTGTTGGCTGAATGGAAGGGAAGGCCTAATAAAAGTGATTGATGGGAGCAGCTGTAGATAGTCAAATTGTCTGTGATCTTTGAAATAAATAACAATGGAATAAAATAAATGTGTGATTTTATAATCATGTGTTAGTGCTGGGGACAGGGTTGAAGTCTGCTTTATGTCTTTGTATAGCACTCAGCAGAGACTCTTGTTTTTATAAATTAATCAAGGGTTTAGTGCCTTGCATTTCTGAAGATGACATGGACACGTGAGGAGAAATACTAATTATGTCTTTTTATTTAGCATCATTTGAGATCACTGCAGCCATTAAGGGGTCTTCACTGTCCTGTTGCCAGTGAGACCAGTTTCTTCATTTCATTAATCTGCCTGTTTTGTGTAAATCGGTTCCTCTCAGGCTTCTCTACAGGCCATCAGTCGCCTGTTCATGTCTGAGCAGGGTTGGGTTTTGTTCCGTTTTCCCTGGGCATGATACCAGTATCTATGCATTTTAAGTAGTCAGCCAAAGAATGGGTGGCAACCAAAGGCAGAAGGCAAAAGGAGGATGATAACATGAACTGGTGAAAACAAAAGATGAAAGAAAAAAACAAAATGCACTGAACCACTGACACGCAGGAGAATTGGAGGCACTTGCTGATGAGAGGAAGCGCCCCAGGGCTGGTGTTTCCCAAGGGAGGGCAAAAGCAGGGTGTGGGGCACAGGCTTTTGGCTGCGGCTGGTTGAGAAGATGCCATAGGGAGAAAGCAGAGCAGCATAGTTGGGGAGCCCAAGAACCAAGCAGGGGCAGTGGCCCTCCCCTACAGCCAGCAGCAGATGAAGGAGCCGGAAGGGAAAGATGTGTGTGTACAGACAGAAAGCCCCAAATGTGGAGCACAGCTGAAGGACAGTGAGGCTGTTGCCTGAGTGACTTAAAGGAGAGGGGACCCCCCCCCCCGATGTGCCTGGGCATGACTGTGGCACCTTTTTCCCTCAGAAAGCCCTAAGTACGGTCAAGCGCGAGTATATAAACTGAGACCTAGCTCAGCAGAAAAAGGGGAGAGGTACTTGTGTGGGTGTAGGTGTAAGCACCCACTTGCAGCACTCATTGACCACTGCAAGCCTCAAAGCATGACCAGGGCAGAAAGGGAGTAGACAGAAGGGCTGGACCTGGGGACAATAATCTTCACCTCATGGGTCAGAAAAGTAGCACTTGGGCTCAGTGTTTGACTAAGGGCAGATGTGTCTTACGTTGGGCCAAGATGGAATGCAGAAGCCAACCAAGCACCAAACTGGAGCCATGCATCACCCCTGCTGAAGTGGGGAAGAAAACTGAGGCAGTATGTTCCAGCCACATGGCCCAAGAGTGGCCTCAGAGCACGCCAATGCAGGTTGAACTTGCGGTCAAAGGACGGCATGTAATTTGGTGACCTCAGATGCTACCCCAGAAACAGAGTTGATGTCTGGTTGAGCTCAGGTGACCCACAGTGTGAAGTGGTGGCCTCAGATGACACCTGAGCAGAAATTTTGGGGTAACTTTGACCTCTAGTAACCCCATATGGTAATCAGTGACCTCAGGTAACCTCATGTGTTACTTGGTGACCTCAGATGACCCCCGAGCACATATTTTTTTTTTGGGTTAAAGTTGACCTCAAGTAAACCCATGTGACCTCAGATGATTCCTAGGCAGACTCTTTTTTTTTTTTTTTTTTTTTTTTCCCCCCTGGGAGGCACCTGATTGATTATTGCCTAGAGATCAGCTCAACTTACTCCTGCAGGAGATTTACCTTTACAGGTCAAAGACCAATCCCTTTCTGTATTTGTTGCTCAGGGTTCCCCTGACATGTTCCCATGAGCCCACAGGGTCCCTTGGGGACCAAAAGTGCTGCAGGACATCCACTGAGGTCATCATGGTACCCAAAATGACTTTTGGGCTAACACGGGGCTCAACAATTAGGCCCTACAATCATCTGGCACGCCTCCACTTGTCTCCTTGTGATCTGTGGGGGGGGGTGTGTGTGTGGGGGGGGGGGGGGGTGGGTGTGTGGATGGGTGTGTGTGTGTGTGGTCTGTCTGTGTGTGTGTGTGTGTGTCTGTGTCTGTGTGTGTGTGTGTCTGTGTCTCTGTGTGTGAGTGTATCCAAGGTCAATTCCTGCTGAAGCATGACACCTCAACCACCCTCAGGTGCTCACCCGTATCAGTTGAAAGGAGTTGGCCTGGGCTGAAACCACCTTCAGATTTAGATTTCATATTCTCCCTGAGTGCAGCTTTCAGGCAAGACCTTTTGAGAGGAGCACATGAAGAGGAAGACAGGTGACTCCCATGGGCCTTCCCTGCCTCTTCCCCTGACAGAAAGCACAGTTTAACAAAAGGGTAATGTCAAAAATGGAGAACACCCATCAGCTCTTCTTTAGTTCAGGAGTGGAGGAAAAGAGGTGGCTTGTTTTGCTAAGCAAGCTGTTATGAGGTAGGTGGAAAGGATCTTCCATCTGTGCAACCTCTTTTCATCATACAGCATCTACAAAGCTTTTGCAGAGTCTCAATCCCTGAAGGACTCTGACTGCATCCAGTCCATCATCTCTCTTTGGGCCTCTTGTAACTCATTGCTTGAGTCTGTTGAGCTCCCTGTCATTCACTTTCTGGTTTTGGCTACTAATGCCTGTTAATGGTACCTTACCTACTGGATGCCTTTTAGGAAGAAGCTACAAAGGGAATAAATTTCCTGATATCTATGCACATTGCTGGCAAAGCAACAACAGCTGTTCAGAGGCTCTCTGCCTTTCACAAACACTTGGGCACCCTGTGGCAGACCCTTGTGAGCTCTTGAAAGCTGGATTCACCTTTCCTTCATGTATTTTCAGATAAATTGCACCAGCTGTCATTTAACAAAAAAAAAAAAAAAAAAAACAAAAAAAACAAACAACACCCACACACACCCACACATCCCCCAAAACAGTGAGGGAACTGGATGGGGAAAAAAAAAGACCATAATGCAAATTAACCCAAAATGGGAGAAGGGAGACTGGCTACAGGGAAGAAAATCAGGCAATGAAAAGTCCAAATTTTCAGTTCCAGATGCCCAGGATTTGAGCAGCACTAACTAAAGCCAAAAGTGCTCTCTTTCCAGCTTTCCCCTTCTTGCTTTTTCTTTTGTGAGCCAGGTCTTCCTGGAGTTACTTGGAGCATTGAGACAATAAAATACTGAAGCCGAAGACAACCCAGCTTCTATCCAGGTACCAAAATATGGATGAAGATGCTTCCATTTTTGCATTAATCTGTTGAAAAACCAGAAAAAGCCTGTAAGCATCCAGCAAACCCCCAGGGAGTCCCAAGGGCTGCCCCGCAGGGCAGGGGTGCTGAGGCAGCACAGGGCAAGGCACCATCCCATACCATCCACAAGCACAAAGGAGGCACAACCTTATGAAAGACAATACATAGTGTTGTGGCACTTTTTTTAGATGCCTTTTAGAGGATGAGTAGACCCATAAATTGTAGCCTGTTTGGCCATGCCTTGCAACAAAATGTACCATAGGCCACGTCCTGCTCCCTTCAAATCAATGGCAAAACACATACCAACACTGATGCAACCACTACATGACCATTTTATAAACCACCATCAGCTTCCAGTTTCAGTTTCAGTCCCCACTCTGTGTTTAATAGGCTTGCTAATCCTGTCAGAAAAAATATGTTCTGGTGCAACTCCAACAAAAAAAACCCCAGTAGTCAGAGCAGAGCATCAGATGGTGTCTATGAACTCTACGAGTCTGCCAGACACTTCTTCAGCATGCAAGATGCAGGAAAGCAAAACACCAGGTCCTCAGGTAAACCGTGGGTAAGCTAGGTGATACCAGTGGCGTTGGTTTGATAGAAAATGTTGTTCGGGCCTTTATTTAATAGTTTGGTTACAAAGCAGATTGCTTTTCATTACCATTTTAAATAGACATTACCACTGTAGTTAATAACTTTCATGGTATTTTTACCCTCCAGCAACATTATTATTTATCCTTAAATTATAAATGTTCTGCTTTTCTCTGGCATCTTAATTCATATGGGGGTTTTTTTTGGTGGGGTTTTTTTTTTGTTTGTTTTGTTGTTTTTTTTTTTTTTTTTGCTATAACTCGATAATAAAACATCCAGGAGAACCATGTACTTGTGAAAGAAAAGGTAATGGAGCTTAAACCGAACACCTACCTGGTCAGCAGGAGATCAGCAGTCATGTTCAGCTCCCAGCAACCTGCCTGTTAGCCTGGAATATTGCTGTAAAATCCATGCAGCTATGCTGCCTTCACACCGATGCTTCAAGCCAGATGACGTCTGAGTGTGCATGTGTGCGTGCAGTTTGTGCTGAGAAGGAATACCTGAAATACTGCAGTTGCAGAAATCTTTCCAGCAGCGTAAGTTACTTGCTGCTTGAATAACAAGCATCCAAGAATAAAATTCACTCGGAATTGTCCCATTGACTCACTAACACCACACAGCAAAACAGTCCTTTGCCTTCTGGAGCTTAGCAATGCTGCTCTGTCCATGCCTATACAGATAGACACCCACATAAGCTGGAAATGAAATGAGAAGACAATAGATCCCCCTAAATATAATATTTTTCCCTGCTGGTTTGTGTTTATTCAACAGATAGAGCCAAGTAGATGATGTGACCTGTATACTCTGGTTATGGACTTCTCACCTTACTGAAATTTATTGTTTTAGCAATCCTAGTTGCTCCTTCAGGACTCTGGGCTTAGTCTGTGTTGATATGTCAGCTTGCAGGAACTGGGGCCTAAAATTAGTTCCTCAGATAAATCCCTATGGAAGTTGCAAGGCTGAAGGAAGAAGCCTGGCAATAAGCGGTGGTGGAAGATACACTGAAAAGCAAAATCAGCGGGTCTTTGTAGTGTTACTTGTAGGGAAGTTGTAGCAACTTAGCCTTGTGAAAGGAAGAGCATTCATTGAAGGAGTGCAAATCACTCCTTTTTAAATGTTGGCTGGTTGGCTGAAGTGGGAATATTCAAAGCACATTTTTTTCTCTTGTTAAGCAAATACCAGGTGCTGCATCAGAAAGAAATGAAGGAGAGCTGCTACAGCTGGTTCCCTTCCTTGCTATGGCCTCATCTGGTCTTGGAGCATCCTAAAGTCTGCCCTAGGCTCTGCCATCTGGTAAAAGATCCCAAAGGATGAGAATTGGTGATTACTCCAGTAATACAGACAACACCCATCCCCTTTCCTGCCCTGATATGACTTCAGAAAAATTTTCTTATGGATGTGGGATGCCTTTCAGATCTATCAGGAGTATTTTAATATGTGGAAAATTCAGTCACACCATGGCATCTCCAACTCAAAAGATAGCTCTTCTCCTTCTCTGCCACTTCTGCATCAATAAAGCTACTACTAAACCTTTGGCAG